>VZTM01006079.1:0-18359 GCA_013400555.1 Jacana jacana | reverse complement strand
AAATTGTGATCTTTTCTTATAAAAATGGTCATATTATCATTAAAGTGCCAGTAAGTTGCATGGAGGTATCAAGAAAATATAAAGCTATCTGCATCTTCCTAAACTTACAACCTAAACAAGTGAATCAAGGCTAATCTTTTCTATATCAATCTTTATGTGTATAGGAACATGGTACATAAGAATTTTTAAGACCTTAAAATGCTATCAATTTTCTGTGTTCTGTTTGAAATCTTTGTCTTTTCATGTAGAAAATTATTATTTTTCTTGTTAGATCTTCAAGCAGGTTTTAAACAGAGTTTAGAAATATTTCCTTTTACAACAAACTTTTTTTTTCCTGTTGGTTTTGAATCTTTTTACGGCTAGTAGTCTATTTACCATATATAACTACATGATAGCAAGTGCTGGTCCTGCTTCTCCAGTATCCTAGTTTATCTGCCTGCATGTGAGTAGAAATGAGTACAAAGATGATAATGGTACCAATTCTATTGCACAGATGTATGTATACATAGCATTGGTTGTACATCTGCATAAACATAAACGGCTTCTTCGTTTCACACTGAAGACCTTCTGAAGGTTGTTGGATTCCTCTGTACTTAAAATGTCTCCCTGGAGGAAAATGATACCTTGGACATCTTACCTTATGTCCCTAGCCAGTTCAATCATTTTAGGAAGAAAATCCACTAGTAAATTAAGCACAGAAAGAGCCATGAGTAGGTCCATGCACTTTCTAGGTAATTCCTGTACTATTCCTTGTTTTTAGAATTATACTTGCAGAGTACAAAATTTTACACTGCATTATAAGATTCTGACTGTAAAATGCTATAGAAGATTGTCCACTCTTTTAGCGGTAACTTTTTAACACTTGACCATTTATAATTCAAATCAAGCTTTGAAGTTTTAGTGACTACTTAGATTTTGAATTCCCTCCCTTATGCAATGATTGAAATAGCTCCAGTGGGCTGTAATGATGGTGTCTGCCACTGCGTTACCAATATAGGGAATGGTTGTACTTCAAAGGCTGTATATAAATATTTCATTTGTGTATCTGCACTTCCATTTATTACTTGAAAAATCAATAATAAATGGTAGGCAAAAGTAATAATAAGTCTGGTGCTTCGTGCATTGGGCACCTGAAAAAACCATTTGAGCTTGGTTTTGCTTTGAGAAGGACTTTAACTTAATTGTGGTTATTCCACAAATATTTCTTCTGTGGAAAGAAGAAATAATAATATAATAATAAGAAGAAATAATGACATCAAACCTAATAACTTCAGCTGAAAGCATTTTCTGCTGATATTTCACATGGAACCAATGAAGCTGAGGTACGGATATGGCAATACTCAGAAGACTGTGGCTCCACAGCCTGGTCTAGAAACCACTCTGATTATTGATCTGACTCTTATTAGGCCCATATTGAGTTGTCTTAGGGAGAGCAACCCCCTGAAACTTATTTCTTTTGGGTGGAGGGGATCAGGGAGGAAGAAGACAGAGGTAGCTCTCATGTGCTTTAGCTTCATAAGCTGGTGTTACAGACAGGGTCATGAGAGAAGTGTCAATAGTACAAGGAACCTGGAAGGAGGGTGTGGAGAGGAGAGCAGAGAAGTTTCCTCAGTGGCACCATACTGTTGTCTGAGCTCATCTGTCTCATAAAACTGCTCTTTGCAAGTCAGTGAGGAATCCTCCAGTCTGCTGAGCAGTGCAGAATAAAGGGGTGAGAGCCTCACTAGTATCAGACATTGAAATTTTTCCATCCCACTAGCTCTGAAGGAAAACACTCCCAAGCCTCCCCCAAGCTCAGAGCTCTTTTAAGGCTCCTGTTCTTCCTCCTTCTGAATCCTTTTGGCAGATTCAGTTTATGTCATGTTCTAGGGATGTGATTAATTTCCTATTATTTGCCCAGTCCTGCAAGCCCCTGCACTCAGTGTTAGCAAGTGTGCTGTTGCATCTCGGTATAGACGAGTTCTCATCCTGCACATTGAACCTATGGCACACTTACTGTATGGGAAAATACACCCAAACTATATTTGGGTGTTGAATAGGTGACACTAGAATGTGAATTCTACCCTAGTAACAGAGTGAATAAATATATTCAGTATAGAACTTTTAAGCCGTTTTTACTATACGGCTTGGTATCATAATTTTAAATTAGATTTGCTCAAAATGGAAATCCAGATTCANGTTTGCTTAGTGATTTGAATTTTTATTTGGAATTCTGCTAGTAATTTTTTTTTTTTTTTTGTAGAGATAGTTGTGGTAACAGGAGTATTGAATGTAGTTTAATATGGAAAACAATTAAGCTTACGTATGCCTAACTAACCAGGGCTGTAATGAAACAGATCTTTTCAGGTAACTTGAAGGAATTATCACATTAAACCATTTTGTAGTTTCATTAATTTTTTTTTTTTCTCAAGGCATTTTCATTAATTTTTGTTAGTTTGTAGCTGGTTTTTTATAACTAACAGATGCAAAATGTATTTGATTGTTTTAGTTAAAACTTTGCCTGTGATATTTGTGTCCAGTCTCTTTTGGTCTGTGTATTTTTATTGTGACTGAAAAGTATTAAACACAATCAGTTTTGCTTTACTTTTCCAGTTCCTGAATATGCAAAAAGTCAGCTTGATTGTGTAAAGAATGTGGGATCAAAATACTATCTCACATTAGCAGAAGTATATGCCTCTTGTGCTAAGTACTTATGCATGTGTTAGGAAGAAATATTTAGACCATTATCAGAAAAAACTTTTCCAAAGAAAGTCTTAGGTGGAAGGCGTAGCTTATCAGAAATGAGACAATGTTAAGTTAATTTTTGAGACATGCAGATAACCACAAAAACTTACCTGTTTTCTACCACAAACCCTTCTCTTCTTGATGTACTCCAGCGAAGAGAAGCATAAAGTTTGAACAAGCTTTGGGCTGTGGAATCTGGAGTGGTATGCAAGCCAGCTGCAGCAAGAGATGCAAACTTGCTAGGGCCCGGGAGTAGCATCATATAAATGAAGAATGTCTGATTGCTAATTATAGGTCAAATGAAGTACCTGGATGGGACTCCCCTTAGCTACATGCTTTGATTGCTAAGTTGGAGGTGAGGGGGACCCCACTAAAACACCCTTCCTAATGAGCTGAAGTTTATACCTGATGTTTATCTGTCTCACTTGTCAACGGAGTATCTTTTGCTGGGGGAGGTTCCTTGTTCCTAATGTAGCTTGACCCAGTGATTTCAAAATAGATTTAAATGCTTTATAGGTGAAAATGAGCTTAACTGACAGTGAGCTAGTTGTAGCTTTAGTATTTTGCTTTATTGGGTGATTCCAGTAGTAAACTCAATTTATTGAAGTAAATCTATGAAATTACTTTAATTGCCTGTTCTCAATAATAATTTTAAGGAACTCCACTCTTTGCCTGGTTTTATTTTAATGTAAGGTACATGGTGCAGCTTGTATACGCATATTGTTTGAAGGCTTTGAATGGCTTGCCTGTCTGATCCATTTTAATGGATTCCAGCCTTTTTCCATGACATCATTATTGTAACAGACTTCTTAGAAAATATGAACAGCTGCTGTGCATTTTTTCCCCTGTGTTTTATATTAAAACTGTAGCAGCTTTTCCTTTCTCTACAATGACAGCAATGGACTTGTCTGATGTAAAACAAAATGAAAAAAAGTCAAAGTAAGGAACTGTGATACTGTTAACAGGCCAGTAATGTAACAGGTCCCCATGTATGAATCGTTTCATAATGCAATAAGGGATTACTTATGCTGCTGTCATACTGGTCAAAGGTTGGTCCCATTTCCTTTCCCCCCTCCCCCTGAACTAAACTGTGCATCATTAAAGATGATGAAAACAGTATTGTACTCAGCTTCCTGGCCCAGATGGCAATTTGCATGAAGAATTTTATTGTTTTTTTTATCTAATATCATTCTTATGCAGACTGTGCATAGAGCTTTTAAAATTATTTACAGTTCTTACAGTTCAGGTCAAGGAGACTTGCTTTGTTGTTTCTTCTGTGCATTCTGGTGTTCAGGGATGGTTTAGAGATTGCTTCATATGGAGCTTAGATAATTAAATAAAACTATAAATTCATCAATCTTGTTACACTTAATTTTCTGTCTGACTCCATCTGTAAACAGCTGAAAGGTGTCAAAGAATGATGTAGGCCTTATGATTGTAATGTTTTGTTTTGTCTGGAATACCTCAACTGGAGTTTTAGAATCTTTTAGGTGACTTGTATGAACCAACCAGGAAGTCTGCTATGTTTCATTCAGCAGTATCTGCATTAGATTTAACAAAAATAGCAGGTATAAGCAAGACCTATCCTTTACGTGGCTATAACTAGAAACATGCGGTGCTGTGCAGGATAGTGAGGTGCTTGTGGGTTGCTTCTGACATCCAGCAAGCCAGGAGTTAACAGCTAACTTGAGTCTCACCTGGGTGCTCCAGCTGGAGTAAGCACACAACACTAATTGTTGATGGAACAACTGCTGCTTAGAGAAATCTGCTAAATCCATGTAAAGTCCAGTTTCATGTTAGCTGGGTGGGTTTTCCTTAATGGTTCTGCTACCAGGGGTTAGCTTCGCTTCAGCTGATCTTTTTCTTTCCTCTGTTCCTCTACAATTCTTTTCAGATTTAAGACCTGTTTAGAGGATCCAATAATCAGGCTGAATTATTGGGGAAATACCCAACCCATGTATTTAAGTATATGGCTTCAGTAATACATGACCTCTGATGCCTCCAGAGTTGTCTGATCCCATGATAGATTGTGGCTGTGGTGCTCAGCTGTACCTGGGAATGTGTGGTCCAGAGGTGTGCTGAGGAACTTGCTGTAGGAAGCCAATCCCAGCTGCAGTATGAGAGCTCAAATGCCAATTTTGGATGTTTGGTGTCAAAGAATGCCCAGCAGTCTCCAGCCCTGCACTGACTCTTGTGGGAAGGGTGGCCAGTCTGACTCGAGGAGGGCCTGCTAGAGCCCAGCTGACTTAGAGACTGGCCAAGCCTTATGATATAATATGACCATAAGACAAGCCATCACCTAATGCTGCTGCCTTAGTTGTCTTAGTCCTATGTCTTTTGGGGTGCTTTCTTCCTTCACTTGGAAATAAGGCATCTGTCTCCTGTGTGGGGAAAAAGATGCAGCAACTATGTACCTCTCTCTTTGTGATGCAGGGAGGTAGCTTATGCACCAGGTAAATAACTGTGAGCTGATTGAAAAATACTACAAGAAAATCCATACTAATACTGCAATGAGAAGATAGATAAGGACGGGCTACATTGACCCTGTCTGTGGTGTTCATCAAATGGCGCCCATTTTGTGGCTGCATATAGACAAATAATTTCATGAAAGAAAGAACTAATCCCTTCTGGGGATTATCAGTTACAAACCCTTTATCTGTTAATAGGAAATTTACAAAAGACTGCTAGCCAGTTCTCCATTCATGTCCTAAAGCAGGCTTGAAACCACATAATGTATAAAATATATTAATGCAAATTATTATTAGCCCAGATGTGGAAGAACGCATGAAAATTGGCTGCTGGTTTATAATCAAAGGTGGCCTTAAGGCAGCGTATGGCTAATGTCTATAGAAAAAAGCTAAGGGTATTCCTTTGAATATTTGAGGCATTGTGATACCCATCAACTTAATGGTCACTGTCTGTGGCTTCTGTGCCACATATGCTGAGTAGGAGAACACCTTCAAACCACACACCCCCTTTTGAATATCAGCTTACACTGGTTTGGTAGAGTTAACACAAATGCAGTGTCATTCCAACACTAAAAAACATCCGAAACTCATTTTATATCATTCTCTTTTTGTTTACGTTGAAATGTAAAATAAATGATGCTCACTGGAACGAAATCTGCGTATCATTTTCACTTAGTTTTTACATTACATAAGAAAGCCAAATGAAGAAATTATATGTTCTGTAGAGCATATTTTTGAGACTAGTTCTTAACATGCCATTTATGCTCTGGGAAATGTGTCTTTCCCATTACTCTAAAACTCCCAGATATGGGGAAAACTGTAGGGGCTTGTACTGATTTTAACTTACTGTTTGTCTTTTTTTAAAGCATGGAGAAATTAATTTCTTCCTTCCCCTTCCCTCAATCCCCATACAATTTTAGAAATTCTAGCTGTCTGGCGTTGTGTTTCTAGTGAGTCTGGCTTATTTCAGGTGTACAAACAGGCTGTGTATTGTTTTATTAGTTCATTGCAGTAAATAAACTTCTTTACAAAACATTCTTTCCATGTCCCTTACTGTTCCCCTTCCCCTCCCAAAAAAACAAAAAGGGAAGATTCCAGAGAATAACTGATATTTGCAAATATATATATTAATAGAATTTAAATAGATGTCAGAGATAAATATTAGCTAGCTCAGCTTATAAAAACTTTAACTACAAAATAGAATTATTTTTCCTCTTATTTAAATTTAAAAAATGCAAAACATCAAACATCCTGTAGAGACAAAACTCTTTATGACGGAAAAGAATTTTACCATCATCGATACATGTAATCTAAAAGATATAGAATAACAAGTACTTTTCATGATAATGACCACATCCATTCTGACCTGTATGGCAAAGCAAAACTATGGAGAAATGCCACTGAAATTAATGTAATTAAACTGTAGTGACAGCACAGAGTCAAATAAAAATATTAATCATGTGTTTGTAATTTGTAATACAAAGAGATGTGTATAATAAAAGTTCTACTATTCTTCTCACATAACAGGAAAAATGTTTTGTGCTTTGCTTCAGAGAACCCTGAAATAAAACATGGAATATGTCTTGGTAACAGAATATGTAAAGAAAAAAATATGTAATTTAATGAAAGATTACTTAGCTGTGGCTTTCCTACTGAAGACCTTTCTTATAAGTGATAAACCTGAAATGGTTATTATAATGAAAACATGAACCATTGAAGTGAGAGGAGAGGACCATGATGAGTGTTCAAGTTCAGTCTGTTTTATAAATAACAGTAAATTGTTGAGGGTGAGAACTGATTTTTCTCATTTACAGTACAGATATTTTTCAATTAGATTTGTGCTAAAGTGAATGGTAGACTATAGAAAGAAAAGTATGCTTTAATCAGCTGAGAACGTGGTTTTAGATATTTTTTCCATCTCCTAGCATCAGTGACTGTGCATGAAGCAGGCCAGTCAGCTACTTTGTCTGTTCCACCAGAACTATTCAGAACATTAAAATATGTGAGGCACAAAGACCTTCCTGAGGCCCACAGTATTTTAAAGGCTTAACTTCTGTGTGTTTTTCTCTCTGCTGTGTAAATGGGCATCCTTGTGATCAACTCATCAGGGTATTCTTCATGTGTTAGCATACTGCTTGCCAAAACCAGGCCTTGTGAGTGTGACAGTGTTGCCACAACATAGGAGAAACTTTCTGGATGTGCCTTGAAAATAAGGTTATCTCATTAGGCCTACTTAAAAATCCCCTAATGGGATTTTACTACTCTTTCAGTAGCTATTTGAGAATTTGTGCTCTCCTGGCATTTCCTGATATTATGGTACGTGTCATACTCGGAGGGTGTTCTAATGGTTGGTGTGAATGGCAATAAGAGAGCTCAGGGTTAATGTGGGGTGACTGTAGAGGTTTTTTTGCCTTGACCGCCATCAGATTCAGGCTCACCCGTATTGGCAATGAGTGTAATTTATTATAAGCTATTGCTTTTATAACTAGTAGCCTGTTCTCTGTGAAATGAGTTGGTGCCTCCTAGATCAAACGCAGAAGTCTGTGATGTGAACCATCAGTGTAACCAAAATGGAATAGTATCACTGTTGTAGCTGTGATGTTCACAGACTGTTACATGGGGCAGGATTTGCAGGGAGAGGTAACGTCTTTTATTAGATGAACCAATAGTGTTGGAAAAAACAGATACTTTCAGACAAACAAGTGCTTCTTCAGGTCTGTGCAGGAAAGACTTTCTGCGCCCAAAAGCTTGTCTGTTTTTTCCAACTGTATCAGTTGGTCCAATAAAAGATATTACCTCTCCCTGCAAACTTTGCCTGACTGAAACTTTAACATTCCTGTTGGCAGCTTTAACAGAGAAGCCAGCAACACCACAGGCAGGGTGTTTTGCTGAATTTCACATGCCATACTTCTGCTTCTGCTTCACCTGCCCTGCACATCTCAGACATGGGGCAGAAAGGGAGAGTATGTTCAATTACAAAGATGTCTCCTTAGACTGACAACATTGATTGTGGCTTGTTTATTGCTTATTTTAACTTAAATTTTTAATGACAAAGAAATTTTGTCTTCTATGGAGTCTTTTTCTTCCTCACTGCTAGAGAGCTATAGGTCCCTATCTCCTGTTAACACTAATCTTCCCTGCAAGGCCAGCCTGTGTGTTGGAACAATTACAGAAGGGAAAATTGTTCCCTCTGCTTTTCTGATGAGCCTGATTTGTGATGTGCTTAGGTCTGGAGAGAGGATACTTGCCCAATGTCTGCTCATAAGTCTTTTGCTGAGGATTATAAAGGGCTCTCCTCACAGAAAATGGAAGACAAAAATATTTGGTGTCTAGATGGAAAGTGGGTCTAACGGGGTCTGCTGTAATGTAAAAACAAAAGGAACAGTGTTTCCAGCTAGAGCGCCAAACATCTTGGAGTCCAATGCGGAAAATGTTTATAGTGTTGTATAGTTTTATTACTACAGACTGAAGGAAAACAGTTTATTGAATGACTTTTGGGGGCTAGATTTTGTACCAGTGGACTATCAAACAGTGGGCAAAGAAAAGCCCTCTCTACTATGGCATGGGACTGAGTAATCTGTAAACAGTACTCAGCTTCATTGTACAGTGTACAAGTACAAGTTCTCAGACTCATTGAGGGTCCTAAATTTGTGTGAGGTGTTGGGTTGTGATGCCAGGGGACTGTGTGAGTGTCTGTGGGCACACAGATTACTAGGCTCAAGGTACTGCCAAGTCCTCCCATAGGGGCAGAATGAAAACTGGATTTGTGGACCTGTTGCCTTTCCAATCCTTCAATCCCAAGATGGTTCATATAAATCCTGTTTACTTGTGTGGTTTTTTTGTTTGTTTGTTTGTGTTTTTTTAGCTGATATTCTCTAGTTGTGTTTTGCTACGTGTTTCCTTACTGTGGTGGGCACTAACGCATGCAGAGAAGTCCCTTTTCTCTGCATTGACTGAACAATATATGATAACCATAGTTCTTGTACTCCTTTTGGGAGGATCTATCTCTTCTCAAGCAATAAATATTATTTAAAAAGCAAACCTCAGTAGCAAGCTTATCGGTGCTGTTTGTTTAATTGTCTTTCGTGTCTTTGCTGCTCTTTGCACTATACTAATGCCAGCTGTTGCTGTAGCTGCAGGGTGAGACACGGGCTGCAGTGAAGTCCCCAGACGGTTTGGCTTTTATGCTGTTGCACCAAGAGAACAAATAGTTCTCTCCACACATTGCAGAATGAGGTGCGAGTGAGCTGTCTAGTCATTTTGAGGAGCTGGACCAGAGAGCTAGACTGAAGCCAGGGCCTGAAAAATGTAGTCTGTGCCTAAGTGCCAGGGTGAAAAATAGTTGGGCTGCCATTCTCCCTGTTGTATTTGTAGGCAGGGACAGAGGAGGACTTGGATTTGAATATATATATTAAAAAATAAATTAAAAAATCTCTGTTAAACCTACATATAGACTGAAAATGAGTAAAGAAAGGTGTGAGGGAGGAAAAGGTAGAAGTGTGTTTTATCAAACACTGCTTTTGTGCAGTTTGTTGTGTCCCTTACTCTTCTTCCTTGAGAAGAAAATGCATTCCTTGTTTGGTCTCAGTCTATCTGAACTGGTCCACTTCCTCATGTAGATCCCTAAGTATCTTTGAAGCCTTTTGCCTCAACACCTTTCAGCTCTGTCCTTTCAGTAGACACTGATTTGCCGAGTCCTCAATTTCATAAGTTACATGTGCTAAACTTCTCCCTTCTTCGCCCTCCAAAAGTATTGGGATTTCTTTGGCTGTGCCGTCTCAGGACGATGATGAGTGTCAGGGTGGGGTCCCTCTTGATATCAGCCTCCAAGCAGGAAGTGACAAATTGGCCTGAATAGAGCCTAAACGCAGGTAGCAAAAGAGGTGGGAGAATTCCTTTCTGCTTTGAATTCAGTTTTCATTGCTGCTCCCCTGCCATGTTGTGTGCCTTCCTTGCAGACAGCCATTCCTTGATGCTTTCATCGAGTCCTGTGTGGTTCTTATTAGCAGCCATGATCTGTTGCAGTTTGGCATCTATCTCTACAGCTGAAGAGGTATCCAAAAAATTGTTTACTTGCTTGCAAACACGAGCAGCCAGCTGTGATGTTTACTGCCCATTCATGTTTGGAAGATCATTTTGCAGCCAAAAGAAAGCTTAAAATCTGGAGACATTTTGGCTTTTGAATAGCTGAGTGGGTGAATAGATTGTTTGCAAGCCTTGATTAAAGCACATGTGTTGGGGCACAAGGATGGAGGAGCAAACCAATGCAAATGTAGTGTGAAGTATAGTTTAGGAGCTGAAATACAGATATATATGGTGATATGCCAAAATATAAGGTGCAAGTCTTGTGTAAGCAAACAAATGTCACGTATGGCCAAGAAAATCCAAGGAGAGAGCCAGAAGAATGTGACCGTGACCTGAATAGGCAGACCATGGACACTAACAGAGTCTGTTACGTGTAAGGACTACATATGTGGGACAAATCACTGTCATCCAAATCACTCTTTAAAAAATAATGAGACACACACCTACCACCATGAAAGCTTAATGTCTAAGGTCTGCTGTAAATTACACTCCAGTGTAAACTGAATGCTGGAACTGGTGACTCCCTGAAAATAACTTGAGGCACATGTGGTAGTAATTCAAAGATATTCTCTTGCCCTAATTTCTAATGTATGTGTCTTGTAGTGTAGTCTTGTTAACTTTTGCCAAATCTAGGCTAATAATAATAAATAATATTTAATATTTTTGCTGATGTAACCAGCTTGGAAGCCAGCTTGTTGAATCAATGATATGTGTTGATAAAATACAAGCACCAAAATTAAAGGAAGTAGTGAGTTTGACATGGAATCTTTGTTTGGTATATAATAACTTTTTATTATACACCAGTTTTCACTTAACTACTTTGCAAGTTGTGATGATAGAAATAAAATTCACTGGATTTGTTCTCTTCAATAAATGAAAGATAAATATAGCTTATATTATTTTAACTTTTCAAAGAAGAGTCTTGCAACATGGTCTTCTTGTTCCAGTCCTTATCTGTAGTAATCATCCTCTTGACAAATGTTTCTTTTATAGGTGGTAACAGTTAGTTTCATTCCTCCACTTGAGCAAAATACCTTCTTTTTATTCTTCTCCACGTGTATTAGTAGGTGGGTTATCTCGAGCTGCTGTAAAGTATGTGAATTTTAGCAACCATCTCAACAATTGCTTTTTTTTTTATTTTCTCCAGAAAATTTTTGGAATCAGTCCTCTTCTCCTTCTTAGAGGAATCTTCATTATGCATCCTTACATCAGTTTGTACTCATGCACACAGCATCCTCGCTCTGCTCATCACTTTTCCACAGCCCTGCAGGGCAACAGTTTTCTTCTGCCATTTCCATCTGCTGTGAAAGATGTACACATTTTTTGTGCATGCTTTCTTCTTCTTGGTTGGGAATTGAATGCTTCTTAATCATTCTCCCAAGTTATTGCTGGCTAAATAGATCAGTCTCTCTCCTTTTCCTTAGTAATCTATTAATTCCCATATCTCTGGCTCCCTGCAAAGAATCTTGGAGCCTGCTCTTCTGGGCAGTTTGCTTCTCTTCCACCATAGTTGACTAAGTCTTTCCCCCTTTTTTTTTTCCATATGATAATCCAGGAGCATCCTCCTTTCTACTCTTCTCCCATGTCTCTGTTTATTTTAGAGGATATAGAAGTGCTTTTGTCTAATGCCAGCTCTAGTTAGGTGCATAGTATCTAAATAGTGACATTTTCTAGAAGTTTGCAACATTCTGGCTCCAATTGTGTTAAGTATGTGATATCTTCCTGTTGATATCCACATCTTTCCTTCCTTCATTGGAAGAGGACATAATAGCCCCAAACACTTTCCTCTCACAAGGTATTATAACTAAAATTATTTTTCTCTGTCAGTTCTTGGTTGCAGAAAAATGTAAATGTAAGAAAAAAAATGCTATTGTATTTTAAAAAGGCATGATTCCTTAATGTACTGTACTTATGTCTTAGGGAAAAAAAATAATCCAGAAAATATAGTTGAACTATACGTAATTTCCAGGATGTTCTAATTTGGAATTTTGCTTATTTGTGTCTTTGAGCTGCTTTATTTCTATCTTAATGAAGAAAAATAGATTACCTTTGGCAAATGAACTAACAATTTGTCATTGGCATCCAGAAGCTAAAAAGTCATGCAGATGTTGAGTATGTTCTCATTTTTTGCAGTGGATAACATACTAACTGAGTGTCAGGCTTTGTTAACTGTCTTAAGATAAAACACTTATCACTGTGAAGTAAAGTATTTCCTTCATTGTTAGAATAAAGAGTACAAAGACAAAAAATTTCATACATTTGAAAGATTTTATTTTTATTCCTCTGTTTCTTATGTGTGAGAAAATGCCACCTTTCTTCCTCCCAGGTGAATGTTTTTGTGCTGAGACCCACTTGTCCACCTGGACCTAAGTTGCAAACTGCACATCTGGCTAAGCACATGTGCCTGCTGCAGGACTGATGAGACATACAGGTTTTTGTCAGAGATTCTATGAGGCTGCTGATGAAATGAGTGACTTTATGGGTCCCCACTTCTGAGTGCCCGATTTCTTTTGACTCTTACAGCAAACATTTCCCAAATGTAAACATGCAAAATATTAATGCACAATTTCCCTGAGTGTGGTTTCCCACAGGGTTTTGTGACCACACTGTCCACGTGTAAGTCTGTGTAAAGTCCAACCCCCGCTGAACAATTTCAGCCTAACTTGAGTAATGACTGGAGAGACCCAAAATTTCCGCAAGAAAATGAGAAATTGTATGAAAAAGAGAGACAATCAAAATAATGTTTGCCCTGAACTGCATATACATAATCTATATTAAAACCCTGAATTCCCTTTGCATTTGCTATTTTGGAATAAGTTGTTTTTTAAGCTACAAGAAGGTCACACAACCTGTACTTTTCTAGGCTGCCAGCTTCCTGAATAGCTGAACAAAATTTACTTGCTTGTGTAACAAGCAAATACGTACAGTTAATCAGCTTTTGATCAGTTATGTTGTTTACAGGGAGAAGAGAGATGGCTGCATTTTAGAACGCCACAATTGGCTTTCTTGGGATGTGTTGCGAACCCTTGCTATGTAGTCATAAAATCAGTTTGCAGCTACATGGAACACAGTTCAGAACAGCCTTTCCTCTTTTTCTGTTTTCTTTTCAGCTACTAGCCACTGGATAAAGGTTTTGAAAATGATATAGACATAAAGCAGAGAAGTTTTAAATGAAAAAAAAATAAAAAGAAATTAAGGAAATAGCCAGTTGCTTCTCAAGCTTTGAAGTCTCATTTTTAATAATTTAGTACTTTAATTATATGGGTTTGTGTTCATTACATATTAGCACTTTCCAAAAACATATTGAGAAGAGTGGTGGGGGTTGAGTCCAAGATTGTGAATAATTGTGGAAACATTCATACCTGGCTGAATAAATTATGACCCATAGTCAACCAGAAAGTTGTGTGTATTCTATTGATTTCTCAAGAGATTTCTTCTTTCTACCTTTTCCTCTGTTCCACTGTTTAGTTCACATGTATTTTCAATGTTTTTTATATGGCTTATTTTGGAAGCTTCATTAGTCTTCAATCCATCTGCCCTTTTCTGTAGTGGGTTGTGTGGGTTTTGGGTTTTTGTTTGTTTGTTTGTTTGTTTGTTTTTATAAACTCAAGCATTTGCCAGGTAACAAAAGGAAACCAAAACCCAACAACCTAACCCAACCCAAAAAACCATTAAAGGTTTTTCTGGGTTGCCAAACTAAATTATTATGTGAGTGTTTGACTAATAAGAGGAATTTTCACTAGTATGAGATACCTCTCAAATTCATAAATTTCATAGTCAGTGCTGAAGACTAAGAAGCATTCATATAAAAGTAACTCAGAGAATAAAAAAAAAAGATTATTATAAAAACCAATATAAATATGAGCCAGCAGTGTCCCCTGGGGGTTAGGAGAGCCAGTGTGCTGCCAGCAGGTCAAAGACAGGGATCTTTCACCTCTGCATAGCACTGGTGAGACACGTCTGAAGTTCTGGGACCAGTGCTGGGCTCCCCAGTACAAGAGAGACATGGACATACTGAAGCCAGTCCATTGTAGGCAACATGAAGATGATTAGGGGACTGAAGCACCTCTCCTATAAAGAAACGGGAGAGAGGAGGCTGTTCATTCTGGAGCAGTCTCAGGGGGATATCATCCATAGGTACAAACACCTGATAGAAAAGTGCAAGGAAGATGGACCCAGGCTCTTTTCACTTGTGCCCAGTGATGGGACATGATGCATTGGGCACAAACCAAAATACAAGAAATTTTGTTTAAAATTTAAACATGAAGGCAAAAATTTTGATTATTTTTTTTTACTGTGAAGGTGTTCAAACTCTGGCACAGGTTGTCCAGAGACGTTGATGAGTTTCCATTCCTGAAGACATTCAAGACCCAACCAGTGAAGAGCCTCGGGAACCTGCTTCAGATGACCCTTCTCTGAGCAGGGAAGTGGCATGTGACTCTCTCCAAGGTGCTTTCCAGCCTCCAGCCATTCTGTGATTATATGGAATACTAAATTGAATTTGGAGCTGGGTTTTTTATCTAAAATAGAGATACCTTATTTCTCACCAGAACTGACCAAACAATTTATTGGGCTAAACTGAAGGTATTATATGTAGTTATAATTTTCCATAATATGGAAATATATGACTGTTTTCAGACTTGAATGACAGTGATGCAAACTCTGGAAACTTAGTTTAAAATGTAAAGAGCAGCCTCTTGTTAATTAGTGTGCCATTTGTGCGTTCCTAGTTAAAGATAACGTGATTAGGTAAAAGAGTAATTGGGATGGCACTAAAACTATTTTTGTTATTGCCAATGCAGCTTTTTAAGTGCTTCTCCTGTTACTTTCTCAAGTTGTGTAACTTTTCAAATCACTTTGGATTTATATAAATAGTAGTCATCTTTTGATTGGAAGTCATTCTTCTGGGTGGGAGGGGCTGAGAATACAGAAGAAGAAGTAGTATTGTAATAAAAAGGTGATTTGAAGCCTATTTCAAAATTGTGGTGGTACTTCATCTCATTTTCACGTGATCCCTGTAAGTGGATCAATGGCTACCTGTCAAATGGGTCCAGGAGTCCCAGGCGAGACTGTAAATCTGGGAGCCCATTCAGATTTCATGTTAAGAATAAACTCAGCATGCCTCATGTTCTGCGTTTGGTACCTTGGCTTTTGAGAGGAAGGAAACTTGACAGCGTAAAAGGATCAAAACTTGCCATGAAGTTTTGGTGCTGCTGGCATGATTTACCACAAGGTAATGGAAAAAGTTGCTGTTAGCCTAGCATAAACTTGTGTGGTTCCACAACCGTCATGAGTAGCAAAGTCAGTGTGGGATTTCTGCTGGTATAATGAAAGATAGCATCTGTCCTAGTAGCCCTAAATATTAAATCAGGAGAATCTGTTCCATTAGAATACAGTGGGATGATATTTAGATTATTGCATTCGTCATGTGAAGAAAAGGAGAATGCATGAATAAAGTATAGCTGAAGAAATGAGGACATCAAATAACTAATTCTACTAGAAAACCAATTCTTACAGAATTGCAAGTAATATATAAATTACATTTGAGAAATAGTTACAGAGTCTCTCTTTCCCATACATTGGAGTCTTACTTGTTTCTTTATTTTGTATTTATACTCTGATTAACTCATCTTCTGACTGTCATGCCTATGGCTGCATTATGAATTTTAGAAGGAACTTGACTCTAATCCAAATATTTAGTCTGTTTTGAACAAGCCCAATTCGCTGCATATCATTACCTCTGTTTTTCCTTTTGCCACGAGTAGTGTAGCTGTCCAGCAGCTTGCATCCAGCTGTGTGTGCAGGCATGCAGCTGTTTGGGGAAGGCCAACCTCAGAAATAAAATGAGGCACCTATGAAAAATGTGTCTGTAGGTAAGTAGCATCATTCACTCTCACAGATTGCATTGATCCTTTACCACTGAAGGTGAATGATCAGCACAAGTCAGTAAGCTGCCTAATTGTGAAATTAAAAAATCATTGCACTTGTAAAACAATTATAATTTAAATATATGCTGCTTTTTGACCTTTTTTTCCCCCCCCTGTTTATTATATTTGTTTGTTTTTAACAAAGTTATCTACATTATAAAGTCCACACTGGACTGCATCACCTAAGTAAATTCAGTTAATTTGTGGTCATTTGTGCTACAGTGACACCATACAAAGCCATAAAGAAACACATACTCCTTCCTAAGTGTCATTAGAGATGTTTTGCCTTCATCACTTCTTACAAATATTGTTTCATTGTGCTTGAGTACTAGCTCTGTGTAAGATTTTTTTTTCACAAGCATATTAAAACACAACTGCATCCAAACTTTTGGGTATCCTGCTATATCAGGTTGTTGGTTTTTTTTTTTTTAATCTGTTAATAGATTATCTATACAATGTACTAGCTTTCATAATGAGAATGGATCACTTAACTACAACCTCTTGCTTTTTTTTATAGGCAATCCTGCAAATTAACTATTGATAACTGTTAGCTGATGTGCACTGTTGGTACCTTTTTTTTTATTATTTAGCTCTACAATCATATATTTTGAATGTTTTTCTTTCTGCCTCTTTCTTCTCGGTTAATCTCTTCCTCCTGTACAGTATGCTTCTAGTCTACTTCTTAAAACATGCAATCTTTTTAAACGATTGAAATTGTGTTGGTTTTCCTTCTTGTAGACATAAAGTGACAGTTATGTAGCACATCGTTTCCTAAGTGTGGTTTTAAAAATAGTGCATTATTTAACAATAATTTAGTAAGTAGTTAAAAATATTTGAATAAACTGACTTAGAGCAAAAAAGCTTTAAAACTGTAATATTTTTCTTCTCCTTCTAAAGGAAATTAGGCTCCTTTTAAAAACAAATTGAGAGGGGGGAAAATGTTCAACTGTAGAGTTTTGCGTTGACAGCTTGCTAGTGATTTGCAGCAAATTGAGCTTTTCACCTGGTTCATTGTCTCGTGCTTCAGGGCATCATTTATTCCCTGGCAGGGCCAAGGCTGATGTTTTTGTCCAGAGAAGAGGAAAATTATTACATTGTGTTGTCATAAAGCTATACTAATGTAGTCATAGTTTACTCCAATGCCTCATTTCTTGAAAAAGTTTTAATCATTTTTAGGGTGTATGAGTAGCCTGCACTAAATTTTTATTCAAGCAGCAGTTTCTTTTCCCTTTCTCTNATTCAAGCAGCAGTAATGTTAATTGATACAGCCTTTGTTGATTGTGCTGTGATGAACAGAAAACTGAAACCACATTCCCCAAATTACCTGCTGTGTGATGTCTTTATATTTTTAATGGTCTTCTCTTCAGAAGTCCTGTTACAGTATTGCTTCAGTTGAAAAGAACAAATAGGCTATTTATTAAGCGTGTAGTCAATAACATTTCAGCTAATAATGAATAAGCACTTACAATAATCTGTCAACAGTAAAGGTTTTTTTGGAGTCATGTATGATCTTCCTGTCTGCTCCCTGGAGCCTGAAGTATTTATTACTTGGAAACAAAGACCCTTAGAGTCAAAGGTAAGCAATGGTGTGCTGAAAGAGCAAGAGCAAGCCCGTAAATGGGAATACAGTGGAGAGCAGTTAATAATGGACCTTTAGCAGGGCCCACTGTATGTTCAGTCTTCTCTTCCCACCCATCCCCTGTACTCTATTTCAGCTAAGAGGCAGCTCCCTCCGGCTATGCTCATAAAGAGTGAGTTCATGCACCATCATATATTTTATATGCATTCATTAGTCTACAAGGAATGTACTGCTCTTGCATATTTATTTTAGCTAAATATACATAGCATTTCATTCTGTAGATCCTTTTTTTTGTGTGTACTGTTCATTACTCTGAGTAGATTCAATGTTCTGTGAGGTTGGACTTTAAATGATGTTTGTGATCGCATGGCCCACCTACGTTGTAGTGCAATTGTCTTTGGGTGAGCATCCTTTTTCCACGTTACAATTTTTCGGATGTGACAAATCTATATCATGAATGGGCACATTTAAGAAAGTAACATAATTAGACATTAAGTTGATCAGTTCTCCATTAACTTTATAAGGAAAATCTAACAACTCTTACAGTGCAGGTTTCAAAGAGCTTCAGCAAAGTTG
>VZTM01006077.1:0-24898 GCA_013400555.1 Jacana jacana | reverse complement strand
TGTATTATACCCAATCTGAAACTAACATAATGCCTATTATTACTACTATTTCTTGTCCAATATTTATATCTAAACACAAAGAAAAAAAAAAAGGGCAAACCAAATAAACTTAATTTCAGAATTTAAAATACATCAGTATCTATCTAAGTATCTTTCCCAGAGCACGTAAAGATTCTGCGTCTGAAACCTAGTGTATTAATTTTGAGTCTTCATCTGGAAAACTGTTGGACTCAGTCTAGTAGATGACTTTATAATTTGACTCTCAAGTTTCAAGACTAACCAAGGGAAGAAACTTCTTTTCCCTTTTCACATAGACATTTGTTTGCTAGATATTTACTCTAGTAATAGGGGATTCAGGATCATTTATTCCAAAGAGAATATGGTCCAAAAGAACATGCTAGTCATAAAGCTATAGATTTTCCTCCAATGCACTTTTTCCTTGAGTGTCAAAAATTCCTGGACTGCTTCACAAAAAAATATATAAACATATTTTATTGGCTGAGATATTCTTTACAAATATTTTCAACTGTTCTGCCTTTTAGGGACTGATGCAAAGCTTTTTGAAATGTTTTCATAGCCTTCCATTGATTTAGATGACCTTTTGACCAGCTCCTTGGAGTAGCTTGATGGGAGAATTAATCTGATCAGAAAAGATAAAATCCTAAAGGTTTCTAAAGCTAGATACTGCCATCTCAAATATGAAGTCATTCTTCTGAATTCAGTGGAGAATCCAGTATAAAATCTGAGTTAGTGAACCAAGGCTGAGACCTGCAAGGAATGCTAGTACATAAGCTTTTTTTATTACTTTATTTTACTTTATTTTCATTTCACTGGTTTTGAAGTATCCAAGCCACAAATTATAGATTATTTTTTTTAGTATGGAATATTTTTAACTGTTTACCAGCTCATGGCTACTTCAGCTGGTTTCACTTGCATAGGAGATAAGAAAGGATAAAATTGTTCAGAATCACTCTGCAAATAACATGTTAGACCCATACCTGCTTGTCCGAGAAGGGCAGATCTCAGTCTGACTTTTCTCTTGTTCATATTAAACTCACACTCATAAGGTGTCAATTTCTTCATTAAATTCCCTTTCAGACTTGCCATAAAATGATAATACCTTCCCATTCTCGTGTCCTCTGTCACCTTTGCTCAGCTTCCAGAATTAGCAATACAAAAATCAATAGCTAATATATTTAATTGCTGGGAAAAGCGAAGTGTTAGGGGCAGAACCATGACAAGGTCATTCTCTCAGTCTCAGGCTACCAAACATACACAAACACTTGCCAGTGCTGAGGACAAGGAACAGCCTTGGATTTTGCCAGTTTACTATGCTACTTCACCACAGTGTGTATGTCAACACTCAAAGCACATTCCATGGTGTAAACAAGTATACATGTATATCCATGCACGTATCCCAACCAAGTTTATACCACTGAACTAATTTACTGCTTATTAGAGATAACGTCCCAGGTGATACAATTCAATGTTTATGCTCTTGTAATATTATTGTATATCTTTGTATATTATGTATCTATGTATATTATCATATATCTTGTAATATAAATGTTATGATCAATCATAATACTTCTTTTAAAATATATCCTAAGCTGAAAAACGTGATTTTCTGGATATGTCACAATTAAGATCTAGGGATATGTAGGTTTAGATCCTCAAAACATTTCTCAGCCCACATTTCTGACTGTCTCTATCGCTCAGACTGGATATGTGTAGAAATGTTGAAGTCTTGACAACACCAAGATAGCTTGTTTCTTTCTATGTTGTAAGCCTTAGCATGACAGCAAGCACATACAATTCCCCCACAGGCCTCAATTCATTATCGGAGTCTATATAGCACAACCAAGACAGGTTGGTTCTGCTATATGGACAAGAGTGTGCTTTTCTTTTCCTACTTGTTTAACAGATGAGTAACCTATGGAAGACCCCATCTGCAAATGAAGACCCACTGTCCAAATTCACAAAAAACAACATTTTCTGTAAGACTTTTGTAAATAGTGGACTATACAGTCAATCTCTCCTCTCCTTCCCTTTGCAGTCCAGTTCGTAATGAAAAAGCAATGAAGCTGACAGGAAGCAAAACTGAGATTGAAAAGGCTAGAACGTTTCCATAACACAAAGATTCAAGCCTAGACAGGCAGAAAGGGACATCAAATCAACCTGAGTTTGAGCAGAACATGACATTCTTGGTTATGTCATGATACACAGCCTTTGGTATGTCTACTGCGCATTTTTTTGCATATATATCTGAACCACATCACTAATACTGCAAAACTATCCAGATAAGATGCAGTTTCAATCTAGATATTATTTAACCATTTTAATATGAGTGATCACAAAACAATAAGCTAGTTACCCAGCTGGGCTTATAAATATGCCGTAATTTCATTATAAATAAACTATGCATCGCTTAGATCAAAGCTGTCTTACAGCTGCATGCTGCCAAGTATAACCAGGATCAAATGAGTCTACCTACAAAAGACCATGAAGATGGAGCTTATGGATGGTTAATTCCAAGAATTATTTCTACCTTTGTAGAGAGAGATAGGAAGTTCCATTCTTATTTCTTGTATGTCAATCCTATTAGAAAAGAAAGTTGTGCTTATTTTGTGTCTTCAGTGTTGGCTCTTGAAAAAAGAGTTTTAATACAAACATGGAATATTCCTGTGATTCCTGGGATAAAACAGCAGCAGGATGGCGCCCTGGTTAGAATGCTGGGATGGAATTTGAGACCCTCTGCTTCACAAGAAACCTCTCCTGAACCCTGGACAAAGTCATTCCTACTTTTTTTTTTCTTTGTAAAACTAAAAAAATAATATTTAATTGGTTTTCAAGAACATTTTTTTTACCTGTATGCAGAGGCTGTAAGGCTGGGTGCACATTAAGCACTGTAGGTAAAAAGCAGGAGTTCATCCCTGTGCCAAGAGCAAATACTTCCAGCGGAGAAAGATTTGGAACAACAGAGGAACTTCTCTGTGATCACTTCCAAAATTGTATTTTTATTAATGTCTTTCATCTTAGCTGACAGGATAATTCATCATAATTAAAAAGATAACCTAGGTTAGTGATGCTTGTTCTACAATGGAGCTGTGAAATTAATTTTTAGATGGCCTTTATATATAGAGCAGGTTTTTCAATGCTTATGAGAGAAAATGCCTTTACTGGACACAAACAGTGATAATAACACTCTCATCTTTTCTCTTGTTAAAAACAAAATAAATTTGATCAAATAAACTACAGGTCAGATTCTCAGCTGTACAATTTTGAGTTTGCCAACCATAATTGACAGTCATGAATGGTCATATAAATATGCATACTCCATGGAAGCATGTGTGTTTCTCTAGAATTTTTTAGCAAATACTTGTGACACTGGTCAATAGGTCAATAAGGAATTTATTATAAATTTTAGAAAACAGAAATGTCTGTATGTATATAGGATTAGTCTGCTGCTTTGTATCTGAGGCAGCTATAAAAGCAACCCATTGACAATGAACTTTTTCAGAGCTCCAGAACTGGGACTGCAGCATCTACAGATGTTCTATATATGCCAGGTCCTCCTTATAATTAATGTGGAGAAACACATATTTTTAAGGTGTAATTTATGTGGTTTATTTAAAACAGCCACTTTAGAATGTGATAAATCATACCTTAGACTCCATTGGTAGTACTAATGGAAATTTCTTAATCACAGAATCACAGAATGATACGGGGTTGGAAGGGAACTCTGGAGATCACCTACTCCAATCCCCCTGCCAAAGCAGGTCCTCCTAGACCAGGTTGCATAGGAACTTGTCCAGCTGAGTTTTGAATGTCTCCAGAGACAGAGACTCCACCAGCTCTCTGGGCAGCCTGTTCCAGTGCTCTGTCACCCTTAAAGTGAAGAAGTTCCTCCTCATGTGTAGAGATCTTCTTATGTAAACTCTTAACTCTAAATGATGTCCATGGTGACTGGCTTAGACAAATTGAGCCCAAGAAACCTAATATGGTGGAATCATTATTGTTTCCATTACTAATTCTGTAAAGGCTTGAAGCATACATATCGGTAATTATATTTTTTTTTGAGAGTTAAGACCTCTAAAATGAATTCTTTTTCTAGAGGTCTGGGAACCTTGACTTCTCAGTCAAGGATAGACGGGGTTTTGAGCATCAGAATGACATTTTAAAGCAGGTGTCTTTTGGTAATATTGGTTTTGATTCCGCCATGTGTCAGCTGTTGCATATTTAAAGTATGAATTATAATATTAATCTTATTATCACCTCGCTTGCTTTTATTAATTCAGATTTATCAAGTGCTTGATAAACTCAAAAGGATATAGATGCCAAACTTTATTAGCTATGTTATTTCTCTATATTAATGTCACCTACTCATAGGCATTTTCAGCTCAGTTTGAATTTTGACCCCTGTTCATTTCTCTTTTCTAACTAAATAGGATATTTAACTGTCCATCACTATGTCTTAAAACCCCTGAATTTTCATGTCAGTACATTTGTGAGTCAGAGCACATGCTCCAATGCCTTTTTCCATGCTGTATTGAATGTGCCTTCCATATGCTATTAAAGATTCAGCATCACAAGCTTTCATTATATTAATTTTAAGACACATTTTTATCAACAGATGAACAATCACGATGATTAAAAATGCTTCTCTTCTCAAGGGCTTGTACAGTATTTTGCATTCGCTGGCATGTTGATTAGTTATGTTGATTGAAAATGAGTGAAAAACAGAGACAACTTATTAGCCAGTTTAGTTAGCTGCTACTTACATTAATGAAAATGTCTGGATACATGCCCATTAAGAATATTTGGGAGATCGAGGTTGAAAAGTGGTTCTTTTGATTCTCAGTGCTGGCAATTTTGAAAGGACCGTATCCAGAAATGGCTGCTGAGACACTCGCAGCCTCCACAAGGAAACAATGCAGCGCTGAAGCCCAGTCCAAAACAGAGCACCTTCAGGAGCAGAGGAGCCACACTCAGCGGGTGCTTGCATGGCAGCCCCCTGAAGGCTGGCATCACAGGTGCTTTGGCAGCAGTCATATTTATCAGCAAAAGCAGCTAGCAGTAGCTCCATTGCTGCCACTACTAACACCACATGTCTGTCTTTCACTGCCAGAGATGCATCGATGGAAATCAGGGAGGGCACATTGCTGGTTTTCTGAAGGACAGCTTTGTTTCTTTCTTCACAATTTGTTTATTTATAGCAACACCTCAGAGTGTCTTTACAGCTGAAAAACATTTTCTTATATATATATATTTCATTTCAGCTGATGCCAGGGAGCTTTGTGCTGAACACAACCCCGATATTCCCAGCTGTGTACAGCTAATAAGATGCACTGGTTGTCCATGGTGGAGGGAGAGAGGGGAGGGAGAGGGTAAAAGAAATGTTACTAAGTTTTTCTTCCACATTTGGAATTGTAAGGGTAAAAGCAGTAAAGTGATTTGCCCAAGGTGACGCAGTAAGTGCCAGGAACTGAATCCAGATCTCCTGAGTCATAGCCCAATGCCTTAATCAGCTGACCATGTTTCCAAGCATTTGGCTTTATAAAATCAGTTGGCCTGATTTACTGGCAAGTCTTACAATAGTGAATTTTCCCACTACAGAAAGTCAATGGCCCAAAATAATTTTTTTTTTTTCCCCCTGCTAACAGAAAACATATTGTACCTGAGCAATACTGCAAAAAAGATGTTGAAGAAAAAAGATGACAATAAGAAACAGGCTTACTGGTAGAGCAGCACCCATTGCAACATAGCTGTAAAACTCAGGTGGCAATGATTTGGCATGAGGAACTGTGCATTAGAATAAAAGACAAGAAACTTATCACCAAACATCTGCTGCTTGTCACCTGCCATTTAGACACTGGGAAAGGGCTAAGAAAGGGTTTCACAAACTTTGCTTGTGATTTTTAGACCACTGCATATCTATTTTGGTTTTATATTTAGTTCTGTCTGAACAAATGAACCATATTTCATCCTGACTTTGCTTTATCTCTGTTGAGTCGACTTCAAGCAGAGTGTGGACTAAAATCTGCCTGGGTAGGAGAGCAGAATTATTAATTATGATCATTAATATTCAGAATTGATGAGAAAAAAAAAAAAAGCTATTTATAAGAATTTAACTTAAAATTTCAATCAGAATGTCTGTTTTGCATGCTAAATATTTTTATTCTGGTTATTCACATTTTGAATCATTTACAAAAATATATAGGTAGACTAAAATATATAATTATTCTTCTTATGTGGACTTTGGATAATTGGTACAATAATGTTACCCATTTCTCTTCAGAGTTGATGCAGTTAAAGCGCTGGGTTACTGAGAAAGTCAGTGAATACATGTGCATTTAAACACAGATCTACTCAATTAAAACTAGAAAAATGAAATAGTTTTCACTTGTTTTCATGGTTTTCCCAGTCTGAAAATGGCTATTTCATTTTTACTGTGCAAAGCAAGATGAACCATGCTATTCAGTGCCTAAACTGAGGACAGCTAATTAGTAGGCAGTTTTCTTTTGCACTCCAAGTCCAAGTCTGGTTTTGGTAAGGTAGTAGTCCAACAATTAAACCAAAGAGAAAGGGCTGGTGAAGCACTTTATCAAAGCCTTCTGTTCCATGGTATTTACCCCTTATGAATGGTGGTGGTGATCGGCAGAGGAAAGCTCCTGCCTGGAGAGCAATCTCATAACGCACATATCGCCGGTGTGCAATACAGATGATGTATTGCAGATTTAATAATGCAATTTAGTCATTTCTTCAGCAGATGTGAAACTTTCTCTTGTGCCATCCATAGGTATCTTTTGGGGCACTTATGTCTGTCATTCTCTAATTTCAAGTCAGATTAATGGACAAGTCTTAGCATAGCATATGGAAAAACTGAAAAAATAACTCTTCTATTTTTGATATTCTGTTGAGAAGTCATCAGTAGATTAAGAGCAGCACATCTCTTAGTCTGCAACATCTATATTTCACTGCTTCCTTGCTTATTATATTTACAAATACTAAAATATCTGCTATGGAAAGTGCTTAATTATGTAAGTGTAGTGTCTATGTGCTTGGGCAGGCTCCCTCTTCTGAGATCCTGCTGAAATCTGCAGCCAGGGAGAGAAAACACAGACAACAGCAACTCAGAAAACAATAATGGAGAGAGTAATTACCTCCTCAGCTGTGGATAAGGTGGCTGTTAGATACGGCTCCTGCAGAAGATGATAGCTGAGCATCAGCTGGAGAAACTACATTTTCCTTCTGTTTTGTTTTGGGATTTTTTTGGTCTTTTTTTTTAGAAGCCCTATCCAGCAGGTAACTATCAGGCCAGGTGACCAACAATAAATATTCCTGGTTTTTCAAGTAAGCCCACACAGTTCCTTACAATCCTGATGGAAATACTTCATCTAGCAGTTAGTGGTTAAAGGAAATCTCTCAGGATTTGCAGGTTTTTTAAAAAAACAACACGATTAAAAAACTTTGTGATTTTACACAAATCTCTAAATTGATCTAGAAAGAGCCTTGGACAGTTTTGAACATGCTTAATGTGATAAGGGAGAGGGAAACTACAGGGTGCTCTACTTGAGTCATGGGATTGGTTTTCTTATTAGATTTTGAGTGATTAAAAGTCCAGTAGAATAAAACATTATGAAATGAATTATAAAGCATGCTGCAAGTACTTTGAGTAAAAAGAGTTTCATATCCATTTGTGATAGAAGGGAACGGACTAATAACCCCGTGTCATCTGTCTATATCAAACTGGGATTTTCTGGGGTTAAAAAAAAAAAAAAAGAAATAACAGGGGGGAAAAATCAGGAAGATCATTATGCATGTATTGTCTTGCACTGCATGGTAGCATGTAAAAGAATACAAAGAGAAGTGGGACAAAAGCCGTGTTCATGTAATCCTGAGTTAGCAGACAGTAGATCAAATTTGCACCTACAGAATGTGCTTCTCTGATAACAGTAAAAAAGGTGCATTATGAATTAGCATGAATATTAAGCATGGCAAGATAAAAACACATCTCATTTCTGAGCACAAAAATATCATTGTCTAATTTCCTCTGAAATGTGTCATAAACGTGCCTTTTATTCAGTATTTTGAAAGAAAAAGGGATCATATTACACATCTCAGTAGTATAGTAGTTATACAATTCAATGGGGGATGAAATGTTATGATTTAATAGATAGGATAAAGATTAGTAAAATAATCTAATCACTGTTCTTTCTTATTTTCAGCCATCACTGAGGATGGAAAAGAGCAGGAGAGGAAGATTAATTTGAGGCTTTATGCATATATAGGTCAGTAGCTCACAGCTTTCCTGTTTTTGTAAGTGCTAACATGCTTCAGCGCAGAGAGTATCACTGACAATGAGGGTGATTATGAATGTGGTGAATGCTTCCCTGAGCACAGAGCAGTGGGAGTGTGTTTCTCCTTGCAGGTGGCACCCAGACATGATCAGGTCTGATCTTCTCCCCAGAAACTGCACAGGACTCTTCTGTAGTGCTTGTGTGCCCGCAGCCTTGAGCTGTATTTATGGCTTGGGTGATCTACCTGGATTTAGGCATACGTAGGGCTAGCTTTGACCTTTGACGCCTCATATTGCATGTGCTCCTGTGGGGTCTGGCTGGACTGTCCTCACTGTCTCATATTGCTTTACAGCAAAGGCACACTGCCAGCGCTGGATAGAGAAGTAACCTGAACCTTGACTGGTTTCAAGCTCAAACTCTCAGGATTTCCTAGATGTCTGGATACAGTCATTTATGCCCCCTTTTGGAGGTACAGCACTCCCAACAAGCCCCACCTTGGAGGTCCAAAATCCAGTAAGTACAAGCTCTGGTAAGTAAGGCCGTGCCGTGCAAGGCTCTGTCTCATTGTGTATTTTTTCAGAGGAACATGTTGTCTGAACGCCTACATCACTATTCCAGGCACTAGGCATGTTGAATTAATTACAGAATTACAGGCATTTGATGGTACCCAAATGAGTCAGTGAGCCACATACAATCCCTTCTGTTTCACAGAGTGGAGAGGCACAGTCTCAGCCTGAACCTGACCTCTCAGCAGTTTTGACCTCCTTGGTGCTATACCTGACTTCCACCAACATATCCATGTTGAGAATCAGATATACAATCCACCACAGTGCTCTCATGTGAACTGTTGTTAACAGATGGCATTTTTCCTGTCTAAAATATGTGTCTGTAGTTGGTCTCTTTCACGCTTCTACCCCCACACACACATTTTGAGGTTTCCATCAGTTATTCGCTCTGCAGCCTCAGGTTGCCATCGAGTCTGAAAGTCACCACACAGTCCAGATGCTTGTGAATTTATCATGCTACCTTTTTAGCCTCTGGACTAAAGATTAAAAACTGCGTCTTGGTACAAAGTAACTGTACAACACACTAATGTTTTGTCTCTGTCACCCTGCCAGTGATGACAGGAACTTACGAGAGCAGGCTGCTGAGTCATAAAAGATATCTAATCCAGCTCTTGGGAGGAAAGTTATGCTGAACACAGAAAAATAATTCAAAGTTCAAAATTTGGGTTAAAAAAAATCTTTATAATCATAAATTCCCTAATTTTAGGGTAAAGATGACTTCTTCAAAAAGTAATAGCTGTGATTTATCTATGAAGGCACTGGCAAGCTCTGTGGGTACAATTTTAGTACAAGGTCAGAAGAGCTGCATTATTTATTGCCTGTATGTGCTGTTATTCCTTAATGTTCATCACAACCAGACTCAGGTGTATGTTGAGCAAGCCACATGTTTTTCCTGTCTAATCTGCTGTGCTTATAAATCATTTACTGAATACATGTTTTTAGACAGAATGCTGATGCTGTTTCCTACGACAGCATGACCTGTGCTGTGTTGCATGGGCAGAACCTGTGGTCCTGTGACTTGTGTGACCAAGGAGGGTGAATGCTGTCATAGAAAAGGCAGAGGCAACAAGGCAGTTTGGGGAAAGAGAAGGCAAAGGAAGAGGTAAAAAGGCTATGTCCCTGCTGGTGCCATTGCCTGCAGCAGAGGGCTGGAAACCAAGGCATCTCGTGCCATGGGTGTGAAAGGGAGGAAGACTTTTGCTAGGACACGAGGAAGGACAAAACAGCAGTAACTGACCACACTATTCAGATTTTACTATCCCTGTCCTCCCCTCCCACATCAATTTTGCTTCTGACTCTCCATTTCAGCTCTGCTGCTTCTTCTCATCCTCTTTCCTTAGCAAGAAACCAAACAAGGTTCCAGCCCCTTGTCTCCAAGGTGGCAAAATTCAGTTTAGTCCACAATGCTTGAGAGCCTTCAGGCAGCCCTGACATTCATTCATGTGATGTTTAAAAGACCCAACAATCATCTGACATTGTCGGAGTATGTGCAGATGAGTTGACTCCCTGAGGCAACCCAAGACAATGTTTGCTGAGTCTCAGAAGCTGTTTACCATGGAAACATAAAACTGCTCCCTGGAAATCTGGTGCTGTGCCTTGCATCACATGAACACTCTGTCAATGTTGCTGCTTTTTTCCTGTTTAATCTGTTGTACTTATAAATCATTTACTAAATAAAGATTTCAAGATGGAACAATGGTGATGTTTGCAGTATCAGCAAAAACCTGTGCTGTACTGCCTGAGCAGAATCCATGATCCAGGGAGGTATGTGAACAAGGAAGATGAATGCTGTCATAAAAAGTCAACAACATGTATTGATGATATGTCTGCCTTTCATATGCTAGAATTTAAAAATCTGGAAAGTAATTTCTATAAACTTCAGCAAAACCTTTATACTAGTCAGATGCAATTGGTGGGAACAGTTGAATCAGATGCTGGATGAGTTGTTGTCTTTGGTAAAATTATTCACAAGATGTGCTCCAGGTGAATTTTGGAATCAAAATCAAGCTGTTTAAGTTTTGAATTACACATTGCATTGTTGTTGGGCCTCCCATGGTGATAACAGCAGAGAATAAAAACAATCCTTAACTCTCCTTTCCACTCCAGACTAATTCACAAGCCCTGCACACACCCCTATATTTGGGGGATTTTACTCCTCCCCCTTCACCAGTTTGTATGAAGAAGCTAGACCATGCCTTTGATGCACGCTGATACACTGTGTAACCATGAGAAACCCTGGGAAGGGAAGGAATGTTGCTTTTCCTCTGTGTTATCAGGGAATTTCAGGAGACGTAAGGTTTCCTGCATCCTCTCTTGCAGAACATTCTCTTCAAATACATGTGTGCTGAGGCACAGCTGAGCTGTGCAACATCTAGTTACATAGTAAGAGCTATGTAACATCATCTTGCTCCAGATTTCACCCCAGGGATGTAATTTTTGAGGATGCTTTGTGTATTTCTGTGACTCTTCAATTGGTATCAAACATCTGGATTTTCACAGAAGCCACTAAGAATGGAAATCTCGTTTCCTTTTTAGATGAATCGACCTGGCCCGTGGTCCTAGCTGGGGATAGCGAGAGGGAGGTCCTGTGAACAAACATTAGGAGTAACTGCAAATGTTCCCTCAACCTGGTAGGCAGAGAGCATGTCACACCCTGGAGTGCGTTTGAGGGCTCCAGTGTCTAACATCAGCTGTGATATAGACCTATTTGTTTCAGAAAGGGCCTATCTATGGGCTGAACAGCTGGTTGTAAAGTTTAGAAAAGATCTTACCAATCAGGCAAGGGCCTATGCTTCCCTGCACAAGCTGGGGAACCCTTTTAGTGATCCAGTCCTGTGGATTTCCCTTCTGCATAACTTGTTGTCTTTATGAGTCTCCAGCCTAAAACAACAGAGGAGTTTCCAACAATAAGGGGACTTTCAGCACTCCAAGCTTAGTCATTTCCTCTTACTCAAAAGAAGAAAATGTGAAAAAGTTCCAATTTAGAAAGTCTCTGGCTGTTGGTCCAGCCAATCTTTATGTATCTCTTTTCATAAAGTACTGAACTTCAGAACAGCAGGGGTTTGCCTTTCTGTGAAAATAGCATGATATTTTAGAACAATTGTTCAAACTGATATAGTAAATAGCTTTCAACATAATATAATTTGCAGTGGACAGTAGTGTTTCCATGGCAACAGAGAATGCTGTCCTGTTTTTGATTTTGTTTTGCTGGATACTAAAGGAAAATCTGAACAGTTCCAGTGTTATGGCTTATATTATAAATACTATTGCTACAACTCTACCCACATGTGTAAGAATCCTGTTCCAAAGATTATATTGACTACAGCTTTGGGTATGTAAACTTATGTTTAACAAATAGTTTTTACTAATACTGTGGCTCATATTAAGTTCAATTTAGCTGTTTCTCAGGGTTGAAATCTTCAGTTACACAATAACCTTTCTAAACTGAGAAATAGCACTGATAACAAACAGTTAAATGGGAGACAGTAGATATGTGTAAATCTTACTGATGTGATTTTTCTCAATGCTTTCTGTTGGAAAAGCGTTTTTTGCTTATTGGATTTGTGTATATGTGCAAAAAAAACATTGTGGAAAACAATTCAGGGTGTTTATCATGCTGGATTTCTAACAAGTATTTTCTCCCATAATTTCAAAATGTTGATTCATCGCCAGTTTTATGTAATATGCATATTATTTTATTATATTATTTTATGAAATGTTGTGTACTGTTGTGCTATAGTGTTTGTTGTCTTGCACTCATTTAAATATAATTTTAAAATAAAAAATACAAATACTTTTGATAATACCATCAAATCCTGGGATAATTTCTGTTGGAAAAAGTCTCAGGACATCATCTGGCCAAACCCTCTGCTCCAAGCAGGACTAACTTCAACATTAGATCAGGTTTCTTGTGGATGTTTCCAGATGAGTGAGTTTTGCATATTCCAACAATGAACATCACAGCGAACCATGTCATAGCATGGAGAAAAATTGCTTATCTTGTTCTTTCTCGTTTGCCTTTCCTTATGCTTTCCTTATACTGTCCTTCAGTCTGGCCATCCATTTCTGAAGACGATTGTGGATGTTGGTGAGAAATATTACATTTAAACAAGCTCCACACTATTGAAATCATCTCAGCTGCCATTCTGAACACTGTGGCACTGCTTTTATGTCTTTTTATACTGATTATTCAGATAACATTCTATTTTACTCTAAGCAACGGAAATTATACACGTCATTCCCATATTTGCCTCTTTATGATCTTTTCTGTCCAGAATACATCTAAGAAAATGGAAGTCATTACTTTGGCAATATTTTTCTATTAGCCCCTTGAATCCATATTTCAACTTATCTTGTGTCTACCTACTTTTATTCAGTTCACTTCTGTAAATCAGCATGTTACTCCTTCCTACCAAAATGATGGAGGAAAACAAGATGATGAAGGAAAACCAGGCATTTTCCAATTAAGTGTTTTAAATATCTTTTCTTCAGAAAAAGTCTTCTTAGGCATCCTGAGTATTAATTAATAATACTGAGGGAAAATAATATTTTTTAGTTTGAAAACTTTCATCCTTTTTGTATACTAGTTTTAGAGTCTGTTTTCCCAAATGGGGCTCTGGAAACTTCAAGTAATAGAAAAATAGAAAATAGTTAAAAAAAGTAAACAAACTCCTCCCAAGACTGCAGAAGGATAAGCAGTCACCACAATCACAGAAATCATGAGGTGAAGCAGGATTAGCATATTACAGTTTGCCCAATTGCTTTTTCTTACAGTATGCCAAAATAAGATTAGAAAAGCTGATTCAGGGCTGTCCGAGAGAGGAACGCTTTCCATATTAGTGTCTAATCATATGATTCCTGCAAAGCACATGTCCTAAAACAATAACAAACATTCTTTCATAGTTCTAAGCAGTCCTTGTTCTTTAATCAGATGATAGTTATTTGATCTAGATGTCCTGAACCAAAATAGCTCATGTGTTTTCCTTTTTACAATTATAGCATGTTCTGTAAGAAGCTGTAAGCTACTGTAGATAGTAACTAAGTACAAGTTAAGTGGATTGCCTAGGATGAGTAGGTTTTCAGAGTTAATGGTTAAACCAATTTGCCTTTAACTTCTGATGTGAGTCTAAGAAAAAGTATTACATCAAGGATTATTTTCGTATCCATTTTAAATTATGTCACGTATTTAGTATTGTTTTGTCTCATATTCAAAGCAGAAGATTAAATATGGGTTGATGAATGAATGTGTTTAAATACAACAATCACTATTGCAGAAAGCCTAGATGTTTCAGGAATGGAAGAGCCAAACTGATAACATAACAAGACAGCCCAAGGAAAGACTTCGCCAACTCTTAATTTCTCAAGTAAAATGATTACTTGAATAACCGAATAAGATAACTTGAATAACAGAAAAACATACAAGAATATGATTTTGTTACTCATAAAAATTATGAACATGAACAAAAAAAAAAGCCAAATCAATTTGTGGTTTAACTTAACTGACAGCAAAATACTTATCATTAAGGTAGTTCTATATGAGTAAAAAAAAGAAACTTATGAAAATGGAAAAAGAAATAGAAACCTACATCCAGGAGTGAGCTTTTTCCAGAGTGGAAATTGCCTGTGGCAGGTTTGGTTTTGCAATACTTGTCGTAATAAGTATGGTTCCTAATTTGATGTTAGGTGCTATTACATTAAAAAAAATAAATATTACTTAATCTTTACACTTCATACGCAATATAAAAATACATATAAAAAGAAGACAGATATAGAAATATGAATAAAATTAAACTAAAAATATTACTATGTCATCCTGTTGGGCAGATTCTCCAAACTTATATTCTCTCGAAATAGTCCATGAAAGCACACATAACCTCAGATACTTCAACTTTCTTGCATATGTCAGGCTTAATCATGTAAGTAAACCACTGAAGAGTAGGAGCATTGATTTCATGTTACATTTCAGAATTCTAAACAAGCCACAGACTCAAGTGTTTCCCACTGAAGACAAAGAAGATTCCTAGCATGAGATTAATTTAACCTGATGTGCCTGGTCAAAATTGTTTTTCTATGCACACTCTAAGATTAATAGAGAGAAGTCAGCACTTTCCAAGAGTCATATGAAGATGGATAACATTCTGGTAGAATTTATTCACCTTCTAGTAGTATCTGCCTTTCTTCATATTGAGTGTAGAGAGTGATAAGGAAATTTTAGACATATGACTTGAGGAAAAATGAGTCTTCAAGAGGTGTTGGATCAGATTTAATCTATGATGGTGACATATTTATTCTTATTTCTTATGTGTCTGTACTTCCAAAAAGACAGAAAAGTTGGTGAAAAACAAAAGGAAAAGTTAAAATTGGAAGAAATTTAAAGAAATTGTTTGTGATATAAACAAAATACTGTACAGAAAGAGCAGTGAGGGTTTTACGGCTTCTCTTTTAGAAAACGAGAATAGCCTAGCCTTGTGTAATGGTCCTTTCAAAGTTATGACAATAAAACTTTATAGTGTCATTCACATAGTCTATAGATACTTCGATACAACATAAAGCAATGTTAAAACACCTTTCCCTTCCCACACTGAGACCTTGCATGAAGCCTCCCCCAGTCCATATTTGTTTAGAATACATTTTTATAGCAAAGATGTAAGCTTAATAACATGCAGTGATTTATCTTGGAAATACAGACTCACTACTAACTGCAATGAAAGCGATATAGCAGGAAAATAAGAGATCTGGGCCATCTGGGTGAAAATATGTGGCTTTGAAAAACTTTCAGAGGAAAGAAAATTGTCATATATCTGGAAGTGAAAAGCTCTGAATTCAACTAAGACTTTTGTTAGTCACTCACTGACTTTATTCACAGCACTGATGGTTGCTTTTCAAAGTCACATGGCACCCATCTCTTTATAGTCAAGAAACTAGGGAATTGGGCTAAAACTTGCTTTCCCCTTATGGGGATAATGCATAATCAACAACTATTTAGTAACTGTGGAACACACACTAATGGGTTCTTTAGTTATCTTTGCCTCACAAGAAGTCATTTAGACAAACTGTTAAATTAGCATAACTGTTACAGTACCACCTCCCTCTCTCATCTACACTATTTCTGATCATGATTTGAACATAATAATAAAAATAATAGCTCCCAGTTGAAAGTCGGGAGCATTACTCACATACAGTATTCAGTTAGCTATATAAAAAGTTTTGTTTCTTTGATCAATGTTAGTAATGTTTATATTCTTGCTCAGATAAATGTGAAGTGAAAAATTCATTAGTATTGCTTAAAAATAAAGTTAGAAGCTTTTCAATGCTGAAACAAAGGGCAGGGTTTCGTATCTCATTGGAAAGATAAAGGGGAACAGGTTTGTTGCTAAAACAGTGCAAGCTTTCTTATCCTTGTTCCGGTTTTTATGGTTTGTTATTGCACTGAAACTCATCTAGTATTTATCAGGTGATAAATGAGACTCTACTGGAAAACTGTGAAGCTTTGTTATAGCTCATATCAAATACATCTGCAAAGTGGAATAGTGTCAGAGTCATACAAGTTCACTGGGTTCACTGAATTCACTGAGTAATATCTTTCACCAAAGTGAAATCCAGAGTTTTCATAACAAGTAAAAAATGTTAGTTTGGCATTGTTCAAAACACTAAGATGGATTCTGATATAACTCATGCTGAAATTCTAAGAAACTCCCATGGAAGTCAGTGAAATTGCAGTACTTTTAATGTCCACAAATAACAGGCATTGCCCAAAAGGTATATGAGAAGGTAAGAGTACTGAAACATGGGATCTTACCAATATCTGGAAACAGAGGTCACTGCTTTTCAAAGTTGCATCTTCATTTGCAATTCAAGAAGTTATCATGAGGTAAAACACTTCATGGCAGCAACTCATGCACTAGGATGTCAGGTCACATAGTGACCATTCGGCATTTATCCATTCGGCACTTCAAATATTTTCACTTCATCAATGAACCAACTATGTCTATATTCAGTCACATTTTCTCGCCATTGTATTCCTTCACATGTTCTCTGAAAGGAGTCAATCAGAGTCAGGATTTTTGCAATGGCAAAATTTTAGTTACCTGGGGAAAAGAGTTACCAAGAGACAAGAGTCCATCTGCAGTGAATTGCTTCAAAACTCTCCTGTGGTTGGCACAAACTTTCAGACCTGAGGGAGAGACTGACAAGTTTAAAATGAAGTTTTAATTAAGAAAACCACAATAACACAAACCTGTACTGGAAACAGGAGGATAACCATTGTAGAGAGATATGTTTAATATAATATGATTTATTCCAAGGAAGTTTATTTCTTTTGAAATATTGGAGGAACAATCACTTAAGTCAAAGTAATCTGCAAAGTAACCAGGAACTGGTCACCTTACCAAATGTGACAGCAGAGCACTCTCCGTGAAATCAGTTCCCTAGCCCACGGATGAGACAAAGATGAGGAAAAGCTAGACCTATTACATCCCAATCCTATCCTCTAACACAAAACAGAACAACGGATCTGCATAGTTGGAAAAATCCTCTGAGAGAGACATAGTAAATGTATCTGAGTCCAGATGTAGGCAGTAAGTCAAGGATCAAACCGTCAGTTTAGAGTCAAAACAACTAAATCCTCCCCTACCTAAGGTGGATTTTAATATATTAGTATTCCCTAAAATTTACCACACAACTCTGAAACACTATGTCTCAGCAGAATATCTAAGGGTAGGTTTTTAAGTTAAGAAAAATCGCAGTAGGAGAAAGTAGAAACTCCTTTCAGAAGGCAATCTAATGAAAATTCATGGGACCTTTTTAAGGTTTTGGTTACCAGTGAAAGCTGAGAAGAATTTCACAAATAAGAAGCCATGAAAAGAATATCTTGCCTGAGGGAGTTCCTTGCTCCAAATATCAGTGTCTCTGAAAACAATAAGTGTGAAACTATACTTAGGTTTTACTGAGAGTAAAGTGTTACAAACCACCAATTCCTCTCTCCTGCTTCTTTTTACAAAATACAAATTATTAGCCACATGCATGCAGGCTCATACTGCTCCCAAAACAGCAGAACTGGAGGAGGCAACACATGGAGCTGAGAATGCAGCAAAGGAGTCAGAAACATGGAGAAAAATATAAGAGAGGAAAAAGAAACAAAGGGATCGCCTTCCTGGGTTTTCTGTGTTCCCAGGTGGAGAACTTTTCCATTGCCATCAAGGCTGGTGAGAAAGGAAAGAGCGAGCTAAGCAGCAGCCCTCCAGGGATCACTGATGTCTCACTCCGGCACTCAGCAAAACCAAGACCTGGAGCGGCAGCATCTTGAGCGATGCAGCTGGGGGAAGCAGTGCCTCCCCGTGCCTCTGACTATTCCATTCAGCAAAACGCACAGCTGGAAGATGAGTATTACAGAGGTAAGATACTGCTTTTTGAGAAGAGGCCTCTCGGCCCCCAGCTGAGCTACCTCCTGCATGATGGCCCTCTAATTTCTGAAAAAATGCAGTCAGACACATCAGCTCTGGAAGGGATTCACAGTCATGACATATGATTTGATTTAACACATGATAAAAGTACATATGATTTTCCTGTGGGATCTTTCATATCAGTCAGTACAAAAGCTGTGCTTAGGAAAGGAAAGGATGTAAATAGGTGGCCTCCATTAGTCTAACAGCATTTGCCACCTTTTTCTAGTTGCCTCTGCAACTGATTTAATAATTTTTAAGGAAGATTTCTGCATGCTGTTTCTTTCCTATATTCTTATAACACATAATGATCAGATAAATTTCTAGTGCCCTTTAGTCTAAGAGAAAACTACCTGGACTTCATGTTTTTTTTAAAAGTAGAAATGACAAAGAATGCTTATAAATTTATTCTGATAAAGAAATTTGATTTAGTATGGACACGTTCCTTAAACAGAGCAGCCCAAAGAAAAACTCATGATCAAATCTGTGAATATTCTTCTCTCTACATACACAGAACTCTTTTCAGTTATATATAATACTACAAATAAGACAGAATCTTTCCATGCCCTACAGGAAAAATATGACAACTGATTATGGGAATTACCCATTACTAAGCTACAACCAAGTAAATGCATCAAACAAATATCAAAGAGCAAGAGACGTGCCAAACTATGAAAAAAGATACCTGACTGTAAGTGGTATAAATCAGCCTAGCCAATTTCTTTAGCTATGTAGCAATACCCTTCTGTGAGAGGAATTGTAAGAGCTTGTTTGTGGCTTGAGAAATTATGGAAAGGTTTTTACAGCTCCTTATATGGCCAATCATTTCTCATGATCAGTATGTGAGGCTCTGTCTTTCCCTGACATTTTGGGGAGTTTTTAGAGAACACCTTTCCTCTCAGATATGCCCCATGGATCTTTTTTCTACTCATCTGCATGCATCAATCTCTATGCCTAAATGTTGTAGTCTGCAGTCTCCACACAGAGATCTTGTGGAAAGCTACATGTTCTCCTCAACATCTAGCTTTGACAGCAAAATATTTCTCTTAAATTGTTGATGCTTGGCTGCTCTAAAAATACTACAGAAATACCTATGAGGTATCATTTATGCCTAGTGAATATGAGAATCTGCAGCTTTGCTTAACCATGCTTAAGTTGCTAGAAAAGCTAACATTTGCATATTTCTGTATTTGTTACCAAAATATTTTCCCTCTGATCCTTAGCAATATGATCATCCTAGAGAAGAAAGGCAAACAGCTGGGAAATTTCCTACAGAAAAACATTTTATAAACTGGAAGTACAAAAACTCTTCACTAAAGAGAGAGGCAAAAATAATTAGTGCAAAGACCTGAAACCATAAGAAACAGACAGAAAAAGGTAGAAATTTTAATCACTAGTGAAAAACACATCCCCTCAAGAACGGGGAAATTAAAAATGAAAAAACCCAATAGATAGTTCTTTCTGGCTGAATGTGATCAAGTCCTACAGCTAAATCTTACCCTTCCTTATCAGTTACATTTCTCATTCATTTACCTCATTAACCATTAAGAGAGATTCAGTAAGGTTCATGGTCTCTAACAAAAAGCCTCCAAAACAGACCTGATTTAATTAGCAGACAAGCTTTATGATTTAGCTGTAATGGACTTCCTATTTGAGATAATATCTTCTCATTTTATCCCATTGCAAAAAATAACTCACATACTTTGTGCACTTGTCTAAATTCCATATAAATACCTGATTTTCTAGCACCTCAAAAATTATGATGAGTCTATCCATTAAACTTAATAGGCTTAATAGGCTTTTCACAGTGTTAGAGGGCTCAAATGCAACCTGAAGAAAGCACTATTCTGGAAGGCTGGTATTTGCTAGTCTGCAGAGAAATTGTTTTATTAATCCCTAGGAGAATGGCTGAACTAATTGGAAATGGTGAACACAAAGGAGATAACTGAGAAATGCTAATCCATGGTATAAACAAGTACATTTGCCAAAAGAATCTGACAGAAATACCACTTCATGACTGGCTACTGAGATGTTTCCATCCTCTGTGGCAGATGAAGATTGCAGCCCCTTTCTATGGCAGGTGTTAAGAAAGCTCTCACAGGCGATGCAGTGGAGAGACTGAAAGCTGAATAGGCTTCCAATCAAAGAAAACATTGAAGTTTAGATGTGAAACATAGAGGAACCACCTTTGTCCAGCTATTCACCTTTCAGTACACGTTGTCGTTATTGTCTCTTCTCTCTGTTGTCCACAGCAACTCCGTTCCCAGTCTCACTTTCTGATCTTTCTGCCTCTCCCTTCCATTCTTCACACCCACAGAAGATGTCTTTTACCCAGGCCCTCCCTTTCTCACTCCTAATGAGACCCGTAATTTTCTTTCTAGGACCACTGGAGGTCCCAATAGCAATCAAAATATCTTTTTGTTAGGCATTTTCCAGACACATACAAAAAGTATACCATGTGTTGAATAAGCCAGTGACCAAGCATGAGAAACTAAAAGCAGGAGGTGGAGAAGAGTGGAGCATGGCAAAGAGGGTTGTTCAGCTAAACTAGTTGGCAACAGGTAGGTAAAGAGAAAACTGGGAGATATGAAACTGCCTCTTTCAGCTCCTGAGACTACATTCTTCTGTTTCATCCACATTCCCACAAAAATGTTTAGGAAAATATTTTAGCCATTGTGAAATGGGAATGGCACTTCAAGACTCATTTCCCAAAGAAATACAAAGAAAATTAGACCAATACAAACTAATCCAAATTAACATACAATTCTCTGAATGGATATGCCCTACTTCTTAACTATATGGGCCATATAAAGTAATTTTATCAAAAAACATCGTCTGCTGAATGAGTGAGAGTGACTGTCTCAGTCTTCCATGGGGCAGAGCTAGGTCCACAGATACAGCTGGGATCCTAGTCAATAAGTGACAGTGACCCCCAAAGCACTTGCTGTCTCTCTTCCTTTACCAAATTAAAAAAAAAAAATAATAAAAAAAAAAAATTAAATTTTCTATGCAAAAGTGTCTGATGCACAGTTGCCCAAATTTCTGATTATTTGTATTGAAAGGAAATTTCATCACTCCTAAAATTTGTTGTCATTTGAAATCATAATTCTTTAAATTTTATCATTTATAATTAGCATTTGGAGCAGTTATATTTTCTGATTTTCTTTTTCAAAAGAATTTTTGTTTTCAATTTAAAATGTTAGTCTGAGTTTTCTATTATTTTAACTTTATTTATTGTAATTCTGACATATTAAGAACTCGTATTATATAAGAATGTAAAACAAAAAAGCATAAACCAGCATTTTATTCAAATTCTGGCAGTCTAACCCAAAATTGCAATATCTTGTCTTTCTCTGAAGATAAAACTTGGGTTTTCTTATGAAAATTTGAATCAAAATTGATATATTGTTCTATACCTAATCTTAGACAATTATGTATTATTGTTAAAAAACACATCTAACAAATTTTGGAGAAAGTCTAATCCAAAATTATTAGTAGAGGGTTCTGTTGTACACTATTGACCCTTGTGTCATTGAAGAATAGCATGTTTCTTTTCCTGAAGACTCAGACTACAACAATTATTTACAAGGTCCAGAGCTGAGCTTTATAATACTCATTACCACCTTGGAGATAAAAAACACACAAAAACCAGCAGCTGTTTAAAGCTCTTGTGATATTTTCTTCTCATTGATGATTTTTTTTTCACAGCTCTAATACCATATTTTCTGGTTTGGGCATCTATACTAAAATTAGTGGTAAATACATGATGCATTTACCCAAAGCTCCTGGCAAGTTGCGAGTGTGGCTCTGTCCCACGAGCACATTGCATCCCTGGTTCTTCAGCCCTTCTTATATATATTGCTTTTTACCATGAGTAATATCATTGTATGTTTTTTGCTCTTCGTGGTTTCAAAGACAAAAGAATAGCTAAGCTTGTCAACCACCTCTCTTGTTGACACCTTACAAGAAAAGACAATTTTTACAAATTCCTGGAAGAAAATATGATCTCAGGATAGAACACTTCTTGAAAGCAATATAATTTGGGCTTAATCCTGTGATTACTTCTCATGTGAATGGCAGCCTTGAAGTCAACATTTAGACACAATAGGACTGTTTTGCATGAGATAGATTTGAAGATGTATGATCATATGTGATCATATGACTATGTACACTACTAAGGCAGGATTTTCCAGGCAGCCTGAAGTATTTATGCATCTAAAACCAATCAAAATTCATTACTTGGTTCCTACTTCTCTTGGATGCCTTGGAAATAAAAACACACACACAAAAAATATTACCCTTTAATTAAATATCTTAATTATACCTAATAACAGTGATTATGAACATTAAAAGCTGTTGTCAATTTTTTTTTTTTTGGAGACTTTTATAGTCTCATGTGGAAATCTTACCTATGTTGTAATTTTTTCTTCTCCTGTAAAAGATGTATTACAAATTAGCACAAGAAAAGCTGATGATTTCAACAAGAAAAATAAAAATAATATTCTTGAATTGTCATTCACTTAGATTCTTGGCTGTAAAATTTGTAGGGTTTAACTGTAGCGGATCTTTTTTTTTTTTTTTTCTTTTTATCAGACCAATGATTTTGTGTCAGTTCTCTGGCCATATCAGAATGAAATTCATCACATTTCAGAGCTCTAGAAGCTGGATATCCGAGTCCAAGCTCTTCTCATTCCCCTAACAGTCAGTAAAGAGACATAGGCATCCCTAGAGGGCAGTTTATCTGATCCGTCCTAGACACCTATCTCAGAAAGAGATGAATTGCTGTCTGGAGATGGTATTTCTCTCTATTGACTATTAGAGGAGAGTGTAGTAACTGTCTTAGTCACTTTGTAACTTAGTTACCATGTTAGATGCCTAAACCAGGGCAGATGGATCTGTCTTTAGGTGACATTTTTACTTTCACTACATGCCAGGTTCAAAAGAGCATTACAGGCAAATCAATGTGTTTGTCTGCTGTCCCACTTTCTATATATGTACATGTGAACATCTGTTTTGGAAGCTAATGAAAGTATTTCTTCAGATTCTTTCCTCAAAGCTGTTTTTAGCAATTTCTCCATATATAGTAAATGCCAGATATCTGTTGAGATATTCTGTGCAAATGCATGCTTGCCAGTCCTTGGAAACCTGTTGTATCATGAGTTCCCAGTCTTCACATTAAAGTAGCATAATGCCAAGGTGAAGGTGCATGTACGTGCAAGCAAGGAATGCAATAAATGACAAAGTGCCAAAATAAAATTAAAAAAAAAATAAATAAATAAAAACCTTGAGGGAAGAAAAGACAAATATTTTTTTTATAAGAGAACAGAGTGCTAGAGGCTGAAATCTTTCAAAAGCAAGTACGCTACAGTAAAAATGTTCAGACATTGGAAAATGAGTAACATGAGGTTTTGATAGTTAAGAGACTGAAGTGAAACATCGTGAACGATGTTTGTGGAGTAACTCATTAACTTTTTCTGCCTGTTTTCAAAGGTTATATGGATTGTTGCACTACTGGCCTTTCACATCTGGTGCTTAAGGTTTAGAACTCCCCTGCTCAGCTTTCATGACTCTAAAATCTTGATTACAGCAGTTATGCTACAGTAGGGAAGGGAGTAAAAAGTGCCTGCCTCAAGCCAGCCATAGGCTTTATAAGCAATAGAGAAAGTAATGTAGGGAGAGGTGGGGGGGAAGAGGATTTAAATCAGAGGGCAGAAATAAGAAATTCAATCTTTACCATGAGCTTTCACATATAATATTTAAAGGTGTGCAACACTTGTTTTCAAATTCAAATTTTCTCTGTTTCATTTCATTCTACCATGTCTGAACCAGAATTGAAAATATTAAATGGCTACCAGTAGGACCAAAATTGCTTATATATAATCTCCTCTGCAGCCAATTAATGACCACAAAACACTGAAAAAAGTCCATTTTGAGGAGGAACATAATGTTTGTCAGTCTGGGGTCTTCAGGCATCAGAAAACAGCTTGCAAAAATATTACACAAATTAAAAAAAAAGCAGTCCCTCAAATATATCTCTAGATTCCCATGTCAGGAGCAAGCAAACAAAAACAAGCAAAGGGAAGCACAGGTGATAAATATTCAGACTTCAGTCTGCCTTTATTTCAAAATGAAAGAAAACCACTGTAGCAGTGCTACAGAAGACATTGTGCTTCCAAAGAGCTGGGAGGCAGGAAAGAGGCATATTTTAAAAGGTTGGAAAGCTTTGTTCTAATTAAATGGGCTGAATTGCTGCAGGATAAGTTATATGTATAATGTTACATCAGATATCTGTCCAGTCTGTTCTAGAAAGCTTACAAAGATCGTGATTCCACATGGTAGCTTGTGTTACTGGTCATCTCTTGCAACATCTTACTGAGACGGTATCTGCAGCAACAGGGTGGCTTCTTGCCACCCCCATAGAAAATAGAGCCGATAGAGCTCTACGTGTATATATATACAACAATATATATATAACTTCCATACACACTGCAAGGTTATCACTGTGGCTATTCTTCCCTCTGCAGTCTCCCTCTGCCACCTGAGATCCCCCTTTTTATATTAAAAAATAAAAGGAGAGGAGAGGAGAGGAGAG
>VZTM01006066.1:691-23353 GCA_013400555.1 Jacana jacana | reverse complement strand
CATCTGTCTCCAACTTCTTCTTGCCTTGCCATCAGGTAGTTGTATAGTGCAATGGGGTCACCTTGAAACCTTCTCTGTTTAAGGCTGAACAAAACCAGTTCTCTCAGCCTTTCCTCATATAATGCACATTCCAGCTCCTGACAATCATAGCATTTGCCATATCTCAAAGCTAGGACAATACCAAGGTAAGGATTGTGCCTTGCTTGATCCTAATTCTCCTTCATTCACAAATACCAACTGTTACAATTTATTTTTTTCAACCCCCTGGAACCTGAAATACGTAACTATGGCAATTTTTTTTTTAAGCAAAGAACAGTCCTAAGAACATCTCTAAAAGCTCTCCCAAAACTTTTTTTTTTTTTAATTTATCGTTTATTTATTTATTTATTCTTTCTATGTGTCTAAATGCACATGAGAGAAGCCCTCTCCCTGGTACAAGTATTTAAGATGTCATGCCAAGCTTCTGTGGACACATGTAAAGAGTGGCCTAAAGATATGGATACAGGTTGATCAATCCCAACATCTAAAGCATATTAATCTCATGTAAAATGAAATGAATTTCTGAATCATTTTACTACTTCTAAGGCAGAACCTTGTGGAGGTTTATTTTTTTCAATAATTTTGTAAAAGTAGGAAAAAAAGAGTGCAAGACCAGATGCTTTTCTAACGCTGACTCATTTAGTAGCAATCTCTGATATGAAAGAGGTGTTTTGCCACGGTCTATTGGACAGAATGAAGAACAGCATCCTCCTCAATGTCATTGTTCATTGATGTATTCAGTGATTGCTACTTTTTGATCGGGAATGTGTTCAATCATGTGGTAGGCAGAATTTCATCTCTCTGAACGAGCTGTTGAAGTGGACGTTTTCCATTTAGCTAGATTCAAGAGCAAGTCTCAGGAGCTTTCAAAGAATGATTAAAGAGGTTACAAAAATCTGGGCACTGGAGGGTGATCTTTCTGCCCTTTTATGAACTATTAGAAGAATTGTTTATGAAACAATCTGATATGAAGTTTATGTTTTTAGTCCTGAATACATAAACTGAAAACCCTAAACTGCTACAGGAAAAGCTGATGAGGAATCACTAATCTAATTTTACAGACAGCCAGAGATATGCACTTATTAAGTAATCTTCAAAAGTTTAACATTTCCATTAACCAAAAGTTTGCAAATTACCAGTATAACATTTCTGGAAATGTGTGCGTGTTTCAGATAAATTTTCATATACCTTTATTTTGCACATACTAATTGCAAAACAGTTCATTATTAAAGAAAACATAAAAATGTCTTTTCCGCCCTTAAACTTTCCTGTTGTCAAGTCAAATCTACCTGTTTTGCCTTTAATTCCAGGATTTTACTTGCCTTTCCAAATATAAATGCTAACTTCTCTGTGGAGTCACTCATAAAACAAATGGTATTTTGTTTGTATTTAATTTACATATAAATATTTTGTATTTATATTATTTGATTTTTATTTTGTTTGTATTTTATTTACATATAAAATTATAAGATATTTTTGCATACAAATTTGACATTTAGGTTTTTTACACATTAATTACATACTGGTTTAAGTTGTCATTCCAATGCAGTATCTGGACAACTTGTACATACGTTGTTACTCATGCTTGTTTTCTATGATTGCTGCTATAAGAATTAGCTTTTACAAATGATTGTGTCTGAAAACAAAAAGTGGAAATACAGAATGGATATAAAAAAACAGGAACTAGATTTTTGAGTTTTGGTCTGGATTCGCTGTGAAAAATTAGCGAAGACTGCAGCAGCTTCTTCTTTTATCTTATGTGGGTTTCTCATCCCTAGATAGTTGGACACTCAATTGGACACTGCGTGGAAATTTGGATGAAAAAGTTCTGAGAAATAATCATTAATTCAAACAAATTTTTTTTTCCTTTGGTTAGTTTTGTCCTACATTGAAATAAAAGGTTAATAAACTGTTAGTGCTGTGTGTACTCAACTGCGCCTAACTGAATGTGGGAAGGATTATGAGAAGAAAAATATGAATTTTCTGAGGGAACAGGAGAAAGGAAGGGAGGTGTTTATGACTCATTCACCTTATCCTTCCTTCACTCAAGTTCCATGCTTGTGTTTCTAAATATGGCAAAAGTCTTCACTTGCAACTTGTGAAAACTTTATTTGCAATAGACACTGGTATATGAGCTTTATATGGGGATTTTTGATACCTGGAAATTTGTACACCCATGTACATATGCAACTTCAGACTGTATATTGGGCTAATTGTACTGCTGCTAACATCTATCTATGCCATCATCTGAAACAGCATTTAAGGTCGCTTTTCCATTTGTAATAGTTAAAACCAGCAGATAATACCAAAGTATTCCTCCTAACTTCTAAACAACTCTTCTGTATTAGTTATGTAAAATTTCATGTGAAAAGTGAAGGTAAAATGAATAAGATTAGAGTGTCCAATCTCTCGCTATTTGGATAGTGAACAGAATTTCAGCCTTCAGGAGTGCTTGAATTATTTCACATCTTTCATTTATTTCAATTATTAGGCAAAAAATCCGGTACAATACCAGGGCTTTCATCTACTCAAATTTGTTCCTTTTGTGCCCTCAGAAATTTCCCTGCCAAAACAGAAACACAAAATGGTGCTCTCTTCCACAGTTATCCTGAGGGCATATTTGGAGATGGCTATGCTGCCTGACTGGGAGATAGTCAGAGTTGACTCTGACTATAGCCTTCCAACCAAGAAAAATTGCCACAGCAATGAAGACATCGTGAATAGAATTTATGGGTTATTGTGTATTTATCCACAGTCATTTATGACATCTATCCACTGTCATTGCTAAGCAATATAAGCAAACTCCCATCAGCCATAGCATCTGTTAAGCTCTAAAGCATAACTTCAAAATTAGACCCCATGTTTGCAAGGCAGTGCCATGCAAAAAGTGCCATCTGGCCTCAATCTATTTGAGAGTAAATCAGGTTATTTTTTGAAACTGAAGAGAGGCAGGCCCAAATATCCACAAGGCATTTGAATTGAGAATTCACAGTTGACATAGAGACAAGAATCAGCCATTCCCTTGCAATAGAATAGTTCAAAATACTGCACTTTATCATGTTATTCTTTGCCTTAGCAGAAATACAGGCTGGTCAGAGAATGGATTGAGAGCAGCTCTGAGGAAAAGGATCTGAGGCTGTTGGTGCATGAGAAGCTCAACATGAGCTGGGCAATGTGTGCTTGCAGCCCAGAAACCCATCTGTGTCTTGGGCTGCATCAGAAATGTGGCCAGCAGATTGAAGGAGGTGATTCTACTACCCCTCTACTCCGCTGCTCTGGTGAGGCCCCACCTGGAGTACTGTGGCCAGCTCTGGAGCCCCTAGCGTAAGAAGAACATGGACCCCTGTTGTCCACAAAGACGATCAGAGGGCTGGAACACCTCTTCTATGAAGACAGGCTGAGGGAGCTGGAGTTGTTCAGCCAGAGAAGAGAAAGCTCCAGGGAAACCTTATAGCAACCTTCCAGTACCTAAAGGGGGCTACAGAAGAGATGGGGAGCAACTCTTTATCAGGAAGTGTAGTGACAGGATAAGGGGTAATAGTTTTAAGCTGACGGAGGGTAGATTTAGATTAGATATTCTAATTCTATCTACTAGATATCATGAAGAAATTCTTTACTGTGAGGATGGTGAAGCACTGGAACAGGTTGCCCAGAGAAGCTGTGGATGCCTTATCCCTGGAAGTATTCAAGACCCAGGATGGATGGGGTTTTGAGAAACCTGGTCTAACAGGAAGTGTCCCTGCCTGTGTTGTAACAAGATGATCTTCAAGGTCCCTTTCAACTCTAACCATTGTATAGTTTTGACTCCAGAATAAACAGGAGGGAAGAAGAATAATTTCCATTGGGCTTTTCTTTTAACAAGGTGTAGGGATATTTGAAAAGGAGATCAACTTCCTTAGGGCATAATAAAATGAGATATGAGTGATAAAGTGTCCTTAAAACACATGATGAAACTATGTACCAGAACAAGTAAAGACATAATATTTCTGGAAGTAAACAGCCTCATTTTACCTTCTGTAGTCCCTGCAAGCTGGATCAATTGCCTTGTGATGGGAAAAGAATTTTGAGGCAGCACAGAAGTCATCTCTGATCAAAAAGCATCTAGCAGTATGAAAAAGATGTCACAGTTGGTCAGGGATTAGTTCATGGTGATAGGAAGAGCTTCTGGAATACTGAATGTGTAACCTTTATTTGATACTTTTGAGGACTTCAGATATATGCCAAAAGCATGAAAAAAATTGTTTTAAGCTACAGTTATGAAAGAAGGTCAGAAATTTAAACTGCTGGTCAACTATTTTTCTGGGTTCTGCATGCACAAGTGAGAAACCCTGAAGACAGTATTCAAAACTACAGACCCCGGGACTAACATTATAGAACTCAAGAAATAATGTTCAAGTTACCAGTCACAAAATATTTCAAACATAAAAGAGTTTTTAACTCATAGTAGAGCAATGCCTTAAGGGGCAACCTAGAAGCCGCACTGGTATGAAGTCGGTATTTTTCAAGTGAAGCCTGGGAGATACTGAATGCAGCTGCACTGAAAGAAGTTGTGCCTGGCCATGTTCTTTGGAATGGGACAAGTCAAGCCATTCTGAGGGCATTGCAGCTTCATCCAAAGTTAACAGGATACATCTTGGAGAAGCCTCTACAGAGTAAATCCAACTGACCACACTGCATTTTTTGAGGCCTTTGATGAGAGGAAAATCACACCTAAATGAAAACGCGATCAACTTCTACCTTTCAGAGAGAAAGCAGAATCTACCAACTTGTCCCTTCTGAAGATCTGAGTAGCTGTTCCAGGCAAACATGCTGCTAGCAGCATGTGGTGAGGTGGAGTACTAAATTAATTTATTCTTCAACAAGTAGCACAGTCTGAGATTTGTGAGAAGTGAGTATTTCTTTAAAGCAGACCAGGCAGTAACCTTAGCAGAGATCATGAAGTAGACATGTGCCCCACAGCTGGGAGCCATACATCCTGGAATTAGACCAAGAGTGTGTTTACAAGTTAGATACAAGCACCTGAGAACAAGTATTAATCGGAGGAATTTGTGTGCAGCAGCTGATAATGGGAAAAAAAAATCTCATTCCTCAGCAGATCTCTCCTTAATGTCAGGAACTTTTAAGTTGTGCTAAATTGTTTCTTACAAATCAGAAGTGTGGTAATGTGAAAATGGGGGCCTAATTTTTCATTTTATCTTACCACATTACTGAGTTTCCATGTTCAAACAATGATACTGTGTTACTGCATTTTCTCTGTTATGCTGATAAAGTAAATGGGAAGGCAGTTTTAGCAGCCTTCAGAATTTAGGAACTGATGGAAAAAGCAAAAATAACAGGAAAGGATCTAGAGCTTGAAATGTTTATCCACTGTCAGATGTACAGATTGACTAGCCAGTGAACCGAATGACATATTAGCGAGGAAAGAAACTGTTGAGGAGGAGCAAGGAGATGAAAACCAGATGACTGAGAACCTGGAGTTCTTTTCTGAGGTGGTTCTCTTGATTTGAGTAATTTTATCGTTTTGTATTTGTGAAGCACCACCTTTGTTCCTTCATGTCAAAATGCATGCTGTTTCAGGACAGGCATTATTTCTTTTTGATTAATATTGTATGATATGGAAGAAGTCTCCGAGCAGCAGCATCAGAGACAAAGGTAGGGCCATGGCACAGTACACATTGATTTCACATAGCGGTATCAGGAAGTCAATGGATTCCTGGAGAATTCCCAGACAAATGTCATTTGTGCTCATATTTTGCGAGTCTGATGTTGACAACTAGTGAGCTCCTGCCACGGAACAGAGTCCTGCTACTTACCTATAGTATAACATACGTATATTGAAATGGAATAAAGTTAACAATTTAAAAAATGTTAACACCAAAGGAGTTTCTCTGAAGTGGGAAATAAAGTGGCACCTATTTTAGACTTCAAAAACTTACTAATAAAAATATTTTTTTTCCTAGTACTCTGCAAGATTTATGGAGATTCTTATCTTCCTGCATGTGCATAGTTTTATTCTAGCTTAAGGTTGTGAAGGATTTGGATCTTACTTTTTAATACAATGGGTCTTGCTTATCGCTCTTTTATAAAATTTAAATAAGATACCTTATCAATTGTGCTATGTTAAAAACTATTATTTGGTGCATTATAAATTAAAATTTAAAGTTCCAGTAGCAATTTCTTTTCCGAATTATTTTTATAAATCTCAGACCTAACATAATTTTAAATCAAGCAATTTAAAATCACTGATTCAAATCAGTTCCCTACTGTTTTAGCCTTTTCAGGAGAGACAGGATTAAAGAGCAGAGTTTTTTATGAGAAATGTTTGAAAATGTTTATATGTAACTGCTTGGGGAGAAACTCATGATTTATAGCATTAAAGAAAGAGAAAAAAAAAATCTTACAGCAGCATTGTAGCAGAGCTTTTAAAGACAGAACCGTCAGGGCATGTAAAACTGCAGTTACTATAGTAACAGGATCTTAGTCCTTTATAAATGAATGTGGAGAATTTGGGGATGTACAATCTGACATAACAGCACTGTGAAACCAGTCACATTCATCACTTTACCAAAAATTTGTGCTACAGTAGAATGAAAAAAACCCCATCTACAGTGGAGCATGTAGAGGAGGTAAAATGGATTATACCAGGGATTAAGCATGTGTATGAAAAGACGGACATCGGTTTAGAGAGTGGATAACACAGACGGTGAATGCCTTGGTGTGATTTCCTCAAACAAGACTCCTAGATTGATTGATGGAATCAACAGACTCAGATAGCTTTCTTAAGAGCTCCTGTATAGAAGGAGGACTCAGATACTCAAGTAATACATAGAAAGCAAATTAGAGAGCTGTATTTTGGATCCACATTTATCACCACTGGGTCCATTTTAAAACAAAGGGAGTGTCCTTCTCTTCACTTAGGTTAGGTGAATAAAGGTTTGTTCTGGTTTATTTTTGAAAGTGTAGCATTTGTTATATCACTCACATTTTCTCCTGGGGGCATAAGGAAAATAAAATTGGGGGGATTTTTATGTGTTGCCAGGTTTTCTACTTAGAAGATGTGTTTAATAAGTGTTAGATAATGAGTCAGTAATATGTAAACTACATAATGAAGTTAGAAGCCTGAAGCCATGATTTTATAATAAAATCTTTATGATAAATGATTGTTAGTTACTAATTCTGTTGTAACTGGAGTCTGCTATAACCTTCTAAAGTAGGTTTGAGAACACAAAACTTTTATGCCCCAGATTTACTTATGCTGCATGAACTTGAATTTAGAATGTTTCCTCTGTGTAAAAGGGAGGCAATACACTTAACCACAGGGTGCTAAGAAAATAAATGTATTATAGAATCTGGAGTACTTCCATAACATGCTCACATAACATGCTTAGAGTAGTTTAGATGAGATTAGGGATACCCTAAATTAAATGTAGTTCAAGTATTTTATGCCTTGGAAATATTTCCTGTTAATGGAAACATAACTGTACACACTGTAATGGTGCAGCATCATGTAATGTTATGGAAGAAGGGAGAGAAAATTAAAGTCACTTTCCTATACAGTGAGTTCTGCAAAGGCAGGAAGAGTGAGGAAAAAAGAAAAAAGTCATACTTTTTGTTTTCTTCATATGCTCTCCATTCTTACAAGTCGCTGAGTTCTTGGGTGTAACAGAAATCTACTGTAAACGAGGATGAAAGAGATTAAAATCAGGAAAGGTATGAATATGTAAATTTAAAGGGGATTATCTATTTTCTAGTCAATCGTTTGGATTTAATAAAAAGGCTTTCATTAAGTAGATTTTTATTTAGAATTTCACCCAATTATTAAGCAGTAGCATTTCTTGAGTTACTTTTCTTGCTCATTTCTCCTCCTGTCAGAGTTTCACAGTATGAATGAAGCATGTAAACTTTTCACAGTAAAATAGCACTTGAAAGCTCGGGGGGAGTTCCTTATTCATATTGGCTGCTGGGAATCTTCCTAAAGAGTAATTCAGGAGATGAATATTAATTACAAACTTAAAACCAACAGCAATATTGTGGCTACAGTGATATGTTGCAGAGGCAGCCATGAGCTGAGCTATTGTGATTTGCCATGGGTGAATAATTAAAGATGCACATTAAATGGAAAAGCAGATTAAACTGTAATGCACATTATTTGGATATCTGAGCAGTGAAGTATGGTGTTATAGAGACCATTGGCCTTCATTTTTCATTTTCTGTTCCTGGCCTTTCTTTAGTATAGCATGAAGCCTGCCATTAGCGTTCAAGTGCATGCTGTGGACTGTGAAACTTTGAGCTAAGTTTTAAATTTGCTTGAGTAGATGAAACATTTTAGTTATGCATTACTAGAATAATTTTGAAGATTCACAATTCTTTGCCATAATATGAAAACCAAAGGGGAAAAAGAATGAAAGAACAAAAAATTCTCTTGCTACCCATTTAGATGAGATCAAGGAAGGTTTAAAGTAATAATAAAAAATATTATGAGCTGGTGTATTCTGACAACATCATCACATAACTTTCAGTATGACTGGAATGAAAATCTTAAGATAATAAGGATGCTATCTGTCACCATGAAGTAGGAATGCACTGACAATTTTATAGAATTCAGGTTGGCCACATATCAGCTAATGAATGGAATGGGTATTTTAAACTAGCATTAAATTTATAGACATTAGTCAACTGAAGGTACTGTCACTTGCTTGTCAGAAATAATGTACATACTGTGGCCTCTAAGTATTCTGGGATGGGTCTTTCCAATTCTTCCTGTTCAAACTATTTCACTTTGCATATAGAGAGTAATTACGACTTATGCTTATCGCTCCATTTTCAGTTATCTGGAAATCTCAGCTTTATTTCCACAAGGAAGATGCATAGAGGTGATATAGGTCTGAGACATGGAAATAATTATTTTTAAACTGAAATAAATGAAAGAAAATAATATATAAATCAAGACCCAGAATTAAAACAAACAATAATTTTAAGGTCTTGAGGGAGATGTAGGCAATGTAGTGTGATCCAAGAGGCAATATCTTCTGTCTTATCTTTTGAATGCCCTAGAAATTAATTCATCTTATGGATTTATTAAAGTTTCAAATAATAATGAATACTAGAAGTCCAAGGACTGCAACATATAGTCGTCCTGACAAAAATATAATAATGTCTCATAAGCAATCTTAGAAAGTAGAGACCGATTATATACTAGCATATAGGTAAAATCCCTACTAGATGAAGTACTGTTAAACATTACAGCATCTATAGATCAGTTCATAATGAATATATGATCACATCTGAACTGTCAAAAATCTATCTGGGAATCATTTATTTATTACAAAAAAACTAATTTCAGTGCAGTACCAACAGATTGCCATCTTGACCGAATTTCAAGGAACATGTCTAGGCAAAGGAAAATAATACATCTAGAAAATATTGAAACACTATTACTTGAAATGTTTTGGTTTATCTTGAGAGCTGGTTGACCAAGAGGCTTAGGTACAATTCCTAGAACTAAAGTAGAGAAACTGGTGTTCCTGCTACTTACATACCTTCTCAGCATCTGAGAAATATGGATTCAGTTCTGCTGTTAGCCAAATTCGAAAGAGGGACAGGAATTTAGGTGTATTCTTTTTACAAGTCAAGTGATATTATATATTTGAAGATGGCTTTCTCTTAATCTTTGCTATTTAAAGTGTTTCACTTCGCAAAAATAATGAATTATTTATTGGACAAGAAAAATAGACAAAGTAAGAACTCTGAACTAAAATATCAATTATTCATACAACTTTAGATCCCATGACTTTGAGTGGAGAGGTGAATAATAGTAAAAAGTTTTTTACAAATATCTTCTCAAAGATTATCTTTTTCATATCTTTGTCCTAATTGCATGTATTATATGTGAAAATTATCTCATTATTTGTCTGAAAAAGGTAAGATCATATAGTAAAAATATCCTTTGGTAGTGTCGCTTTCTCCGCTCATTCTATGTACGTATTTTTTACTCACTTCTGTTTTTGATAATATTGAATCTATGCTGTCTGCTCTTGCTTCCCAAATGTCTGTAGATTATTCAGTAATTGCTGTTTTCCGTAGTTATGGGCATTCCAAATTTTACTGTATGGCTAATTTAAAACAAAGCTTTAAATCCGAACTAAATCAAGCCTTACAAAAAGTTTCTTTAACAGGAGGAGAGAAAATCATACTCGGCTGATCATTTGATGTAGATTTTCTTTCTCATAGGCTTATTGTGGTTTCACAGTCTGCCAGAGCCCCACAGAATGTATTAGCCAGGATATTATACAATAATTTCACTCTTTCCAATAAGTCTCATTGTATAAATTTAGCATTCCTTATTCTGTGACTTACTTATCAAACAAAACATGATATGCCTTGTTTTGTGATGGAATAAGTTAAACATGCACCAACTTTTAAAATATGTTTTCTTTATACATATACAATGCTGCATGGCTTACAAAGGATTAATAATGTATATAAGTATATGTTAGTAGAAGCACAACACCTGTAAAATGTTAATACATAATTTATGCGGCATTTACAATACGTTATGAATGATAAATAGGTGACAATAGAGGCCTTTATAAAATATTTATCATGGACTTTGCTTTTAGTTATGCTATAAGCTGCTCAAGAGCCATCAACAGAAAGGGAATAGAGTTATCAAGGTTACAGTAAGCTATTTATAATGAAATGCACTAGCTTAAAATTAAGTATTGCAAATGATGACAAAAAGTTGACAAGCTACAATTATACAATTATACAATAAACTGTAGACTGATACAGAATAGCCCCCTGAGGTGTTCCATCTTTCTTTGAAACATGGCATATGGAGCACTTATATCAAATTGTCAGCCTTTAGAGTATAGCAAAATGAAATTGTATCCATCACAAATCCCCTAATGAGTCTTTGAAGAAATGTATATAGTAAGTTTGAAAACATAATTTTGGAAAATCAAGAACTATTTCTGTTGCTAAATGGCTGATGTTCTACATGTCATTGAGACAGTGACAAAACAATTCAAAATACAGATTTTATCAAATATGGATGAATTTATTCTCTTTATCCAAGATTGAAGAAGAAGTTTTAGGTATCAGTTTTCTAACTCTTTATAAACTAATTCTTCAATCCATGTTAATGGCATGGCCTTCAGTGAAGCCAAGTGCCAGTACCTGCACTTGGGCCACAACAACCCCATGCATCATTACAGGCTTGGGGAAGTGTGGCTGGAGAGGTGCCTGGCAGAAAAGGACCTGGGGGTGTTGGTTGACAAGCAGCTTTATATGAGCCAGCAGTGTGCCCAGGTGGCCAAGAAGGCTAATGGCATCCTGGCTTGCATAAAGAATAGTGTGACCAGCAGAAGTAGGGAGGTGATTGTCCCCCTGTACTCAGCACTGGTGAGGCCGCACCTTGAATATTGTGTCCAGTTCTGGGCACCTCAGCACAAGAGAGATATCGAGGTGCTGGAGCGAGTACAGAGGCGGGCAACAAAACTGGTGAAAGGCCTCGAGAATAAGGCTTATGAGGATCGATTGAAGGAGTTGGGATTGCTTAGTTTGAGGAAAAGGAGGCTGAGGGGAGACCTCATCACTCTCTACAACTGCTTGAAAGGGCATTGTAGGGAGGTTGGTGTTGGTCTCTTCTCACAGGCAATTAGCGACAGAACAAGAGGGAATGGCTGCAAGCTGCAGCAGGGTAGGTTTAGGCTGGACATTAGGAAAAAGTTTTTCACAGAAAGAGTGGTCAGTCAGTGGAATGGGCTGCCCAGGGAGGTGGTGGAGTCACCATCCCTGACTGTGTTTAAGAGTAGATTGGATGTGGTGTTGAGGGATCTGGTGTAGGAGAGAACTTGTAGAGTAGGGCTGATGGTTGGACTTGATGATCCCAAGGGTCTCTTCCAACCTATATGATTCTATGATTCTTTCTCCTCCAAATGAACAATACATATTTCCATATAATTTGCTATTCTTAAGTATCTCTTTCACTTTTCCTTACTCCAAAGTGATAGGCTTTAAAGGGGTTTCAGATATAAATAGTAAAAGAGCAGTGTGAAGAGGAAAAGAAATAGTAAAATTGGTTTATATTTTATTAGGAGACAAAATTAGCTCTTATTATACATATATACACATATATATGCCTTTTTTGAAAAATTACTATTAAATTTTTTTTTTGAGAGAGAAGACTGTAGTCTAGAAAAAGTCTATCTAGACTTTTAATCTCTAGATATTAGGCTAAAAAAAGTCTTTGTTTACATCACAGTTAAAGAACAATACTCACAAAAGAGCCTTGTGAGAATAGTTCCTACTGTACTGCCCTGGGTTCTATGCTGCAGAATCTGTGGTCTTCTGCAAACCTCGAAGTTATTAGTTATTTCTAAAAGAGGAAAAAAAAAGTTTCTGCATATAATAAGTGATGGCTTCATACCATCATAAACTGATTTTTTGCTGAAAAATTATAGAATCATCACTGTAGTAAAAACTTATCTACACTGTCCCACTAAGGATCTTGAAACTGATGTAGAAAGGACGACTACTAAGAAAACCAGGTTGTCCGTTTTTCTGTGTCCATTTAGCTATTGATATGTTTACAGAAACTTCCATTACACCTGCAAAATAGTTCAGAAATCATCATCAGAGTCTGATGTGTTTATTCTTGTCCTGAAGAAATATGTGTCTGAAATACCTTTTAAAAATAGTGAAAGAAATTAAGTATCCTAAATCTTCCTGAAATCTGGAGTGCTCTGGGCATCTAATTTTGCAATCTTGTGAAATTTTAGTGTCACTTATACAGCATCTTTGATAGGTTTTCCTTATTTCCTGTTGTTACAGAGATAAAATCAGTGTTCCAGCACTGCTAGGAGTCCCCTAAGTTTTTTAATCTCTATTGTTCTTTAAGGCTGGAAGGGTAGAGACTCCTAAAATATTGGCCATCTTTTCTTCTTTCTATGGATACAATGGGAAACTGGTAAAGTTTGTAGAAGAGCTGGGCAACCCAGATCTTCTGGAATAGTCAAATCAGGAAGTCCTTGAGCTTAAAATTGTTGGAGGTTGGAAAGTATTTATGTATAACTATACTTCTGACATTCTTTTATCTTCTGTATATTTTTCTTGTAACTGTAGGAGATGGTGTTTGTTGTTTATTGGACCTTTGTCTTGGCACAGGAGGATTATTCTTGTCTTCCCTTATGTTTTCCTTGCATCTTCAAATACAAGTAATTTTTAATATAACATCTCTTCCTGGCTATTTAATCCAGCATCCTTATAACTGGCACTGTAGCACTATAGTGTTACCTAAAGTACTAAAGGAATAAATTCACCATGACTTTCAAATTTTCTCTCTCCTGTCATAATGCAGTATTTCTGATTCAGTAACAATGTTTCTTTCCACCTAAAATTATGCAGCTGGATAAAGCTAAAATAACAATAAACTACTAAGGATCTGGATCAGGATCTGGGTGTGTATCAGCTGGTGTACATTATTACAGCTGACACGCACCACCAGTCCTGACAGAGAGATGCCTTAGTGAGAAGTAGAACTTCACAGAAGGAGAGTCTCTTCTTCTCCAAATGCCCTGTTTGTTTCTAGTTTGTTGAAATGTTCATGAAACATATTCAATTAGAATTACTTAGTCTTAAAATGTTCTCCTCTTGGAAATTGCCTGACATAGAAAAGGCATCATAGAATTGCTTCCAGGCACTGTATTTTCAGGAGTATTTTAGTATTCATATTCGTTACTAGAAAAGACTTTCTTTAAAATATAATATGTATTTTAAAGTGTCTTGAATTGTAGTAAATGTAGGCAAGTAGTCTGCTAGACTTGAAAGGTAAATACACTGAGATAAATTCATATCCTATTAAACTCACACAGACAGGCCCTTAGCTGGTGATACAAAATCATATCAATTTTCAGATGGCTTTTATTGCTTATTTGTTCCAAAATGACCTTCAATAAGCACTGCTTTCTTTCCATCTCCTCAAACAGAAAGAGGTCAGTAAAAACATGGCTGTCAAATAACTGTCAGAACAGATTTATTGTACTGCTTAAACCTGTGGAAGTAGATTTTTTTCCTTCTTCTCTCCTATAATCTGACCCAGGGGTTAAACTCTCAAGTATATTATTTTATTTTTTTTTCTCTTTCCTCTTGACAACCTACATGAAACAAAACAGGTGTGAGTCAAATCTCTGGGGCATGGACTGTTTGAATGAGTATGAAGCTGGCAAAACTGGCTTTAAAATATTACCTGGCCCCAGGTATTTTCATCAGTTGACTAAAAAAATATAAAATCCCATTTTATCTTGTAATTCAGTTCTAGTATAAAACTGATGCTTCACACAAAAAGCACTAAAGTCACAATGTATGCCTTGAGCTGAATTTGCCATCCAGCCCAAATGGAGTAAACTTTAGGAGGTTTTCCTGCCCTTCTGTCCCCTCTGTTGCATTGCAGCGATGTGGTTGTGTTTAACAGTAACTGAGATCTGCAATTATTCTATGTTAAGCCATTAGAGTTTTTATGTTGTGTTTATAAAATACCACTCTTTCTGAAAGGTACATTTAATTCCATTGCCACTTGTATCAAGAACACACTACATCAGTAGCTGCTAAAGTCTGTCAATTTGCAGAAATTCTTGTGAAACTGTTACTTAATTTCTGGGGGAATGATAACATATGGTAACCACAGAAAAGGTCATTAGCACAGCTACATGTATATTGCCTCAATGGCAACATTGCTGGCAATATGTAGAAGTTGTTTTATAATGTGCTAAGCCCAGACAAAGTATTCTATAATGTGATCTTGAGATGATCATAATGGCAGGAATCAAAAGAAGTCTCAGTTTATATTTGCACCTTTAATATTTAGAATGATTCTGAAATGCAAAGTCTAGATGGTGAACTACTGTCAAGGAGAACAGCTTGATTTTCTTCACTGGTTTACTGCTCTTATTACCAGCTAGTAACAACCTGGCTCATTCCATTTTCTCTGAAACCTATGGAAGTGTTCCCAGTAAGTATAAAGAGGATAATAATGTCAGATGGTCGGATCCTGGCTACCACAGGCTTGGATTTCAGTGAATGTATTCCCCTCTTCCAAGAAATTTTGGAAGAAGGGAAATCTGCCAATTTGTCCAGGGCGTCCAGTGCCTGAAAGATACATGGAAATTTAACAAACAGCTGATAGTGCACTCCACAGCGTGCACGTAACACATCCAGTGTGGTGTAGTGTGCATTTTGAATGACATATAGCTTATAAAACATAGTTACAGAACATGAAAGAAAAGCAGAGATAGAAATGCAAATACTGACCTTCTAAAATAACGAGGATTAAGTAGGATGATTCAGTCAGCCCCCAGAATGGGCAGACACTATGGGCAGGATGGGATGCATCAACATTGTGTTTAAGTGGGCTGGTGAACACTTACAAGGATAATGACCTATACCTGTTTCGGTGCTTTTAAGATAGACTTTGTATTTTCAAGAAATTAATCTTTTCTGTTTGTTTTAGAAGAGCTGCTTCACATGAAATCACAATGAATCTATTACAGGGCCCACCCTCTGTTGGACCTGCTGAACCAGGGTTTACATACACTAGCTAACCTCCTATGAGGTAAAGAATAGCTGCAGGAGCTCTGCAAAGGCTAATTTATCCTACTGAGAAGCAACAGGGTTAATTGGCTCATGCATTTCTCACTGCTGAAGCAGTTACACTGTTTCTGTTATCTGACTATTTCTGTTGCTGTCCCTCTGGGTGTGTGTATGCTTCCCTGTGGTATACAGTTTAGACACATTGCAGGGTTGCACTTTGCAGGGAATGAATTTGCAAGTGAGCGAATAACTCAATTTTCGCAGCAGAGGGAGCAGATCTTGCGACCTGACATGGTGATATACTGCAGGACCCTGTGGAAAGACAGCAATGCAACTGGCCCAGCAACTGCGACAGCCCCAGGACTGGAGTGGTCTCGTACCCCTGGGATTGCATTTTCTTGAGCTGTAGGCACACACATTGCAGTTTGCCCTCTTAGCCCTCTGCCTCCCACCCTGTTTCCTCATTCCTGCTCTGGCCATGCTGCGCTGTAGTTGCCTATTAGAACAGTTAATCCTCCTTTTTATCTGAAAGCTGAACCACTGAACCTAATGGTATCCACGGAAGATGTAAACATCAATTGGATTTAAATTTGTTAATCCCATTAGGACTGTAACTCAAATATTCTTTGGCCACATGTTATACATACCTACATACCTAGTACAAAATAACTTCTTAAATATACTAACTGTCCTTAGACAAGGTGGAATTAGAACAAGGACCGTTAAGGTGATTTTTTTAGTTATTTACTGCTTCACTCACCTTAAAAAAATGAATGTACCATATGGAAAATCTTAGTCTGTTTGCCTGTAGATATATTTTATACATTAGAAAGATGCAAACACAATATTTCAAACCAATCAAACTTTCCAATTACCACCTTCCCACAAAATAAAATGCAATAAATAGATGCAAGAAACTTATTGACTTAGGTAAAGACACTCCAAGTACAAGAGAGCTTAAGATATGAATTGACACAGAGTCTGAAAACTGCTTTCCTGCCTTCCATTGTGAACTGCTTGTTTGCAAAGCCATTAATGCAATGCCCTCTTGCTGATTATTCCTAGGACTTCTTCAGTACAGCATGAAGTCTGACAACACATTTATTTTATTTAATTTATTTTATTTTACTTTATTTTAATTTTTTTTTTTCCTCTTGGGCTAAAAAGTCGATTATGATAAACTTGTTTATAGGGGTTGATGTTCACAAGTTGAAGCACAAAATTAATTTTATATAAACTATTATGTAAATATTTTATACTGTTGTCAGAACAGAATTTTATGGAGTGTCCTTCATGAAGTAACTTGGCACACTCTGCAGCACATGAAAATTTAGTGGATAGTTTTACATTGCATAGGACTGAAATGAGAAAGGAGGCAGAGATTGTAAGATAGATGGAACTGCACAAGTAAAAGAATTGCTACGAACTGTCGCAAAATAGGGTCAAGGGACAGCCAAGGTCAGGTTTAGAGCAGAATTAATGGGCAAGAGAGTAGATGAATCAAAGATCTGACTTACAGTGAAAAGTATAACCAGATGGACAAATCGAAAAAATTTGCAATATCCTGTGTGTCAGCAGCATCCTTTTGCAAATCTAGGAGTCATTCTGAGGCTTAAGAAACTCGGGTTAAATCCTCTGCTAGGCTAAATAGTGCAGTTCCATTGATCGCAACACAACTTTTCCAATTTACCAGTTGATGTTCCGACTTGCAGTTTTTCCTGGTAAAGGAAATCACAGGCCCTTTTATTCTGCTGAAAGCACCAGCAACTAGTCTCCCTCTCTTTCTTTCTCTCCCTGTTTTTATCTCGCTCCCTCTCATGTAGGCAAACAATGACAGAGAAGGCTGTTCTACCGAGCATTTTTCTATCGTCTAATTTACTCTTAAAGACCAACTGTAAGAACGGTGAAAAAGAAAGAACTAGATAACTTCTAGCTGAGTATTGCCTGTGGCTCTTGGAAGAATTTCTGTTTAGAAACAAGAATAGAGTCAGACTCAGATGAGTCCAGTCCAACATCTTCTGTCCGTGATGGTGGCCATCAACCTATGGAGGAGTACAGGGTAGATTAGGGGTCTGGGCAAATATAATGTCATATCTCCTCTGAATATTCTTTTAGCTTTGAGTGATTGCTGAGTAAGCCATGTCCTGAAGTAGAGATCTTTGTTTTTAATGGGACTTACAGAATTTTCTCCAGTGATTTTGTCTGATGTTTCTTTCAACCCGTGTAATCTTTGGAAATTAATTTGTGACTTAACTACTACATAAATACATGCTATATGAAGAAATATTTCACCATTCTAGACTATGTAAAGAAGTTTGCTCTGATCCTAGCTGTACAATTTGGTTTGTTTTCTTCCCCTCTCTCACTCCCTTCTGCCTTTGTATTGGAAGAAGCAGTGAACAATCAATCTCTATTCACTGTCTGCTTTCCACTCACAATATTATAGACGTCTCTCTATTCAGCCTTCAGTTGTATTTTTTTCAAGCAGAAAAATACTACTCAGTTGCTTCCTTTACAAAAGCTGTTCCACACATTTGATCACTCCTGTGGCCTTTCCCTGTTCCTTTTCCATCTACACAGTATGCTTTTTGAGATGAAGCAGACTCTGTTTTATGCAGTGGCAAAATAACATTGTCTGATCTAGTCTTTATTACTTGTCAATAATTTCTAAAACTAAGTTTGCTTTCTAACCACTACCGAGCGCTGACGTTTTCATAGAGTTATTTACTATAATATGAAAATCTCATTCCTACGTGACGGTCAATTGAAAGACCATCATTGCATAATAGTGTTGGGATAGTTTTTCTCCTGACCACATCATCTTCACTTACCTGCACTGAATTTTATCCCTGACTTCCACACTAAGCAACTTACTGCCCCGGGTCCTCTGCAGTTCTTCAAAAGTATTGACTTGACATCCATCCTTAATTAGTATAACAAAAATCACTGTAATAAGTGCATGCACCATCCTTTTGGAATAAAAATAATTTAATGGCACCTCCACTTATAGAAACAAATGCTACCTGACGACTGCACATTCTGAAGGGATTCTTTTTATTTGACTGAAAAATATTAATTTAAAATTAAATGAATGCTTACCCGGACACTATGATGCAGAAACATAACATTCATTCCAAAGGTGGTAAAAGAAAATTACAATTTCTCTATGGACCATGACCACTTCCCCAGTGATTCTCTAACCTAGTAGCTAAAACAAGAGATGAGGAATTAGAAAAATCTGAATTTGAATTCTGTTGTTCTTTGTTGTCTAAAGTTTGGATAAATAGTTCTCTCATCCTCTGTTTTCTTCCTTTTTATGGACATATGGTCATTTATCTATGAATTAGTTTGACGTCTTTGGAAAAGCAAGCATATATTTATTTTGTTATTTATTTTACTAAAGAATGAATTTTTATTTTTCCATAAACAATAGAGAGGTGCTGCTGAAGGAGAAAGGCAGGTTGAATTGCTGTTTAAGATACAAGTTTTTTTTGAGAGGTATATTCTCAACATCATTAAGGCACAAAATAATGGAATAAACAAAATACATGATCAGTTCAATAACTAGATCCCTCACAAGTAATATTGAGGTACCTGAATACTCCCCCTGCCTAGAACTTTAAATTTTTATCCCCAGGTAAATTAAAAATTAATTTGAAAACAAAAAATAAATATTTGGTTTGGTTTTTTTTTTTAAAGGAAGACATTTAATTCAGACCTCATTAACCATCTTGTTGCAGCAATACTGGACATATTGATTTTTCTGTGGTTATTTTGGTAGTATCACCTCACTTTTCCACCCGGCTTCCTAAGGAAACATGTTAATCATCAGCCTGTGAAATATTTAAAACCTTATTTTAAAATGAATCAGAAATATTAAATTCTCACAGATTTTGTGAAATAGCCTGGCTGATGATATTTTTGAAGGAAAGTAAGAAGTTTGAACTCAATGTGTGTTACACAGCACAAAGTCCACATTAAAGAAAAATTTAGGAATGCCCCAATCTTGGAAAGGGGTAATTTATGTTATTATTTTTTTAATTTTAACTTTTTTTGCTATATTAATTTTTCAGTATTTTCTTTAAAAATAGAGAAACTAATACCACCTGTCAATTTTTCTCTCATGTTAGGATCACATATTGGTTAATGAGAGGCACTTTCACAATGCTTTTCCACAGTCTCCCATGAAGCATAAATGTTCTGAAAATTCATTCTCTGTTAGTTCCAATGCTCATGAAATGGCTTGCTACATTGCATTTTGCAATACAAAATATATAAAAGATGGAACTACTAAATCAAAATAAAGAAACTCTTCAAAGTGTTTCTGTAGTTAGTTTTGATATTTTCAAATAAACTGCTACTTTGCTGAAAGACACCACAATAAAATTTCTCTTCACCAGAAATATTTCCAACCACATTCTGCAATAACTTTGGCAATACTGGCCTTCTCTACCCAAATAGTGCAATTCTGAGAAAGTGCAAATACTTCCCTTGAGTGTCATCAGTGCCTGGGTTAAATAAGGAGTATAGAGATAGAAAACATAAATTCATTTTTGGCTCAGGAAGAAGGAAGACTGCACAAAATTGGTGATGTGGAGGATATTGTTATTAAATACCCCTGAAACCAAATTCCCTTGGAAGCATAAAAAATTTCTCTTTGATACATATTCCAATGCGGTGGTTCTGACGCTACCTTGTCTGTGAGAAAAGAGAAGGAGTAAGGATGGAAGCATGAAAGTCTTACAGAGAAGACAGAGGACACCATTTTGATTTTCTCATTCAGGTTTTAGTAGTTACTAAAACTAGCACAGAAGCTGAGACACATAAAGGCAATGTAAGTAGTCAAATGTCACAGGTAGAATTAGTGATCGAGTTCTCTCTGTCTGTAGGTATCTGGAATATTAAAATTTTGTCGCAGATTTCATATCCAATGGTGTTATTTTCTACTGTATTTGCATATTGAGAGATGCCCATGTGCATTGAGTTTTCTGCTTTTGCTTTTTTAATAGCTAAAAATTAGGTTCAAGTCTGACCAATTTGAATGAGGTCACATGACAAATTTCTTCCCAGCTTTGGGATACACAATTGATATGAAATGTCAGTGACAGGATAATAACGTACAGATTAAAAAATCAAAGCTAAACAAAACAAACCTTAGTAGAAGCTATGTCATTTCTGTTATTTCCCAGCTCTTTGCTTTGTTTACCACACAGTCTCAAAAAGCTTATAGTCCTGTTCATTACAAAAAGGTCATGCTAATCCTCCCTAGCACCTCTCACCATGCACAAGTACTGTGCTGCAGCAGGAGTGGCAGAAATATTCAGCTTGCCTCAGCAAGCTTTTATTTGGCTTTCAAACTCCTAACCAAAACTGGCATTTTATTGCCTCTACTAATTATGCCTCTGTTAAAACCAATCGTTGTGGTTTAACTACAGCTGGCAAATAGAACCATGCAGCTGCTCACTTGCACCCCCATGCCCCCCTTTTTCTCCCAGAGGAAGGGTGGGGGCAAAAGGGAAAAAAGGAGGGGAAAGGGAGAAAAAAACCCTCATGGGTTGAGATGAAGACAGTTTAAGAGAAACAGTAACAGTAAAGGAAAGGTAACAATAATAATAATGATACGGGTCCCTGTCACTGGCTGGTGAACTGACAGCTTCCTCAGCAGCGATCGCAGATTCCTACCTCCTGGCTAACCCCCATCTATACACTGAGCATGACATCTATGGTACGGAATATTTCGTTGGCCATTCCATCCTTCTGTCTATGCCTCTGAATCTGAAAAATGTCCTTGAACAGTGTAAACATCACTTAGCAACAATTAAAACCAATAGATATTATTGATATTCCTTTCACAGCAATCACTAGAGAGACAATTAACTCTTTCCCAGCTGAAACCAGGGCACCTTTGCACATGTCTTGGGTCTTTCAAATGTTTATGCCTTTACCGTCTCCTACACCAGCACTCAGGAAGAGTGTGGCTATATAGGTTACTGGAACAATCAAAAGGCAGTAATGAACTGCATAGTTAAATGAATTCATTATTTCAGAATCACATCTACCTGTGAATGTGTTGCAGGTTGGGATAGATGGAAAACACATGAAAAAGAAAGAGATTAGAGAACTTGACAGAGAAAAATCCAATTAAAAACAGCTTAGAGCATTTAAAAAATGAGAACTGTTTACAGCAAAGTATGTTTTTCATCTCCGGCCCCCGTGGGGATCTCATTGTCAACTCAGCTGCCCTTAAAAAGACTCTGACAGCTTCAGTGCACTACTGTCAAGGTGAAAGATAGCCAAGAAGACATCAGAGCATTTTGATACCATTATCAAAGATTTTTACTACATGATATAGGCTTTCCAATTTGAATGAATAATTATATTTTTTTTCCATATAGCAACAGATGACTCTCATGGCTTTAGTCGCCATGATTAAATATGCTGCATTGACACACTGTTTTATCTCCAAGAACTAAAGATATTTTCATGTAGCATAGGATAGTTTTCCACTTGGAAGTGTGTGGATTCTGTGTAGACTAACATTTGAATGATTACCTGGCTGCATCTGGGTGTGCTTCTTAAAGGTTCTGAGCCTAGGGAGTCTAGGGAGATGAGCCTGAGAAAGACCAAGAAAAAGGTTATTGTTAGTACATCACTTTGAAATCAAGAGTTGTAGATTTTTATAGGCTTTCTTTACGTATGATTGCATGTAGTTAAAGAAAATACAAGTTGATATAAACCATTGTGGTAAATACACTCTTAATGTACTGTTTAGGTACAGGCACTTTTGAACCCTGAGAGGCTGGATGGACTGTGTAGTTTCTAATTTGTATCGGTGTTTTTGTAAATGTCGTGAATTTGATTACTTGCCTATGCCTTTCTATAAGCCAAGGTGAAGTGAATCATAGAAGAGTTGATGGTAGTCTAAAGTTGTAGCCTGCTTCAGAAATTTTTCTTTTTGTTATGTAACTTATGTCAGAGTTTCTTTTGCACTGACTCACTGGTCCCTTCATTCCTTGGGTCTTCTGAATCTACTGT
>VZTM01006063.1:0-13375 GCA_013400555.1 Jacana jacana | reverse complement strand
GGTGAGCAGAACTTCCACCTGAGAATCATAAAAAAAATTACATTTTTAATACAATAATATCTTATACTCTTGTGCTTGGTAATTTTTGCAAATTTATGCCCTTGAGAAAGAATGAAGTTAATCATATTTAGTTTAAGGGACAACAGAACTTCAGGGCTGATACTGGAGTTATTAATGATGTCTAATTAATATACCCATTAAAAGTTTGTAAGATTAATCTAACAAGTAAATTGTAACCAAGTTTAAATTAGAATTTTCTCTAAAATTGGTTTTCATGCTTTTAGGAAGGATTTTAAATAGAAGTGCTGTAGTTAATAAGAAATCCCAGGCAGTATTTTTTCTATGAAGTAGCAGGCTGAGGGATTGGTAACAGGATACTAAATCTTTTTTCTTTACCTTACCACTGTGACTGTAATCCTTAGTGGTTTTAATGAATAATTCTCACAATCTGTTTACTGTTTGCTAAAATGACTTAAATTATTGGGTCTTAGATTGGTTCAGCTGGGCAGGTGGCTCCACTGCAGAAAGAGGTGGTGTTATCTGATATGGATTGCTCATGGAAGGAATGCCAGCCTCCCCAGAAGGTCATGGAGAAGAGAGCAAGGATTGAAGGGAAGGAGAACAAAGAAGATCACTGAGATTGTGTCCAAACTACTCAACAAAAACCAAAGCCAGGTGGCATAGATTAGGTTGTGCACACGTTGTGTAACTCCCTGCAGAGTTACATCGCGTTTTGTTCTCTCTCACTTTCGGGCATCACGGGATGCCCTCTTGGCCTCACAATGTCATTATTTTGGGGGGGAGGGGATTTTTTTTCTTGTTCAAAGATTCTGAAAAAAACTGGGAGGACTTTGTTGCTCCCAGTTACCGAAATGTTTCTGTAGCACAAAACTGAAGGTATGTGTTACATGTGGCTTGTGGGCATATGGGAGTGTTTCAGGAGCAACACCCTTAGCAGTTAAAGGCTTGGTGTATCCTGTTCACAAATCTAGATGATAATCCACACATCGAGATTCCTTGTAGAGTGAACAGAGATTATATTATGTGTCTAGGCCTGGAATGAGGGAGAGACTGTTTCAGCCAGACAGGAACATTAAGATTAGAGGTGTTAATTTTTTTTCAGATTTAGACATTTTCTTGGAGGCAAGGTGGTGGTGTGTGTGAGGGGTAAACCAGACATGTTCATGAAGCTAGGATTTCCAGATTGAAACAGCTTTTGGAATCAACTTGCTTCTTTGAATATGAACCCCTGATTCACATATTCCCTCTAACAATGACTGAATGGTTAGTTTTTCACCTTTTACAAATTAAAATGCTCTTTTGTACATAAAGACAGCCATAGCATGAGACTAAATTTGTGCAGTCCCAGGCATGGGGAGGAGTAAGGTTGTAAGATTTGCAGCTTGGTCAGAATGGCCTGTGGGTATGCCCAAAGTGTTGTGATTTACTTTGGTGGCTAGAAAGCAAAAGCTGGCAGCCTCTCAGGTGTTCAGCTGGACTGCCAAGGGAATGCTTCTTTGTGCTTAAGTACCACTTTGGGTTTATGTTGGTTTTGTGGGGATTTTTTTGTTTTGGTTTGGTTTTGATTTTTTTTTTTTTCCAAATGTAAATTTTGTGTATGTGGCCCCATGTGATGTACTTAGGGTTGCACAGAGAGTCTATCTCACAGACCTGAATCCCTTCCTAGAGGCATAATTACTGGGCTGTATCTTATTCGTCTCCAAACCCACTGATTCTCTTTTTGTGTCGGACAATTTTGTGTTAGACAATTACAAACAGCTAAGTCACTGTGGTTTAAGCAATTATTGCACCTTCTGCTGAATGTTCGTAATTCTTAAGTAAAAAAGCTGGTACAATGGGCACATTCAGAGTCTAACGAAAGGAGCTGGCAACGTGTCCCTGCAGCATTTTTACTTATCGCTGGTTTGGCCCAGCACTGCAGGTGCACATCACAGCTGGAAGGGTGGTAGCATCTTAGGATGCTGAAGCTCAGCTGCTTGAAATGGTCTTTACAGTACATTAGAGCAAGGTTAGAAGTATTTAAAGATATCTTGCCAAAATTGCCACATTACAAAATACCAGAAAACTTCTTGATTTGTAGATGTACAAGAAGGTGAAATGAAATATTGGAAAGCCTATGAAGATATTAATATTTTTCATAAGACTATTTTATTAGATAGGCCCTGACAAGATATAACATGCCAGAAGTGGACCTTTTTGTAAATGCAGAATTCTCCAGGTATTTGGGGAAGATTACCATGACTTCTAAAAACCTACTTTTTCTCTTACTACACTAACACATGCATTTTGTTTCAAGCAGTGCACCCTCCATGCCACGTGTTGGTAAAACTCGATCAATTATGTAGGACTGCATTTATGGAATTCCAGCTTTTCAGCTATTATGTTACCCTGTAACAGTATCAGGGACAGAAAGTGATTTCATAAGAAAATAGTCTTTTTTTTTTTTTGGCTACATGCCTTTAATTTCCCTGGAAAATCTGGAAAGAATTTACTTTGACCATGTACAGTTCTCCTTCAAGAATCTGCTTTTTTAAATCTCTATGTGCATAGAGAGGTCTGCTATGTCATTAATGTTAATGATGACACTACTGAATGTTTTTTTTAGAATTAGTTAAAAAACAAGAGGAAATAGGAAGGGACAAAACATCTCTGCACAGAGTCATTCCTTGTGTAGTATAATTCCAAAATTTAAACATATCACCCAAATTTTGCTTTACAGTGATTGAAAATTAGAATATGTCCATGGATTTTTGGAAATAATTTCTTTGTAAAATCTTAAACCAGTTATCGTTAACACCAATCAGACAATTTCAGTGTAAATTACTTGGAGGAAGTGGAAAACTTGATGGTTGCACCTACTTTCTTTCCATTGTTCTAGCATAACTTATTTAATATACCTAATTAAAGGTGATAGGTGGAAGATTTTCAGAAGTTGCTTGATTATTTTTTTTTAACAGCAGCTGCCTTAGTAAATATAAAATAGTCTGTGGTCTATATTGTACCTGAACATTGATTACATTATGTCAAACTGGGTTTATTTTATTAAGGAAGATGCCAAAAGTAAGTAACTATGTTCTTTCATATAAATCCAAATCAAACATTTCCTCATAATTACAATCTATCTGACACAGGTCTAAGTGGAAGGAAAAATAACAACTTGCAAATTTTAATCTGTAGGTTAGGCACCCCTGTCAGAGTAACAGCCTGCTCTGGGTCAGCCAGGAGAAATAGAGAGGAGAAAAATAATTGAAAAAGCAGTTCACAATAAAATGAAATTTGTCTCATTGTCACTTAAGGTTGTCTTCATGTTTGTCTGTAGGAGAGAGGTCAGCTTGGGAACAAAGGGAGGAAGGGAACAAATATGCCTCACTAAGGACCAAAAGATAATTTTCTTTTCCTTAGTAACAGGAGCAATTGTAATATATATTTATGAAGAAGACTAGGGAAGAGCCCACATGGCATGTCCCCACTGCAAAACACCAGGTGTCCTTTTACTAGCAGCACTGCAGACAGTGGGTATATCTAAAGATTGTCCTCAAAGTCATGCTGTGTACAGAGCATGAGGAGTACTTAATGAAATAATTCACTACGACACATTGATTTTGAAGGCAAGAGGGCAGGAAAGAATTTTCAGCAAAATTAAGATTTCTCAGTTTGAAACAGCTGCAGGGGTGGGGCTCATATGAGCTCTTTGTCAGGATCCGAGGACAAGCTAAAAATTTTCTCCTTTCCTGAGTTTACTAGGATGTCAAATGCAAACAGCAATTTGAAGTTTTGTTCCTAGGACCAGCTACAAATTCCACTGTCTCACACTATTGCTGAGGGGACAGTAACCTTGGGGAAGACCACAGCATTAAGAGTGGTTACTGTGCATACATATATGTGTCTAAATTCTCAGCATCATGTGTTTTCAGTAGAGTTTTACATTAACCAGACCATGGCAATGGCAAGAGACAGTGGCAGGGGAATGTTAGCTTGAACTGGGTAGGTTTTAGTGAAGACTGTCATCTTGGCCCATCATTTCTTGCAGGAAACAAGGGATCTCCTGTTTTCTGCATGGATAGGACATGGAAACACCCTCTGAGTGCTGCAGGATCCTGCCTCTGAAAAAGATTGGAGTGATATGCCTCTCTTGAGAAGGTATTCGCCGCCCCTTGTTGACACCCCTGCTAGTCACAGAAGCCAAGTGGGATTTCTTGTGCAGCATACCCTTGTGGAAGTACTCACAAAGCCTTTGCCATTCAAGGGATGAGAGCCTCCCCCACCACCCAGCTTCTGCTAGAAGGTAGTGTTTAGATCTTTTCATGATCAATGAGGCAGAGCAAAAATTAGCAAAAGTATTGGTGTGTGGTCTCTTTATCACAGTCTCCTGAATGACTATAAAATGCATTATTTTCAGCCTTCAGGATCTCCGCTCATTCTTGTACTTACAGAATAAGGATATTCTGAACATATTTACTGCCAGTCGGTTTTAAAAGATGGGGCACATCATTAAAAGTTGTGAGTCCAAGCAGTGGTATTAGCAAGGCAAGCAGCATCAGCCTTCCTTCCAACAGTAACCAGCAAAAACTCTTTACTTCAGCACAGAAGACAGAAAGCATAGCTCTTGACTGAATCTGCAGACCTGGGAAAATCTGGAAAAAGGCGAGGAGGCTTTGAATTCCACTGAACAAAAATGTGGAAGTGTTTTTATTTTGAAAAATTGGCTTTTGGATATGCAATTACACAAAAGTGTCTGATAACAAGACAGCATTGCAGATGAGCATCGAGCTCTCCTGTGAGGCATATTTCATTATATGTATGATATGCTTCTGGGAAGCAGAACCCTATTTGCCTCAAAAAAAAGTGTGCTGACTAAGTAAAAGTGAGATTAATACATTCTGGGCCAGAATGAGACAAGTGGGATCAGGGTGCCATTGTGACAGCCATGGCAGAAGTACAGAGTATTTGGTGTGGCCCCAAATGTCTACGATTGGAATATGATTGTTTACACACTTAGTTGGCAGTGTATTTTTAACAGTTTAACCTTTCTGTATGTATGAGCAGCTGACAATTTTTACTCTTCCTTTCCTACCCCTGGTAACGGGGAAGTTTTATTCTCCCTGTGTTCACCCTGTACTCAGTTCATGACCTCTGTGAGATCAGAAGTCACAAAGGTCACAAAGCAGGACCCATAGCCTTGGTCTCCAAAGGATACTTATTGTTGGACCACCCTTCCTCTGAATGTGACTATGTGCCCATTTACAGTTTAGGATTGAAGCAAAATTGGTAGGATTTTGTGACAATGTAAACTGAAAGAATGAGCTGAAAAGGAGGATCCTAGTCAGCTGAAACAGCAGTATCATGAGGGTGGACATAGTGAGCTCTGATTGGCTCTTGCACTAGCATAAATTAGTATCAATAAGAGAATTGTATTGCTGATGAAGTTGTCGTCTTCTCTTACCCTCCCCACTCCTAAAGCCCTTTTTCCATTTTCTCAGGATACAAATAAATAGTGGACTGGCTCACAGGAGTAGCAATAGGATACTCAGTTCTAGGCAGGCTGCTCTATGCCAGTCTTACTTGGTAGAGCTGGAAGTTGTTGCTTTCTAATGTATTGTTCATCAGCCAGTTGCAAAATGAGTTTGCATCGTTTTCAGCACACAGATTTCCATGTTGCAAAGATCCTCCCTGGTAAGTGCTGTGGTAGATAATGTGCACCCATGAATCACCAAATGTCTCCTGTTCATATCTAATACCTTTCTGTCTTGCTAAGTTGCAGTGGTGTTTAGTTCTGTTTCAGGATAAAACCATACTAAGTCTGAATAGTTATACCAGTATGTTATGATGCAAATGCCCTCAAATTTGCAGTGCTTCTACACAGGCAAAGCTGCAGCACTGCCAAGACTTATTCAAGCTGCCGCAGCACTCCCCTGAGTATATGCAGTTGTGCTAGCCAAAGCATGCTTTTATAGCATATCTTCATATAATTTTTTTTCTTGTACAGTATAGTGGGTAGAAGCATGAAGAGGAGAAACCTTTGACCAACTGATCTTTGCCAGCAAAATATGTACTGTAAGTCTGTCTTCATCTACAGGGATCATAAATTGGTAAATAATGGCTTGTGTAGCTTTTTAAAACANTTACTGTATTCATAAGAAGTGTTACTGTGGGGCACAAAGCATACCTCTGTTCTTAAGTTTCTCCAATCATAAAAGATAGCTTTACCCTGCTGCTCCAGCAAAATGGATACCAAACCATATACTTCCAAAAGAGCAAATACATATCCAGGATAAAACCCTCAACAAGCTACCTGTTCAGATTTCTGTCTGAAGCAAGGTCTGCGGGTTCTCAGATGGCAACCTTCACGCTAGAAGAGCTAAGCAAGCCAGTGAATTCTAGTTTAAGCGTAATGCCATGAATCCACTGGAAACACAGAGAGCTCAGCTCGCATTTAACTTAAGCTGCTATTGGCAGGAGGCAGCATTTTAAGACATTTATCCCTTATTTATTTACGGACCAAATGTTTATATTGCACAACTTTCTTCAATTCAGCTAGTGATGCTCAACATCAGAATATTTATGTTCAATGAATGATGTGGCAATAGAGCAGACTCCTGGCATTTCACCACTTCAGATGACGTCTTTATAAATGTGAGAGATATGGTTCAAAGAAAATGTGTTACAATACCATAAGATCTAACATATGTTCTAAGATGGAAATTAAGAAAATGCCTGCTTGCAGAGAGCTGCAAGATATTCGCTTACATGTTTATAGCAGAATGTTGCTTCAGTGTTAAAATTTCCACATTACACATTGCCTTGTTGGCTATATTTCTGGTAGGAATTCCAGGCTCAGCTGCAAGTTCCTGCCCACCTCCCCAGTTCCCTCTGCCAGTAACAGCGTGGTTAATACCAGTTGTGTAATTTGGGTAAAAATGAGTGTCTCTCTATCTGACCTGTTTTTTTTCATGCTGTCCTGTCAGCATACCCCATCTATAAGAACCCCTTTTGAGATACTTTGCTATAGGCATGCATACATCTGAGAGATGTAGAATTTGTCATGATTACTCAGAATGGAAAACCAGAACTGCACATGGTGAGGAGGAGCTCCCATCACCCTGCGTGCAGTGATTATCCAGCAGGTGAGGAAGCAAACCAGTCCTAAAGTCATGAACTAAAGGCTAGAGAGACTGGTTGAGTGGTAATTGATGAAGTTCAGGTCCTTTCCTTATTAAGATTCTTCTGTATTTCAATAAACAGAGCACTTAAGTTTATAGCATCTTTGTTAAAAGATACTGGAATGGTTCAGCACATTCGGGTGACACCTGTCTCAGTATCTGCCTGAGCTACTGCTATAGAAAGATAATCTATTGCAGCAAATCAGAAATTCTTTGTGACAGAATGGTTTTCATTAGACAAGGCCAGCTAGTCACAAACAAAATTATACCTCTCCCACTCCCCCACTGATGTGTCAGTTTTAACATAAATCTTCACTGGGAGGAATGCTTGGCTCTAGGATATAATTTTGGGCCAAAATAACAGGCCAGGTATGAAAAACATCATGGTTGGTACATTCTCTGGTTCCCCCTCCTACCCTGCATGCATCCACATACGCACAAATGCACACCCTTTCCCTCTTCTTCCTATATAGAGGAGTACACTGTGGAAGAGATACATGTGTGTGTTCAGTGCAGTGTATGTATATGTCTGGGCCTTGGGTTTTGGCTTTTTTAGCTTAAAATTTTAGTCAAATAAACTGAGAGAGTGATTTTTTTTCCCTCTCATCTCTAATTCAATGGCACTCTGCACTGTTGGCAGTTTAATCTGACAGAGGAGCAGACAATAGTTGTAAGGAGAAATGGAATTACATTTTGCTCCCTTTTAGTTTAGGCAAATTTTCAAAATTAGGCGTTAAAATGCAAAACCACTGTAAGAATGAATTAAAATGCAGAAATTGCCACTCACAGAAAGGCTGCACAATTCTAATTCTAAACATCATCAGAAAAAAAAAAAACCCACTCTGTGTCTAACGATCTTTTTTCAGAGAGGGGGGTGGAATGGTTAATTTGAATTACAAAAAAGCCTTGATAACCCCCCACACATCAATTTACCTGTGAACAAAAAGATTCACACAGAGAAAATGGGACTTGGGACTATTTGATAAATTACTGCAGACTGCTTGAATATTCCATTAGCAAAATAATAGCTCGTTATAGAACCCAGAAGAATGTGGTATAATTATGATAGCACCATCCCCCACCACACACTATGGGGTAAGAGGAATGCAAATGTTAGAAATGATAGCTACTTAACCACAGCTTGGAGATAGGCCTGAAAACAAATGGAAGGGTTATATGATCTCAGGCATTCATAAGGATTTCTCCAATGTCAATGCCTTAAATTGCTGAATACATTCCAGCTAGCTGAAGGTCATATTATTAATAGTCATCTTTATTGTGGTAGAGTGCAAGAACCCACAAAGAAGGAGGAGGCCCTTTTGCAGATGAGATGTAAACAAAGAGCAATTGAGAGCCTCTGCCCCAAAGTTCTTCCAAACTAGAGCTAAACAAACAAGGCAAAACAAAGGGCTGCTGCAGTGACACAAAATAGCATTTTAGTCCTGCATCTGGTTTTGTTTGTTTGGGGCTTGGGGGGCACTTAGAAGTAAACGGAACGGGAAACCAACCAGAGTGAAAGACCACAGAGGGGAGTGGGGTGAGGGGGTAATCCGTGAAGAATAAAAATCACTGAAGGTTTAGAAACTTCGCTGAATTAATTCCTTCTGCACTTGTGCCAATGGCCAGAGCTCCTGGCATAGATATGTAAACATAGTATATTGCTATTTCACTGTGCCCAGTATGCAGGATTGCAGGATGCTTGGCATATGGTGCACAGAATGAAAGGGGTCTCTGTCTAATGTACTCGAGAGTTCGACCTTGCTGCTCCCAGCTTTGTAGTTTGACCTCATCCAGCCAGCAAGCTCCATGCAGTGCCCTCACACCTGCGCTCTGTTGTGGTGCAGACATACCCTCCTCCATGGGCATTTCTATATGTAGGTGAATGCAAATTGGGAGAAAGACAAGATCTGTTCTTTTTCAAACCAGAATTCAAAGATACGATCATAAAAATTGACTGAACTGACCTCACATCAACTCCATCTGCACAGGAACATGTTTCAGTGGTTACACAGGACCTCTGTCTCGGCATAGTGTGAAATCTATATTCAACCTTTACCTCTTACTACATTCTACTACTACCAGTTGGAGTCCACATAATCTCTTCAATCTTTTTTCAGAGTAAGTGGCTGCTTGTTCACCTTTGTAATTTCTTGGAGGTAAAAAACACATGAAAAGAAACTTTATAACATCTTTTAAAAAGTCCTTAGAACACTAGAATCTGAAAAAATGTTGAAGAACATGGATTTGATTGATCTAAAATTTTTGAAAGCACTTTCAGCTAGCTATGTAGCGTTAAGGCTAAGACTGCTTTTTATTTCACAGGAATCCCACACCGGCCTCCTGACTTTAGATACTAGTCCAATGCAAACATGGGATGCCCATCATCTGATGGTTGGCTCAAGATTCAATTGAGTGGAGAGCTTTAAAATTTGGGTGTCAGACAACTAAAAAACATGATTCTTGGCACTATGTTAACCAGTCACAGATGGAGTGGCATCAAATATTTCTTAGGGTGACTTATTTGTTTCATGAACATAGATACAGCCATATAAGCTGTACCAGGATTGAGAAAGAAGTAAGTACTCTTTATTCACTGAAGAATTGTGTACTTTGTTGCATTCTTTTCTATATGTGTCCAAGAGGGTTGAAGAGTTAGAAAAATCATGTGAGAATATTCTGTTAACCTCAAGGTTTCAACAATCTCTATAACCCTCCCAGTCACTGTTTTTATGAAGAAATGTCCAGGAGGCATTTCCAAAAAAATTAAGCATCAACATTTATAAATAACATACAGTCTAGGACAGTCTGTGTGCTCATGAGAGTATGCTAAAAAATAAATAGAAGTGTCTGATATGATGTGTTCATAAATATGTAACAAATGCCCTTCTCTTGCTCTCTAGGAAAAAAAAAATAGTCATGTTTCTTCAAGGCTACAAGAATTTAGCTTCATCTGTGAGGTGCCAGAATGTTAAATGTGACATTCAATAAACCACCTAGGAAAAGCTAAACAGTGCTAATCAAGGCATTTAATCTCTTAGAATTAAGAGCTGCAGTAGGAGAATAAAAGGTATAATTAATAACTCCAGCTGGGAAAGTCAGGCAGAGTAAAAACAGGAGCTAAGGCAAACATCTGGTCTTTGTTTCATGAAATATTTACCATGAAATCAAAACTTTTTTCCACCCTTGTGAAATGCGCAAGGTTTCCTGAGTTGTAAGCCTCCATGCTGGAAAAAAGTTTGCACCTGCAAAAAGAAATCAGCTTTTCACATGCACCTGAACTTACACATGCAAATAAATGCATGGGTGTGCGTGTGTGCTTGCCTCTCTGTTTCCTTGAGTCTGTCCTAAAGTAAACTCTTAAGTTATATGTATTTTTGAAATTCTTACAAGGGTATCACCTGTTTATTTATTCATAGTGCATCTACTTTCACAAACAATCAAAGTTTAATGTGCAACAAAGCATTTGGCAAGCTGGTTTAGCTGCCTTGTTCTTAGCTGCTTTTCTTGCCTGGTTTCTCCAGCTGTATGGTGGCCTGAGTGCCTTGTCCTATGTTGTGTATGTACCTTCCTAGAACTTTCTTATAAAATGGGAACGTGCTGAACCTTTTTTATGGATGGGGGTCTGTGGTTAGGCTAAAACAAAATAACAGAGGAAATATTAGTTGAAAGGAGGGTGAAACAAGCATTAGGGTTCTGACACATGATTTACAGGCTATTAAAACTCTAATGAAAGGTGACTTACACAGTCTTACAGCTGGAAAAGGCTGAGCTGATGTCTGTACGGTTGCCAGTGATAACTGGCAATAGCTGATTGTGCACTTATGACTTAACCAATGGTGTGAGCTCCTATTTGGACACCCTTTGCGCTGGATTATCCTTCCCTCTCATTGCTGCTGTCATACAAAATCTTGCCCATTTAATAGTTTAGTGGTGTAAAGTCCTACCCACTGTCACAGTATTTCTAATATCTGTACTTCTCATCTTTGAAATTTTTGGTGGTAGCATATAGGTTGCCAGAATTCTGTGCCCACTCTAGCCTACATGCCTTCTCATGAAATTCTGTGGTCAGAAGAGCCTTGCAAGTTATGTAAATGGTGAACGCATCTCTCTCAGTTTGTTGAGAAAGCTGTCTATGTGTTTGTCACATTTGCACAGCAAGAAACAATGGTATTTTGATGGTCTTTTCATTGATTCTGCATATTATTTTGCATATTTTGTGAAGAAGGAATGTAGCATTTTCACTGTAGTTCAAGCCTTGCCTGGCTGTGAAACTGTGGGTTGTGACAACAAAAAAACATGTGTGACTGTGGAAAAATGAAAGTCCAAGGGCATCTGTGTTCTCATAGCCACATGTTGTACATCTGATGGACAGTGCAGGATCTGCTTTATAGAGTCATATAATCATCTAGGTTGGAAAAGACCTTTAAGATCATTGAGTTTGACCATTAACACCTAACACTGCCAAAATGACCACTAAACTGTGTTCCTCAGCACCACATCTACTCATCTTTTAAATACCTCCAGGGATGGTGGCTCAACCACTTCCCTGGGCAGCCTGTTCCAATGCTTGATAGTCTTTTCAGTGAAGAAATTTTTTCCTGATATCAAATCTAAACCTTCCCTGGCACAACTTGAGGCCATTTCCTCTTGTCGTATCACTTGTTACTTGACAAAAGAGACCAGCCCCCACCTTGCTACAACTTCCTTTCAGGTAGTTGTAGAGAGCCATAAGGTTTCCCCTCAACCTCCTTTTATCCAGGTTAAATAACCCTATTTCTTCTTCATAAGACTTGTTCTCTGCACACTTCACCAGCTTCATTCCCTTCTTTGGACACCCTCCAGTATCTCAACATCTTCTTGTAGTGTGGGACCCCAAACCGAACAGATTATTTGAGGTGTGGCCTCACCAGTGCCAAGTACAGGGAGACAATTGCTTCCTTAGTCTTCCCATAAAGTTAATGAAAACAAATACTTTAGTATTTTAATAAAGGAAACCTGGAATTAATTTCAATGACATATATTAAGAATACAGTCATTTCAGAACCCTAAAGATGGCCATGGTTTGTGTTGCAATCCTAGAAGTTCAACTGCAAATTGGTATGAGATGAGATTCCCAGGAGGAAGTGAATGAGTACACAGAGTGGAAAAGCACTGTGGTCATTGTTCAGTCTCATATGGGGTAATCTCTTAAAAGAATCTTTATTAAATTCTTGAAAGGATGCAAAAAGCACAGTGAATTAATCAGAGTAATCAAGAAAGCTCAGTGGTAGTTGGGTTTCTCAATTTGTTATGTTTCTCAAGTTTATTTTATTCTGGAAGAGGATAAAACCAAAAATATAAAAAATTGGTTTAATTAAAAATTCTCAAAACAATTTATCTGACATTGCATGGCACATTAAAGTACAAAGAACCTCCCCCTCCCTAAAAATCAGAATGTTATCTTGTTGTTTTCTTTTGTAATGTAAAAACTATAAATAAAAAATAATTTCAAGAGAGAAAATGAAACATCACTCTGAAAAAGTTGGATTAAAACATTTTGACCTTTTCAGATGTTTTAAAAACATTTTTTTTCTTTTGAATTAAATATTTCTCAAAGACAAAATATGCCATTTTAGGTGACCCTATGATCCCAAATGGAAAGGCATTTTGCTGAGTTTTTTTTCTAACCAGCTCTATATTGTGTTTCAAAGCAAAGTAACCCAGTCAGAATTCTTGTTATTTTCCAAAGAAGTTTTCAAAGCAATGAAGTTAGATATCCTTGGATTGGCAGAATTCCTTCTGCCTGGATGGCTTTTATGGGCCTATACATCCACTAAGGCAATTATCTCTCTGTGTACTCCCACCTCCTCTGTAGCCTAAAACATGCAGATGATGGGAATGTCAAGACAGAGACAAGGACACAAGTCTTCTCAACAGAAGCTGAGTCCATTCAGTGATCCTTTGCCCTTCACTCTTGCAGCAAAGGAGCAGTCAACTCAACATCCAAGGGGGGTTCCCACTGTCTTCAAAAGGAGATGAGACCCAAACAACCTCTGACAGTAAGACAACTGTTTTACCAAGAGACACATCTGCCATGGAGTTCTTCCACTCTGAACCTAGACCAGCCTTGGAAATGTCTTGGATCCTTCACTAACAAAAAGGCAGAAAAGGAGATCAATTGTCTGTCCCTTCATATCTGCATCCATTGAAGAGAT
>VZTM01006043.1:6635-19370 GCA_013400555.1 Jacana jacana | reverse complement strand
GAGTCCAAAAGGGCAATATTTTCCATGGAAGACAAGAGAGAAGGACCAGGGTTGGCATAACAGAAGAAAAGGAGGTGAGATTTACTTTTTTATGTGGAAACTGAATGGACAGTACTGGTCTGTGTTGTTAAGGTGGAAATAATAGTATCAGGTCTAAGTGGGAATTTTTTTTCTAAAAGAAATATGGAAAAGAGAGCCAGGAGGAACCTTAAAAGTGCTTTTAGCTCAATATTTGGTCCTCAATATGACTTAGCCAACACCAAGAATCAAGACAGGGACTCTCAAGAATACAAGCGTGTTTCTCAACAGCCGGAGCTGAAAAATAAATCTCTCCAGATGGTGCTCTGAAAGTCTCATATCCTCTTTGAACCATGAGCAGACGGAGATACATATTGTACTCCAGGGGCTGTTTTACCCCAGTGGGTAGCACAACTGAATCAAAAGACAGTGCTGGAAGTCATCATAAATCATGGTGACAAGCAACCTATTCACTTCCAGGTCTCAACAGGAATTGATCAATCATTTATTAAAACACACGTTAGTCATTTATTAATCTTTAATAAACCATTTATCAGTAGATATTCAAAATGTGAGCAAATCATATTTTTCACTTAAGACTCAGCACTAGTATATTTCAAATTTCACTGTGGCGATGTTTTGTCAAATTACACAAATATTCCTCTGCTCACAGGAGGCAAGCTTCTTTATTTAACTAGTAAATTCAGTTCTAAGATTATATATTACCAAAATCTAAACTAGGAAAAATATTTTCCCAAGTCTTACTCTTCTGATGTGAGAGAATTCTTCTGGTTTATATTACTTTGTCCCAGAAATGGATGAAGTTGAAGGTGAGGATTGAAATGGGAAAAAGAGGAACTGTATAAAAAATGAGACTGTTCCCTGACCAAATGAAGTCTTGTTCTAATGAACAAGTGACAGCACTTTGATGAGTCCCACTGCTTTCAATGTACGACTAGGAATGTGCCGCTGTCCCAAATCTGAGGTAAAGGACAGATGTGAAAGTTAGATGGAGTGTAGAAAAATCACCCCCTTAAGCTGCAATTCTTTCAAACACCTCATAGCATCTAATAAGGAAAGCCAATATATTGCATATTCAGGAAAAAAAACAAAGTATTACTAAAGAGCATGAATGGAAGCTTCTACCTTGGAAACAGATACTAAAAAAAATCAGAACAGAAGGCAGAAGAGGGAGGCAAATATATTCAGTTGGAATCCCAATTTACCCATTCGGTAATGGTATAAGATAAGAAGTGGGACTTGTTGTACTATTTCTTTGGCAGAGGAAGAATAAACAGGAAGGGGTGAAATTCGTATTAATGTCATATTAAAACAATGTTTTTTCCTCCGCTGGGTCTTAGGGAAGATCTGGGCTGAACCACACCTACAGGAACAGATATTAAAGTATTTGCCAGCTTGTTGCTTCCAGCAGATGTTGCTAGTTTTTCATCCCACTTCAACCACATTGACATTAACTCTAGACTAAAATCACTGATTTGCAGTCATACAACACTACAGTGGTCTGTCCCCAGTTGTTAAGGTGACACAAGGAAATAATTCTCATTTTAATTCATGTGCAAAGTATAAAAGCAATACTCAGCACCATTTGCATTCACTCGGTCGAATTGCTTCCCACACGGCTCGAGTATCCTGCAGTGCACAAACCAGGTATCAGATTTTCCAGAATGATCAATTCCAGCTCCTTGCTTTGCTTCATTTATTACTTGCACATAAGTAATCCCTTGCTGCTGAACAAAAGTTGAGCCTAAGCCTTTAACTTGCTGGAAAGGAAATGCGCATTTGTTCTTTGTGGTACAAACTGCATGTTGTATTCAATGATAATTCACAAAATTAATTTAAAAAAATCTTTCATATAATAGCAATAGGGTTGTAAATTTAAAAAAAAGTCCTGAAAAAGAGGCTACTAACTTTACAAGTATCTCTATTTTCCTTCTCTATAATTTAAATCTGGCACAATATCCCAGCCATTGTGACCTTTTAAAAGGTAGACCTTGTTACCTCACCTGGGATTTTTTGAGGAGCTCTTAAAATGTTACTCTTTTAGCATTAAAGATGAAATTATTTAATGCCCTGGAGAGAACAGGGTACTGTTTGCACATCTGAATGGGTTTCTGCACTGCTCAGAGCCTATGATGAACAGGAAGGGTAAGGCAGATATTTTGCAGGTGTGTAGAGTGGTCGGGCAGTAACAAAATAATTAATTGGGCTGAATCCCACAAAACAGTGTCTCATACATTAACCCATCAAAGTACCTGACGCAGACATACAACCTCAAGGGCTTAAATGATTCCTCTGAAGTTAATGGAAGTGCTATGCTGGATCACAGCCAGGCTTGCTCAGCTTCTTCTGTGATTATGCTCTGACACACCATCACTGAATATTTCCCTAATCACAAAGGCCAAAACTGCATCAGAACAGCATGGGTGTGGTAGGCAGGGGAAAAAATAGCAGATGAAGGAATAGATTCACTACCTAAATATTTCCTCTTCCAGCAAGATCTATATAAATACAGTAGAGGCTACCACAAAACTGCATACAGCAACAAAGGAGCATTAGACCTCTGAAAACATCAAGTAAAGTCTGTTAATGAGCATTTTGAGTAGGTATATTAGGACCTGACTTCCAAGGAATATAGTAAATAGGAGTGCACAGAAGCGTACCATTGCTTAGGGGTAGATCCATATACTTATTTCTGGGAGGAAAAAAAAAAAAAGAAGAGGAAGAGATTGCTGAAGTGTCAAAAGATAAAACTAATCTTCAATTGATGAATTCACCATCATGCATGACTGAGATTACCTCACCCTGAGGACTCCAAGAAATATCTCTTCACGCATATAAGGCTTCTTGGAAATAGAAACATAGAAATATAGAAATTTTCAAATTTGGAGAAAGCTATGGAAAAATCATTAACATTCTGCATTGACATTCATACAATGGTTTGGTTTAGAGGACACCTTAAAGATCATATTTTTCCAAGCCCCCTGCCATGGGCACAACACCTTGCAGTAAACCAGGCTGCTCAAAGCCCCAGCCAGCCTGGTTTTGAACAACTCCAGGGATGGGGTATCCACAGCCTCTCTAGGCAACCTGTGCCACTGTCTCACCATCCCCACAGTAAATAATTTCTTCCTAATCTCTCATATAAATCTCCCCACTTTCAGTTTTAAATCACTACCCCTTGTCCTATCACTACACTCCCTGATAAAGAGTCCCTCCTCACCTTTCCTGTAGCCCCCTATAGGTACTGGAAAGCTGCTATAAGATCTCCCCAGAGCCTTCTCTTCTCCAGGCTGAATAAACCCCAACTTTCTCAGCCTGTCTTCATAGGAGAGGTGCTCCAAACCTCTGATCATATTTGTAGCCCTCCTCTGGACCCACCCCAACAAGTCCATTTCTGTGCTTGAGGACTTCAGAGCTGGATGCATTACTCCATGTGGAGTCTCATCAGTGGAGTAGAGGGGCAGAATCACCTCCTTCAACCTGCTGGACACAACACTGCTTTTGATGCAGCCCGCGATATGGTTGGCTTTCTGGGCTGTGAACACACATTGCCAGGTCACGTTTCATCAACTAACATGCCCAAGTCCTTCTCCTCAGGGCTGCTCACATCCTGTTCTCTGCCCAGCCTGTATTTTGTGCTTGGGATTATCCTGATCCATCTGCAGGATCTTGCAGCACTTGGCCTGGTTGAACTTCATGAGGTTCACACAGGCCCACCTCTCAAGCCTGTCCAGGTCCCTCTCCATGACATCCCTTCCCTCCAGAGCATTGACTGCACCACACAGCTTAGTGTCATCGGCGCTTGCTGAGGTTGCACTCAATCCCACTGTCCATATTACCAATAAAGACATTAAACATCACTGGTCCCAGTACTGACCCCTGTGGAACACCACTCATCACTGTCTTCCACTTGGACATTGTTGAGTGCGGCTGTCCAGCCAATTCCTTATCCACCAAGTGGTCCATCTGTCAAATCCATGTCTTTCCAATTACCCAGTGCTTAGACAGTGTCCAGACTTTTGAACAAATCTAGCTCTTGTAAATTCATTGGCTGTTACTGTATCAGATCAGGAATGTATTTGGCCCCTGTGTTTACAGAGGAAGAGAATGCACCGAAAATTTTGCTTAATTGAGCTACACCAACAACGTGGTACAAATAAAAGCAGATCTATTTTAGGTAGAAATTATACTATCAGAAGAAAAAACAGGCCAGTAAATAAGCATTTAGTTCACAAAAGGGAAAAAGGCATTGAGAGAAAGTATCTTTAGAGAGAAGGAAGATAGCAGCAATCTTGAACTCATCTTGCAGGGAAAAACAACTTTCCTTGCAAATTCCACCTGCAGGTTAAATTTAAAGCTTTTAGGACTAGGGCTTTTGTTACAGAATTCTCAACGCTAGCTGTCTCACAGGTGAATTACTGAAGCTAGGACAAAACACGTTGCTTTCATCCATGTTCCTGACCATCAAAAGCCCTAAAATACAATACAGGCAGGAGGGAATTACTTATTTTCCTCTATATGAGCAAAAGGAGAATGTTAACACTAGCAAACTTGTCATCCTTCTAGCCAACTTCTGAATGATATCTCTTGACATAAATTTGTATCTTCTGGTTGCATTTTGTTTTGGAAAGGATGCATACAAACATATTAATGTAAAACAAGAAAGGAGTAACCCCAGAAAAGTCTGTCGCATCAAACTAAAAAAGAAGTCTTTAAGTATTTTCTTCCATTAAGGCACATTTTTATAGAAACAACCTTATTACAAGTACATGCACTATTTTGTAGAACACAGATGGCAAACTCTTACCTCCTTCTTGGTAAATTCTGGTGGATGGTCATTTTTGTCATCAATAAGAATAGTGGCAGTTGCTGTGCCAGTTAGTCCCACATCAAGACCACCCATATCCTTGGCTTCTATAACTAGCTCGTACTTCGGTGTTTCCATAGTCTGAAAAAATAACAGAAAAGGAAAGCTTAAAAAAACCCCAACGAACAACCCACAACAGATTGCATATTACTTTTAATTCACATTGAAAGAATAAATTAAGAACATCTAAAACTTAATATGGCCTGAAAACCATAGTATAGAAACAGATATGTAACCACAGTGTTTTACCAGAACAGCACATCATTCTATGAGCTTCAGCTGCTACAATGGAAACATTATTTGGAATACAGCATGAAGAAATACAGCTGAATATTGGTAAACAGTATGTAATCTATCCTCTTATTTAAGGAGATGAGGAAAGAGGAGAGAAATTAAAATATACCTGCTTTTTAAGAGTAAGCTCTCAATTCAGTGCACCAATATTTAGCAGCTTGCTTCATTAGTATTATGATGGGTACATAATTAAATACTAATGTCACAATCTACATACAAATTCACTTTATTTTATTAAATCACATTCATTCTGTGTATTAGCATTTAGAATGGTAATCTAAGTTTGCTTCATTCTAAGAAACAAGAAAGCAGTTTCTAAAATGAGCAACAACTGCCAGTTATTACCAAAGCAATGTATATAGTAACATTAACGATGTACATCTATAAAATAACCATGACATAGGAACTGGATATATCTGACTGCCTACCCATTGTAGAACCAGACAGCACAAGACCATAGCAAAAGGCATCCTTAATTTCATGGAAACCCTATCCCAAAATACAGCCATAACTTGGAAAAAAATAACTGTGGCCATGGCTCTGCAATGGGAATGTGACAGCATTTCTAATTCACTTCTCTTGCATCAGACATGAGAGCACATCTGTTCGCAAGCTGGACAATGGTAGTGATACATCGCATCAAAGGGAGGTATTATCAGCATCAGAAACTGCTCCTCATGGAGAATTTTGACATGGATTTCACTGGAGACAAGACTGGGCATCTAATTAAAATGAATATTTTTCCCACTTGTATGGCTGTCTTATATGGAACCATCTGCCCAAAGACCATATGTGCTGCATCATCAATGGAGGACACAGATGGGAAAGTGCTGCAGTCACCTTTAAAACTATGTGGTAAGAATATCACGTGCACTCAGGAATGTTTTTTTCAAACATTCCTTGAAAAATAAGTCTGTATTTCAGGGGCAAAGTGACATAGTGATGCCAGAAAGGGGCTGGGGCACCACTGCTAAAGCTTTTTTAACCTCAGACCAGCTTTACCAGCCAACTCTTTTTACAAGAACCAAGGCTACATGTCTTTGACATCACCCATTCCATGCCCTTCATCTAACACTTTTCTAAATAATCAACATGCTGGGAGATAACTGATGTGAGACTGTGTAACAGAATATTTGAAAAGCTCGTGTCCAGCTTTTCATCCACCAGTACTGCCAAGTCCTTCTCAGCAGGGCTGCTCCCAATCCATTCATTCCTCAGCCTGTTTCTCACCATTTAAAATTTTAAAAGACTGATATCTCATCTCTGGTTTAGCAAAGCAACCTCTCAGACCACACAATCTTCTCTGCAATTTGAAAGTATTCGCTAAATAGTGCATTTTGCATTATACGTTTTCTGGGGTATATCACAACACCTTTCTTGGAGCACATGTAAGAAGGAGATCCCAACTCCTTTGTATTTAGATCTTTAAGCATTTTTTGCCCATGAGACAAGCTCATCAGATCAGCTATTATGAGCCAATATACTTGCATGTAAAAACCAGTAAGTCAAGCTGGAAGATATAGTTAGTTCTAAAAACATATGGACCACTGAAAAATCAGGTGCCACTGCTACTTAGAGGATCCTAAGAAATGTATTTCTTTAAGTCTTCCAACATTATTGCATGAAAATCATCTCCAAAGGCAGTAAGCCCAGAACAGGAGTTTGATTGAGAACATCATAAAATATATGCAAAGAAATATTACTGATGTGTCTCTAACAAAATTCAGATTATAGAGTGGAACAAAATTTACAGTTTTCATATATTTATTTTCTAAAATATTTTGAATGTATTAAAATCTGCATGGAGCTTCTCTCCCTTCTCCTGGATGCAACTTTTTCATTATTTTGATTTGGAAGTTGTTATTATTGTATGGAAAGCTTGCAAAGCCATTCATCACTTCATGTTTATAAGCCTCTGCTCAGAAAGAGGACCATTTTTACTCACAAATTGGCCTTTTCTTTCTTTGAAAACTGTCCCATTTTCTATTGAAAGCAAGCCCATTTATGCTAGAATTTGTGTCTACTGCAGCAGAAATGTCTGTGACAGGAGTCCAATGTTTAAGCTCACAACGCAATGTGAAAAACATTGAATGTTGAGTAGTGTTTCATATCATTATGGATACTTCACACTTTCTGGCTATGCAGCGCTTTCTACATCTAGTTCTGTCACCAAATATTTGCTTTGTTAGAGAAAGCAAGTCCTAACAAATCCAAACCCGATAGCAGAGGCATGTTCCCATCAGATGCTCTCTTTGCACTAGGAGATTGCATGTAAAGGACTTTTTTGCATTTATCATACTTATAGCCCAATTAATCCAGGCACTAGTAGCAATTTTTTATGTCTGTGTGATTTATTGCACATCTGGTAAATCCTGGGACACGGGAGTGGGGATCTGTGGACAGAGCATTGGTCCCTGTGCCACTACTCAGCCTGTTCCTCAGCTGCTGATGCTGTGGAGGGCCAGGGTGGAATCTGTGCTGGAGGTAGGTGCTGCATCGCAAGATGTTGTAGCAACTCCTTGTCCTTTCCCTTTTCAGAGGGCGCAGGTCTTTTACCCCAGCATGGTCTCCCCCTGTACTGGCTGCCATCTTGTGAGAAATGAGTGTTCTGGCGGGGGCAAAGGGAGGACAAAAGCAGCCTTCCTCCTCCCTCTCCTTCCCTGCTACACTGTGGATGTTAGGGATAAATGCAGTACCCAGTATTGGTAGCATTTTGGGACCCCGCAGTCTCTCAGACTTCTGTCCCACCATGACATTGCCTGCCCCTAAACTCAGCCACCCTGCTTGTCAAAGCAGCAACCTAGCCCCTTGAGCACACTCTCACAAAAACAATCCAATTAAAACCATTTGGAGAGTGAGATGTTAGTAATATAAACATGTAACAACTCTCAACAAAGTGGATCTACAGCTAAGAAGGATAATAGATTATTTTAATAAATGAACATGAAGTCGCTATTTGTGTGGCTTATTATTTATCAACCGTGACTTCGTAGAGTGTAACACTGTTGAGAGGGTTTGTATAATTACAGCAGGAGAACCATTCCTTTCCCCATAAATTTTCACTCTAGTCATTTAACCACAGCAGGGGTGACACTGGCAAATTGTTTGGTTTGCCAAGGAGGTGAGCTGTGTCTTGAGTGTTTTTCTTTGAAGGTCCACCCACCGCCGTTCCCACCAGTGTTAACATTCCTATCCGATTTCACTCCCCTGCAGCCTTGACATAACTGCTCAGCACTGGTAAGCAATGAGAAGCCAGAAAGGCACTTTTTCAGATTTCAGATTCCTGGCAAAGCCAGCAGGATCTAATCCCAAGAGAAGGAAATAGAGTTCAGTGCAGATACACAGGAGGAACAAACCAAGTGATTATGTCTAGGTAGTGCTGAATGAAACCAGACACTAATGATTTTCTGCTGGATCTAATTTTTTTTATTATTTCCTACAAATACAATAAAAAAAAAATAAAAAGAAGTTATCAGTGACTTAAGAGAAGCAAGCCATGGCTAGTATTTCACACCACCTGTGGTAACAGTCCAAGTCTTGGCATGGGCTATCACTTGCAGGCTGTAAAGCATTCATGTGCCATTGAAATTCAGCTGGAATTGACAGCATCTTCAGCACAGGCTGACTTAAATTGTCAGATGGAAACAAGTGGAGCTACGTGCGCGATTACAAAAGTTTAGGATCCTTAGGTGACCACTGCCATTTTCAAACATGTCCAAGTCCTGAATTTCCAGTTAGGTACCTGGACTCTTGGAGCCATATAAAAAGAGATCCCCTCTCTGCACCTTCAGATATCCAAAGCTTTTAGAAATGTGACCAAGGTATATCTCCCCTTGTTTATTTATCTAGTAATGAATTGCAATCACTCAGGAAGCTGATGTTTTCACTGAGGCATGGCTTTTTCCATCTATCTTTAGACATTCAAATTAAGCATCTCCTTTATTGAAGCCTCACTGCCATAGAGTCAAAGGACAGAAGTCATTTCTGTATTTGTCTGCACTGAAGATCTCAGGAGCTCAGTGCTCCCTAGTGCGCGATTAAAACTGGCTGAAGATCTTGGCTTGATACAGTTCTCAATATGTAGCCCACAATTGAGGAAGAGAAATCACATTCTGGCACTGGATTTAAGAAGCATACCCTAGCAGTGAATGATTCGTTGTTTATCTAGATCTGATGGCCCTAGTAACTTTATCTTTGGTTGTGGGAGGAGGTAGGAAAAAAATCTAATTTTGCTTAACATTCGGGTTTCAAAAAATTCAGTCTGAACTTTTATTTGAACATAAAGAAAAGCACAATAAGTAATGCATATTAACCAGAAAGAAGAGCATGAGAACACTCTTGTAACAAAGATATGTTTTTGCCATTGACACCTGAAACCCTTATGACTAAATCTAATCTCTAAAGTTGGCATATAGATTATACATGTATGAAAAGCACTTCATTCTGGCTGAAAACTGAAATCCTGATAGAGTCAGTCAGATATAATGTACATTGGGAAACCTATTTACTAAAATAACGTTTTCTAGTTTTCCAGTATAGCTATCTAGCTATTTTCAGGAGATAATATATTTTTCTGGAAGGACACACTATTTGCTATTTGTAAATCCATTTGCAACACTGAAGCTAAACTAAGAAGAATTCGGATCAAGGCTTAATCTTCTTTGTAACATGTGAAGATGGACTGGGTTCAGAATTTTAGGCTACTTTATTTAATCTGTAATTCAAAGATGTTTCAACTGGGGTTCAATGTATTTCCTTGTAGATCTTCACAACATTGTTTTTACAACCAGTATTTAAACTAAGGCGCTCGAAAAATAATTGTTTTGGCAACCATAATTTTTCCCTTCTGTATTTAATCACATCATCATCCTGCTATCCAACTCAGTGTATTTTGTGGTTTCTCCGCTAGTGAATTTTAGGATCCTGCTAAGGATGAGGCTGAGAATCCCTGCCTCGCACCAGTAGCCAGCTAAAAGCTGCAGATAGACACCAAAGTCTGGAAAACAGCAGGGCTCCAGAAAACATCTCTTCAGTGGTTCCTCCTGGGTGGGTGTCCCCTATAAAGTGTCTTTAGCTAGGTCTTCACCCAATGCCCTCCGGTTATTCTAAGACACCTACAAACTTCATGTCCAGAAAAGGGCACACTCTTATAAGGGTTTTAAGTATCCTTCCAGACTATTTTTATACTTTTTATCAATAGAAAGGTTTTTTTTACTATTTGTGTATATTAGCATTTTCTATAACAATGCCTGAACATTTCTACTTATAATTCTGTTTATAAACTATGTATCCATGCATAATACTATTATCAGTAGTGTGCTACCATGTCGTAGTTGTTACTAATGCCTTTATAATATAATGCTAACCAAAAAGAAAAAATCTCAGCATTTCAGTCATTTCGGTTCATGTTAAATAAATGCTTGCGTTCATTTAAGATGATAATTGCATACAGTATGTACTGATTATGTTCTATTAAGACATAATCAATGTTCTTGTTGAGTAACAATATCAACATTGAATCTAACATTGTTCCAGAGTATGCTGTCAGGATTTTGACAAATGTAGAATACAAAAAAATGAAGCAATGTGACTATTAAAAGCTTTAACAGACATAATGCTTTTATAATTATAATATCAGCATTTATTTTAAATGCCAACTGATGCTGCATAAAAAGGGCAATATACACAAAGGCTTTGCATTCAGAGCTTGAATTTCAGTTTGATGAATACAAAACCCTGAACAATTTTGTAACATAAATCCTCTTTAGCTCATCAATTTCCAATTTTTTATATCATAAAGGAAGGTCCACCTTTTAATCACTGTAATAATGTACTTCTCTTATGAAGAAAATCAATATCTATTTACTACCCACAGGAGACATATAGTTCATAGGTATATCTGGAAGCAAAAGGAAGACTAAATTTTCTCCTTCAGCAGATGCTGTTTAAAGAAAATGAATTGCTCCAAAGAGCTTGTTACAGATCAGTTTACTGGTCAGAGATATTTGTTTCCCATAAAGAGGAAATCTATAACTATTTAATAGATAGGATGTATAGGATCACAACTTTAATTCTTCATAATGCTGATATACATGGATAACTTATATTTTACATGGAAACAGCAGAACTCTATGTGGCTGTTGCCAAAGTTTTGTGTAAAACTAACTGATCAGCCTTGACTGATAGCGCAAGTTAGGATTTAGAGTTGCCAATGAACTTGTGTCATTTTGCAGAAGGCTGCCAACCATGATAGGGTGACAAGTTTTCCTTTGAAGGATTAGAAATCTGCAGAGAAAAACTATTTGTTTACTGCTTAATGTACAGACACGCACATCTCGGCTCTTACAGAGAAGCACCACAGTATTTGTGCAGACATTAACTTCACTCAAGGGAGCATCCTTACATTAAGAAAGAATGTTACTAACAAGGAATTTCTCCTTGGGTAGAGATCACTAATTTCTAGAAAAGAACAGTGATTGAAGCTCCATTTAGTCTGATATATTTCCATTTAAATTATTATTGCTAGTTAGGCTACTACCAAAAATAAGCCCTGGGAAGAGACTAAATATTCAGTATTCTAAACAAATACCTTCATTATCATAAAAAAAAAGTAACACCAGTGAAGTTCGTACCACTACACTGATTTTTACCAGCCAAAGATATTTCCCAAGTGTAATTTGTTTGGAACAGAGTTGCATGTGATCAACAACAGCTACTCACTAGATGCTTATGGTTTGGGAAAAGAAACATTTTCCATGTCTGCTGTGCTAGAATTATAAACTGCTAGAATAATTTTAAATAGAAATGGAGAATGAAAATCCCAATGTCCCAAGGAAAATACTTGCTGTCAAATGTCATTAAATCGTTCTTTCTTTTCTTTCTTTCTTTTTTATAAACACAAGCTTTCCTTCTGGACAAATGTATGTAATTTCATCTTTTTTTTTCCACAGGAAAAAAAAATTCAGTTGTTCCTCATAATTAAACAGTACTGCAGAAACCTTTCATNTAGTGTTTATGTCACTAAGGCTGCCATCACTGCCATACATTTCCAAAGATTGTCCTGCATTTAAAGAACGTGCATAATCATGCTTGTTAGATCAGAATTCCTCAAAGCTCTGTGTTCTATGGTGGCCCAACTTGCTGCCCCAATGCTTGCTGGAGTCTGGATCCCCTCCCTGCAATCACAGACATATCCTTTAGAAGATGGAGCATGGATTTCAGAGGGAAGGGAGTTTGGAGGCTAAGGCAGCTGTAAACTTCTTCAGTTGCTACACACAAATCTAAGCTGGCCATGAAGCCTGCCCAGGCTGCAGCATCATTTCCATTATCCATAATTCTCCAGAGCTCTGACTTTTCACAAAGCGATGTAATGTCCCAACACACTTCCCTGTGTGTTGCTCATTCCTAATGACAGCGTTTCCCCTTTTAGATCATCATCAGAAATGTTAACAGTCTGCCTTACAGGTGTAGGAGCCACTACTCTCCTCAATCCTGACTAATACACTTGGTAAGGGAATATTGAACATTCTGCCAAT
>VZTM01006023.1:14472-25916 GCA_013400555.1 Jacana jacana | reverse complement strand
GTAAGAAACTAATACTGGCCCCTGCTCAAGTCAATCAATCTTCCCAGTCCCATGCTTCAAAAGGACCAAGATCTACTGACAGGTCGGGCTGGCAGGAATAAACTCGTTCCTTTGCAAACCTTGTTGCGATAAGCAGTGATCCTCCTCTTTGAGCAGGTACCAGTTTTTGTTTCCACACATGTAAACTCTTAATTACAGAAGGAGGGTCATCTGGCCAGGAAAAAGCCTATCTAGTAAAAGGTCTTGTTGCACTATAAGGAAACCTTAGACTTCACTGACAGCTATTGCAAAGTTACTAGTGGCTGATTAGAAATGATTTCTTGTATCTAGTGTGTTATTCCTGAAGAAATTACCTTTCCAGACAGAAAAAAACTGACAATTCTACAGAAGCCAAATTATGAAAAATAATTTATATTTTTCTTGTATTTGCATTTTCAGATTCAGTTTCCAGATTTTTTATTTCATGCTTCTATTGTAAAGCTCTGTAAATTACTTTTTGGAGACAGATGTGTTTCATTTTCAACAAAAAGTATACTTTAAAATGCTATTTTTTTATTTTTATTTTTATTTTTATTTTTTTTAACAAATATTGGAAAGGGAAAGGAAATTGGAAGCTCAGAGGCAGAAATCTGAAATGTCCAAGTAAATTTAAGACTAATTATATCATATACATGCAGATCTGTTCTTGCATCACTCCTCAGCAAAGTAGTCAACAAGCCACTTTTTGTTTTAATGTACTGCAAGTCAAATTGGAAGGGCTGGTCCTGAAGCATTCATGCAGAGCCTGAATCACACACTTATATGCGTAGATCTTTATGCGGAGACCTGCCAGTGTGAGCAAATCCAAAAGCAACAGCTCTGATATGCCCTGTCTACAGCAAGTCCCAGATATCTGGGAGTGTATGATTAATGAAGTTTGTGATTCTGAGTTTCTCTGCACAGGCACAAGTAATCTTTTGCAGAGATCCCAAAAGCACCAACCAAGAAGTATGGCAGTGGCTTATGACCAAGACTGACGTTCTTCTGCCAGGACCAGGAAAGCCGGCGTGTTAGTAGTATACTTCTCTGGCTAGTAGTGTTCAAGCAAAAGGAAAGGAAATATGTGTCTTACTCTGCCAGCCATACTGAGTTTATATCTGATTAGCACCTCTGTGACTGGTACTTGCACAGGGCGCAGAGCAGTTGAATTTGTCTTTGTGGATTTACGTGGGATATCTGAATGGAAAGTAGTTGGATGCAGGAGGAGATTCAGTGAAACAAAAAGACAGCTGAAATACCTGTGTGAAGCCAAACGCGACTTCTCATTCAAACCATCAGTAATCAATAGCTACATATTACATCAAAACATGTTCAATATTCAAACTTAATTTCAACACCTGGGTGGTCATCTCCTTTTCTACTTTTTTGAAAACAAATTAGAATCAAGGTTCCAAGCCAGAAAGTCTTAAAAAGCAGTGTTTTGCTTTAAAAATTATCAAAACAAAGAGGTTGGGTGGCATTATTTTTCAGTCTTGAAGAATTTGGTTAATTCAGCACAAAACTGCAAAGTACTGTGATTGAGTCATAACATAAATTATCAAAGCCAAGAACTATTTAGGTTGAAAATACTTTGCTGAGCTCTACTTCTGCCTCAAAGAGAAGCCTGCAGCTGTTTCATCCTGAATTATCCATGGAGCACTGACTCCCTGCTTTACCGTGCCTAATCAGCCCCGAATTTGCCTTAATCCATTAGCTTTGTTTGCTCTGTTGTCCGTCTCTGCTTTATCTCGGGAAGGAATAAAGGTGACAGCCCAGAATCAAACAGGGTGGAGACTGTCTTCTTCAATTGCCTGCAAAGCAACTCACAAGGTGGCTCTCCCCTCTAATCAGGGTCCTGTAATATCCCTAAAACACAAGGGAAGAATTCTTTTCGATCTCCCTTCTGAGAGGAAGTCTTTTATATAGGAGCTGTTTTTTCCATCTCCACAGGTGGAAGCTCCTTTGAGGCTAATTCTTTCGTTTACAAAGCTTTGCTCTCTCCAGGCTGTTAAGGAAAAGAAATACACAGGCTAAAACAACAATAAAAAAAATCTCTGCTTGGGTGAGATGGCAAACCACAATATCTATATGAACTGTTGAAGGAGTCAGAGGGTGGTTTTCCAGTAGTTTGCTAGCAATCATGAATAAATGATAAAAGAATGATTCAGTAATTCTGTTTAGAGACTAACAAGCAAGGGAAAACCAGGGGCAGCTTGTGAATTGTTCACTAATCCTAAAAGGGGTTGAAGTTCTCAGGAATGAGGGCAAGTCTCATGGAAGCAGATAGTTTATGTAATACTCCTCTTCCACTTCTGCAATTACTCACAGCTTGCATTACAGAAGAGTAAATGTTTAGCCCTCATGGCCACAGAGAAGTGTTTGGTGAGAAAATGTTAAACCTCAAAGACCAGAAGGCAAATAAAAAATCCCCCAACATTTGTCTTTTGAAACAAAACAAAGACAGCCTAGCATTTTTTTCAGCTAGACCAAGTAGTGTTCATTCTTTCTTCTGTGTGCAGTTTCTACAACTCCTTCTCAGTTCTGTCAGTTCAACTGTGTCCCTCAACCACAAACCACAACATTAGTAGAAAACCACATGGTTAAAATACCTGTATGTAATTGGATGCACCCCTGCTTCTTCATGTGGTGTAACAGGTATGCATGGGTTTGGTTCACGCACAGCCCACCTCTCCTGTGGGGAAGGGTGACATCATCACCCAAGCATCTCCTCACATTTTCTGTAATGATACTTGTGACGAGTTTAGCTGGCATTTCACAGACCTGAATTCAATATCACATCTAGATCAATACTGCTGTCAAAGAGAGTCCCTCATTTTGTCCTCTAGGGTGCCTAAGCATCATGCAGCCAAGCATCTCCAGAAGTCACCCATGATCAGTACATGCAGATGTACATCTCTTTCAGGACCAGTCTGAGCACATGGAAGAGACAGAAACTGCCTTTTGCATAACAACCTGTGCTACATCTGCTATCTGGGAAAGTGCTGTTTGGTTCTGGGCTGGAGGCAAGTGGAGGCAGGAGCTGAGTGTCAATGCTGGGCATTAAGAAGACTGAGGCCCTTTGGTGGTTTGTGGGAAATTTTGTGCAAAACAAGATTTTGTCACATTTAAATCAAAATGGCCTCTGGAAAGCCTCAATTCTTGAAGGAGAACGTAAAAGAGCAGTGGAAAGTTAATACTTCCTTTTTCCTGGAAAGGAAAAGCTTAGCTCTAGCATCAAAGGCCTTGGTGCTCCGCTGCCCAGAGAAAGCTCAGCCCATCCTATGGTTCAGGGGGCTGGTGGGTGGCTGGCATGGGGGTCTGCTGCCACCAGTGAAGCAGATGCGTTCCTGGGACCTTCGCACTTGATGAAGAGAGTTTTCATTGTATCCACAACCCCATCTCAGCTATGTGAGACCACAATGCTGTAAGCACTAGGAACTTCTCCAGCTGATCTTATTTTCCCAAGATTTTTAGGTCAAAAAGTTTTTTTTATGTTTGTCTTAAGCCAAGCCCCCTTTTTTATATTCATACATGCAAGGGACTGGAAGCCTTAATAATACCTAAGGATGTGAATGGCTTTAAACATCATGACCCCAGAAAATTTGAGGAAGTTCACTCAACAACAAAGGAACCAATATTCCTTTAAAAAGCTGCATTACCAGAGTTCTCATGGCATCAGACTGACTGGAAATCAAATTCACATGTCCCTAATTATTTAACAGGAATTCTTAAAATTCCCGCAGGATAAGTAATTTGAAACAACACACAGAGCTATTTTGCCTGTTTCCTGGGGCAAATTTATGTCATAGTTTGGTTAGTTACAATGTTATCAGCTGCCGTGGAAAAACAGGCTATGCTAATACAACCGTTACCTAATTCATGCCTGGAGTCTGATCCTCAGAGATTTCTAAGCCTTTTAGCGATCCCTTCAATGGTCTCTTTTATAACTTTAAACACAGGGACATTTACTGAGGTAGCTGCCATAGTAAGTAAACAGGAAGGTTTACAAGAATAGCCATTTTTGCTTGGCATCCCACCATCTGTACAACTGCAGACTTGTGTATCAGCACTTTTCCCCCACTAGACATGAAAACAAAAATTCCCCAATGGACTTCAAGGACACCCTGGGACATGTGAATGTGGAGGAGGTGAAGGTACTGGTGGAGCCTGGTATCATTGGTGTCCAGAGGAGATGGAGGCAGCAAATATTTTTCATACTTTCCATCATTTATTCTGGTTTTACACCCTTTAGGAAGGCCAGTGGGTGGGGAGCCAGCCCTGCCAAAGGTGCTCTCAGCTCGGTCTCTTTCTGCTCCTGACTTTGTACACAGCATTGGGGCAGACCATTTCAATCTTTGGTGCCTCAGCCTTCTGCAAAGTGCTTACACATGGCCTTGGGAGCTGCAGAGGACAAGAGCTGCTGCCAGTGCTTTCATCTCAAGCTGAAACGAGGTCTCATTGTTGTCTGCTATGGCCAAGGAAACACTGGGGCACAGCAAGACTGAGTCAGGAGGAAGATGGTGTCAGGGACCATCAAATGAGCCAGATTTCCATCTCTCTGTGTGTGCTCTGGCTGGTGGAGGGGAACTTGATGTGGTCTGGCTGCATTTTCTGGGCTACCCTTGAAACACAGGGTTTGTGCTCTTGGACTCCACCAGGATCTGGAACATACCTCTTTGGCGTTTCGTGTGGCAACGCCTCCAGTGATAGGCATGGGCCTTTCACATTCAAAGTGCCAGACAGAGCACTTTGGGACTTTAAAAAAGAAAAAAACTTCCTCAGCTTTGTGGCTGCCATGAGCAGATGATGATGATGGCATCATTTGGTGCCCTGAAGGTCATGCTAATATACTTCCCTCACAGGCCCTCTCTGAATGAAGAGCACCCAAGGGAAAATGCCATTTTCCAACCCTGAGGATCCTATCTATGGCCTCTGAAGCCCTTCATGATGAAGGAAGTGGGTCTGCCATTTTTCAGGCTCCTCCTACAGTTTGCATAGTGATTGGGTTCAATTTATGAATGGTGGGATCTTGCTGCTGCAGCCCCTGACCTCCCTCTTCCCCTCCCCTCTTGTTTGTATCTCCTCATTGCTGCCATGTCTCAATTTTGGCAGGAGTATCCTTGGTACAGGGATGTTCATATGTCAAGACTTGCCAAGACTTGTCAAGATAGTGAAGTAACGTGATGAAAGAAATGTGTGGAAATAAACAGTATTTATTGGTTACTTGCATGTGGCAAATATAATAGACCAGACAAGGAAATTTTACTGTGCATTTGCAACTTTGGCCTGTTTCCTGTTCACAGTTTGAACGGAGTTCAAGCTTTGCTTGAAAACTTTTATATTGCCATTAAACAGAAAAATTGATGCACGTAGAAGGCCAAAATCACTGCAGGATCCCTGTGTGGATCCTGGAGGCACTGCATGAGTGTGATTTGACCACAGGCAGGCTGAACAGTCTTTTGGGAGCAAACCCCTTACACTCTGAGTGCTTGGGTTGGATGACCACAGCAGGAGTGTTGGGCCAGAGGGGAGTTTTTACTTACCAGTTGTGAAATCCCAGAGTAGCAATGCTAACTCAGCCTAAACTTTAAGTGAAAATTAAAACAAATCCCCTTTGGGATGAGATGGAAATGTCAGCCCGAGGAGGAATCTGTTCTCAGTAAGTTGCGAGCGACCGAAGGAGACACAAGTTGGAATACAGCCTTGGCTGCACCACACACCATCTGTCAGCCTTGCAGGGCAAAATAAAGGAAAAGCAGAAAGCGTGTGATTATCCTCCCTCTTGCTGGAGAGCTCAGAGCCCAAAGAATTGACTTCTCTTCCTTGATACATTCTTCGAGACGGAAATGACGCATTCGTTTTCCCACACTGGTGAAGCTGTGCATTGCTCTTTCATCCTACTCGGTCTCCCCTTGGCAAGCAGGCATGCAGACTACCAGGCTGGGACATGAGCAAGAAGGCTCTGTTCCCATAGCTAGAGAGATGAATTTAGCAAATTGCAGGAGAAGAACAAGAGAGAGCATGGGATGCTGATATCTCTCCACCAGGCACCCTGCTGGTAAGATGGCTTGCTCCTGCCCCTATGGGTGCCTGAGCTCTGCTGCGACTGAGTGCTTTCAGTCAGACAGCAGCTCTCCTCTCTCCTTCTCCCCCCTGCCCTTGCACATTTTCGTAACCTTGCAAAAGTTTCAGACAACGTCATCTTTAACCTACTGCAGGCAGGGCTTGGGAGCTGTGTGAGGGACAGTGAGGAGGACCATGCTTGATCAGCACACCAGCTCCATGGCCAATGAGTGGGGAGGTGGACTACACTCCCCTACCCACCACCCCAAAAGGGGTGCAGGAATGTCTCTCCCCTGGCATTGCATTTTGAAAGACATGTCTGGCGAGACAGCTAGCTGACTTTGGCAGGCATTACTGGCAGCGTGATAATTAATTAAAGCACAGTTGAGAAAATTGTAGCGCAAGCTTACTCCGCAGCCAGATCCAGAGCTCACTAGCAGAGCAGGGCATCCAGCTCTAGCCCATATCTCTTTATTTGAAGGAGAGGCAGATTGCATTTTGCACTGGAAATATGAGAGCAGGATGAAGAGGGATGAATCCTTGTGCTAATCAGTGAGAGAGGACCTTGTCTGCAAGATAAGGCAACCTGAGCAGAACAGCAACTCCTACCACAGCAACAGAAAGTGTAAGCAAGGCAAGACAGTTAAAGGCTACTTTACCCAAGGAGGATCCTCTCCTCCTGTTGCCTGTGTGGCACTGAAGACTGAAAGAGCCTCTCTGCAAAACAGAAAAGTGATCTGGAAGGACAGGGTCTCTGTCTACTGCACTCACAGCTGCAGCACAGCTCCATGTATTTGGGTGCCTTCAGCTGAGCTCTTACAGCTACCAACAACAGCGAAGTTGCAGGCATTGTGTTCCTAAACAGACACCCAGGTGATTCCTGCTGTCATCTTTCCCACCACTGCACATTTAGGGAGATTCAATAAAACCATGACTTGCAGCCTTTCCTGCAGCTGTCTCACCTGTGGGTCCCTGGCTGCCCCAGTCCCTACTGACAGGTGCCTGAGCCCCACACTCACTACCAGGGTGGAAAGGCAGGCAATACTGTGCCACACAAAGTACTTGTAGGTCACTGCTAGTAGGACAGGCTTGCCACAGGTCATCCTCAAGTCCTTGGATGGCTTGATGCTTTTGTCCAAAGAGGCTCAGCCCAGGATGACAGGACCTCAACTGCATGTTGCTGTAGACCAGTTAGTCATTACAGACACAAGCAAGGAAGAATATTTTTTTATCCCCATTATCCCCATTCCTTTATTAAAATGGTTGGTTTTCACAAAAATAGATTAGAAAAAAAAAATATCTTTGAATATTCTTAGAGAAGAGGATTCCTTTTTTGTTAGTTTGAACTTACTAGCACAGAAATCACCTGGAAGCTCACTCTGACTTTTTGGATCCAATTTCAATTTTTATCTTCTGGAGAATAGAAAATTTAAATACTTATAGGGAGAAAAAAAGTCTTCCTACTTACTTGCATTTCCTAATCAGAAAGAGAACAGAACATTAGATTTGTTTGTTTCTAAGCAGATACTTTTCTTGGAAGACATCTCATCCTCGAAGAACTGTAATCGTGGGCTATCGAATCTTTTATAGAAATAGAATTAAAGCAACACAGGAAATTTTAAAGTTAGTGTTGGTCTCTTTCTCTCTATCTTTGTCTTCCCCTCCTCCCTTTTTTGCCCTGTGTTTCAAGTTCCTTTTGGAGCATTGCTGTGGAAATGAAATTTTGGGGTTGATTCTCTTCCTGCTTGCTGTTGTGTGAGGCCAGTGAATTTGCACGAGGTTTGGCACAGCTGCACCACACAAGCAATGCTGCCCACGTTGTGTTGGAGGCACTTGTGGGCTTGTTTTGACTTTAACCTTCCACATGGTCAGTGGGTGCAAATACCAGCCTAGTTATGCAACTCCTCTCTCCGTTTCTCCAGACTTGTCCCCCTCCCTCCTTGTTAGAAATAGTGTATTTTTGCTCTCTATTACCTTCCACCCACTTTGGAATCCCCAAGTACTATAAATCAGGCTCTGATTTACAGATGAAGCTTTGCATTCCTCTATAGGATCATGTATTTTACAGAGGAAGGAAAACTCAAATCCAGATAATGATTGGACTGAAACATACTGAATTAATGCTCTAAGGCTTCTTCTCTATCTGATCCCGATCATCTGCAAGGGAAAGACAGTTTTCAAATGTTGGAAAATGTGCTGTGTCAGACTGGTGCAACTGCGTATTGTTTAGTGTCCAGGGACACGTTCTGCCTTCCTGAAGTCCCATCTACTTTAGATTATTTTGCAGCTGGGTCTACAACAGACTTAGGCAAGTTGTTCAAGATCTGAGAAACCAGAATTATCCCCTCATCCTTTCATCACTTGAAAGGTTTTTTTTACCATTTTTATTTTAATTTTTCTTCTTTGTTTTAGGTGGACATTTTGCATAGCTCTTTCAGATTATATTTTAGAATGAGGCATGGGCATGAAAAGGAGCAAAAAATTATGCAAGCAAGCATTTCAGTGTTACAAATTAGATTTTATCCCTAGTAGTTTGCAAATCTGCTGCCTGCCCTTGCTATTGATGGGTTTCACAATCTGCATTGGGAATGAACTGAAATCTGATTACAGTTTGTGGGTTAGCAGAGATTAGTGTGGGCCAGCAGTCCATCCAGGGCAGGTCTGCCAAACACTGCCAGTGTTCTTTTCTACCTGCTTAATCTGACCCTATCAGTGGTGAAAATTACACTGTTTGTCTTCCCACAGTCATAATTTAACATAAGCTTTTGCTTCAGTAGCTCTGGATGTAGTTGTGAAAAACAGGAATCTCCATGCTTTGTTCCACTCCGACTGGGTTGGTAGCGTCATCTATGATCAAGGTGGCCTGACAATCTCCCTTACAGCAGTTTGCTTTAAATTGTTTGTTCTCTTAGTTTGCCAAATGTTGCCTGCAGGGACTGGAATTTTCTAGGAAGGATGACTGAACCTAGATAGATTCAGGTTAATGTCTAGAGGGGAAATTACACTATAGACTTTTAACTAAATTAGATCAAGAGAAAACGCATTGTTTAGTCCACACTTGGGGGGGGGGGGACAAGATGAGAGATTTTTTGCTATTGTTTTGATGAGAGGGTCTCAAACACAAGTTAGAGGATAGGTTTGATACTTAGCAAGCTGCAGCAGAAACCTTGTACTTCCCTTCTCACACCACTACCACCCTGTGGTAAGGAAGGCTGCTCTCCTTTACCCTCAGCCTCCTCACCTCCTATCCTCTGCCTCTGACTCTCACCTTCTTCCATTGCCTCACCCATGCGTTAGCCCCCCCTCCCTGACCCTGCTACCCCAGTTATCTGAGTTGGGAAGAAAGTCTCAGCACGATCAGTTTGCACTCTCATTAAATTCTTCCAATGCCTTTTGGATATAAATAGGGGCTGATGGTGGGAGAACTTCAAGTTGTGTCCTGTAGAAAATATAGTTTTACATATAGAAATTACTGATCTTTTAATGGAATCTTAGGTTGCAAAGATGACCCAGTTCTGCTACAGTCGAGCACCTTCTTATTGAATAGTAATAGTAATAATACGAACCAGTCGGACTCCCAAGGTGCCTCATCTGAAAAGAATTGGTTACCCTCAAAATGAATCCCATTGTCATATGCTTCTTTATGAAGCTGGGCTTTTAACAACACACTGCACAGTGAAATGAAAACTGGTCTTAATATTGATTTAATATTTCTCCATTACATGTCCTTACATAACTGATCTTTCACCCAGTGGCCACAGAGGCAAAACTACTTGGAAACTATAATTGCTGAGAGAGGACCAGAGAGAGTTGAAAAGCTCAGAGGCAACTTTGCTTTACTCCACAGTATGGATGCAATCTCCAGTGAAATTAATTTATGCTCCAAACTTGTAATCCCTTGTGTGCTGGCAAAACAAGGTTTTGACAAAGGTTTTTCAAGGGAGCAGCAGAAGGCCTGCTGCAGATACTGAACTGAAAGTGTAGTTAGCACTTGTCTCCTGGTGCAAAAGCATAGAAGAGGACCTTATTTGAGGCACAGTGGAGCTAGGTCACCAAACACAAGGAGGACCAAGGGGAGAGTGAAAGGGTTGCATCCCGGCCGGGCCGCTGAAGCACAGTGTGGTGGGGATGCATCTGCTGGGGCAGATGCGGGTGACGAGAGGGAGCCAGGCCCGGGGACTCAGAGCCGAGGGGTCTGTACACACAGACGGGACGCTGCCAGGTTNGCGGGGACATAAGGGCCCGGGGAGGGAGCGGCGGCGATAGGGATTTGGCTTGCCAGCCTGTGCTGGGGGCTACTTGCACGGTGGTTTATTGCCGTTGCCTTAGTTTTGCGCTGCAGCTGTATTTTTAAAGATTAACTAAAACAAGCCTCGATTTTTTTCATTTTTTCTTTTCCCTCTTACTTTTGCACCGAAACTTTTCTGCTGCGGCAGGGTGCGAGGAGGCGAGATGGGGAGGAAGGCTTTCCTGGCTGTCCTTTGCCTCTGCTGGATGGCAGCTCTCGGCGCGGCCCCGGCCGCCGCCGACGGTAAGTCTCGGTCTGGGGAGGGGGCGGTGCGGGGTCTGGGTGGCCTGGACGGACAGCCTCTACCCTGCTGGAGGGTGCAGGGGAGCTGGCGAGCATGCCTGTTGCGTTTGGGGGGAGGTGTGCCCAGGGGGAATGTCGCCGGCGTGGCGGGAAAGGGCAGCTTGCAACTTAGCGTTGCAAGGCTCTCCCGAGGCGCTGAGGATGCTGTGGGACATAGGTGGCCTGAGAAGGCGCTTGACAGCGATGCCGGGAGGACTCGCGTCCTGTTAGGTTTCCTGCCCGGAGCACAGGCACAACCTGCCGGGATGATGGCGCGGGCTGTAGAGATTTGGGATATCTTTTTTTTTCCCCAGGAGCAAGGTGGCTTCCAAGGGTCCTTTGCTGGATTGGCACAGCGGTAGCACCACGGTAGGGCTCCTCGGCTCCCTGCGGGGCCAGGGGTGTCTGTTGTGCGTGGGACTCCCCAATCATATGGGAGTCCTGCATCCCAACTTCCTACGGCTCTTAGTCCGAGTTGTCTAAGCCAAGGCTGATGTTTGTCTGTGCCATGATAACGTGTTTGGGATGTAGTTAATGCCTTTATTAAAACATATTCCTTTTAGGGAAAAAGTGAAGGGAGGGATATCCTCTCACAGTGTCCGCATGTACATGTACGAGCGTACTCACACTACACCTATTTCACCTTCATTTATGCACAGATGCCTGCCAAGCTAGAGAAAGTGGAACAGGTGTGAATGTTGACTACTAGATGTTCACTAGTGCTCCCTTGGTAAATCACAACGTGATTGCAGCTTTAGTGAGCCAGGAGACTAGTTTTAGGAGACTGTTACCC
>VZTM01006023.1:2371-14448 GCA_013400555.1 Jacana jacana | reverse complement strand
TCACCCCCCCCCCCCAAACTTCTGTTACCAGAGCCCTGTCTCAGTCTTACTGTCTTACACTAATCTCCCACACATAATGTCCCTTTGAAAGTCCACAACCTTAGAAGAAATGTGGCTGCTGCTGTTAGAGCTACTGTGTGATACTAAAATGGAATATGGAAACTGCTGCTTTACTTCACTGCAGAGGCCTTTGTTGTTTCTCTTGTGTACAAGGAAGCTGAAGGGAACTATGCAAAAATAAGAGGATGGGGCGCTAGGGTACAGCCAAAGGAATGTATTCTTGCTTTGAGTTTCATCTTGTGCCCTCAGAGGCAATCAAATGCAGTTTTTATCACAGTATCCAAGTTTTAGAAATTAAAATAAGTATCTTGCTAGAGCAAGCTTTCATCCCTGTAGGAATTGATTTGCCACAGACTTACTAATGATTACATTATTTTTCCTTAGGAACAGATTATATGGAAACAGGCTGTGTGCTCGTCCTAAAACTATCCAAGCCTTCAATCCTATATTTCTTGCACACCACAGTAAAAGGATGTTTTGACATGATGGAAATCACATGATCCATCCCTCCAGGAATCCAGAGTATTTAACTAACAACATAAAAAAGATATTCTAGGTGAAGATAACATTGTGTTCCAGGAAAAGATAAAAACATTACTAGGAATACATTCCTTTCTCTATTTTTACCAGTGTAAATCCAGAGCCAGGGCTTACAGCAGACTTACACTGCTGTGTGATGTGAGCTGCTGGACTTCGCTATGCCTGTGTTTGGGGTAGACCTACCAGGGCAGCTGTGGTATGGCCTTTCAAGAAACAATGCATTTCTGAGAAGGCACAGAGGTGAGGCTGTCAGTCATCAAAAGTGTGCTGGAAAATAGCATGACTGCTAGCTCGTGCTAAAAGTTTGCTGGAATCTCTTCTGTGCAGAATTCTTGCATCTTTCTCATGCATCCTTTACTCCATATTACTGCAAAGCCTGACAGCGATTGCATTTTATTGTCTTGGGCTAATTCCAGATATCCCAGGGAGACTGATGGATGGCAAGAGCTCTGCTGGGTTGGGTTACACGTTTCCCAGCTGCAGCTGAGTAAGGATCTATTTGTCAGGGAGTGCCTTGGAGGAGGGTGAGCACCCATGTGCATAGTATGAGAAGGGAGTTTGCCCCCCTCTCGCCAGCTGCAGGACTTGAGCTGGCAGGTGCTGCTTAGAATCTGAGTTTGGGCCCAGTTGCTTTTCAGAGGTATTGATCTTTCTTGTAACTCTGCTTGGGAAGTGAAGGAGAACATGTCCCTGGGCTCTGCCACTAAGGAAGATGCAAATAAACTTGAAGTTGCCATTTCTTTACAGCAAAGTTAATCAGTAACCTGACTTGGGGGAGGGGTTTCACGGGATTGCAACACACAGTAGTCTGCTTTCAGTTTATAGTGTAGATCAAATTAAACAATAACATTTTCTGTGATGCAGCCACTTTACTAGCGCTGTGAGTTTGCTTCAGAACCTGTTTAGCAATTCAATATGATTGATTGATGGATGATTGTAATGCTGGTTATCAGCTGAGGGAGGAGTTACTCCAGTTAACTCCATCTAGTTATGTAAATATTTGATGTTACATGCAGATGTTTGGTGCTGTGCATGTCTGTATGGCTTGACTTTACACAATCTAGCAGTATAATTTATAATGATTCTTACACCTGGCTAATAGTACTACCACTTTTGTGTACATAGCACTAGGAAATTGTTGTTTCTCAAAGATTCCCTTTCTAAACCCATAGTTCAGGTGTGCTTATTCTGGCAAAAACATTGCTATCATATTTGTCATACTGTATCTGATGTGGACAGTTTAACTTTTCATTAGTATTTCAGATGCTGTTTCTTCCTCAAAGCCCATGTTCTCACCCAGCTGACTAGTGAAAAACAATTTTGTTCCAGAAAATCAGTTGTCAAGTTGCCTTGGGCTTTCCATGAAGGAAACTTGAAGCTGAATTCTTGATTAATGTGTGAAACTTGTATTCATACTGTGTCAAAACACTTAAGCCAATGGGATGCGTTCAGAAGTGATAGGAGACCATAACTGAATAGAGCTTCACAAATTGAAAGTCCAAAGCATCACAAGGTTTAAACAGGATATCGAAGCTACTGATTGTTCCCCATTTCTAATGTTGGGTTTTTTTAACTTTCTTCCAAGTTCTACAATATTCTACATGCCCTGACATATAGGACAGCTTTTTTTTTTTTTTCTAAATGTGGAAATTGACATTATATAAATGAAGGTGTAAGAAAAGCATCAGAAACTTTGCAGAGCTTGTTAAAATGGAGTTTAGCAATGCAGTCTGTAGGTTGTTAGGAAAGACATATTGTGTCTGAAATTTTTGATTTAATTCTTAATTCTGCTCCCTTTTCCAGCTTCCTAAATAACCCCTTTTTATGTCACCTTTTTAACTGTAAACTTGTAGGAGTGTGCAGAAAACTTATTTTGTAACAGGGACTTGTATTTGCAACGGTGTACCTGGAAACTTTTGCAATACAGAGCACATGCCTTCATACCTCTGCTGAACAAAGCCTGGAAAAGTGTGATTTTATGTTACTTTTTTAGCAAAAGAATGGATTTGTTTTGTCTCCACATCTTTATCACCAGGTCTGCTTATCTTCAAGGCCTTGATTAGAAATGGACTTGCATTCTTGTCATTTAAAAAATACTCCAGTGTCTCAGTATGGATGTGCATAAATATCTGTATATCTGATTCTATATATATTAGGTAAACCCTTCTGCAAATTCAGGTAAATTTCTATCCACCTTTCAGAAGCATCTGAAGACTGCTCATTTCTGGGTTTTCCCTGGTTTATAATTTAGGATACAACCTATCATTAAAAGTGTATATACACACTGACTACAGCTTAGTTAATTTTCTCGTATTTCCTAGTTGGGTTTTTTTTTTTTTTTTTTTTTGTAGGGCTGTAAGAATGACAATTGACTAGCTTGGTTAGGACATGGGTCAAGAAGACTTCTCCTTTTAACTCTATGAGGAAAAGATCTGTGACCAGTTTTGTGTATGGCTTTGGTTCTGAATAACTTCAAGTACACCAAGATACTTTGAGGTGCAAAAGCAGAAGTGGGGAATGTTAGCTTTCTGAAGTGACACACTTTGTAGCTTCTCTGCTGTTTTAAAGCATGGTACTTACAGATGTCAGCACGTGGGGTGAGTGTGTACGTACTATTGTGTACTTCACTGTATTTGTAAAATTTAATCTGCAGAACATGTGCAGTGCCACATGAGATATAGACAAGTTATCTTAAGCCCTGAGCCATACAGAATTTGCAGAGCCAAACTCAAGCAAATTTTGAGGATAGCTTCTTAATGAGTGCTTCTTTAAGAAGTTTGTAACAAACCTCACCACAGATTTCCATCATCCAGAGTAACTTGCTGCTGGGAAAAGAGCATATGGGGACATTAGATAGTGTGACACTCTTTGAGCCTAAAAGATGCTAACAATTTCCTCTCACTTTCTAATTCCTCATCCAACATGGCTAAATGAGCTGAGTGGCCTTCTGCCCTTCATGGGCTACTTGCAGCTGCTGCTTTGCTGGTGGTGACAACATCTCAGTGCTCCTATGTCCTTAAGTTCCACCCAAAGACTTTTTATGCTGAAACACACAAATATTTGTGAAGCTCTTTGCACATCTTCAGTAGTGAGAGTGCTACTATACTGCAGTTTAAGTGCACCTTTAAGTATATGGTGCACTTAAAGCTGTAAATTTACTTTGTTACAAACTTTTTTGCAAAAGAGACCTGGCCTGAACTTAAATGCGTATTCTTGCATGCATTTGTAATTAGAAACACTCTATACAACAGGGTATCAGTTTAATTTAGATTTTGGATGATAATCAGGTTTAATTCGAAAGGGAAATGATATCTAAGTATGAAAGGAAGCACTATTAACTAGCGAGCAGGTGGACTATTCTTGTTTGCCTTCCTGTGCTGGGCAGGAATATGCATAATTGAAAGTCCTTGCATTGTATGCCTTACAGTTGAAAGCTGTGATTGTTTCTTTCAAGGTTTTACTGATTCACTGCTGAGTGAAAAGTTACAGTTGATATTAAACCAATCAGCCTTTGGGAGTTTTTCTGGCTGAAAAGTAAATAGTCTAAATCTCAAGATTTGTTTCAGAAAGAGGTTTTAACTTTTTTTTTGTGAGAAAAGTTTTGAATGTGCAAAATTGTTAGAAGGGGGCAACATCTGAGAACAGCATTTGGTTAGTTTAGTAAATTTTGCTTTCCATAGGTAAAATCTTATATTCACATCTATGTGAATACTTCTGCAGGTATAGAGAAAGGTGTTTTTCATAAACTTTATCCCTTCATTAGGGGAAAGGAGTCAGGAGGGGAGGCCTCAGTATAAGGTCAGTATGAAGAGGCCTAATTATCCTGGATTAGGTAGGCAACTTAATGCAGTCAAGGTCAAAATGTAATGCTGAGGACTGCCTCTGTTCTGTTCAGTGAATGGTTCTTACTCTCTTGTGTGCTTTGCTTTCAGCAGGTGAGAAGTCCTGAGAACCTGTGCAATGTTAGGCAGTCTCTCCAAGGCTTGTGCATCAGCATTTGCTGCCAGCTGGTTTTGCACCTCACACGAGGTTAGACCCTGATTTCTGTGGTGTGCCAAGCACAGGAGGAATAGCTACCTGAAGGCTAAGCTGAGGTCGACCATAAGTCAGTGCTCTACTGAGTATGGTAGCTTGAATGAGAATACCAGAAAAACTAAGTTTTAGAAATAAAAATAACAGTTCATTATGTGTTGCCCCTGAGTGATGCAGCACTGCTTTGTGGAGAAATACCAATCTATCAGTTATCATAAAAACCCCTCTTCTGCAACGGGAAGAAGAGGAATGGAAGTCTGTTTTGTGTGTCTGGCATGAGGTCCTCCCCATGTCCCTTTGTATTCCCTATGGTGGCCATTCATTGTTGTGTGTTTAGGATTTTGTGAATGCTTGGTGGTCATGATGCCAGAAAACAACACTGAGTTGGCCTGAATTTAACTCCGCTTGGAAAACAGGCAATACATATTTGCTACACACAAGTTGCCAAAAGTAGGGCTTGTTTCTGAAAAGCATGGGAGTTTAAGTCCACAGTTAATTACAGTGTCTGCTGCATATAGAGGTGCTTAAGTGTTGAATCAGTTGTAAAAGGAGGAGGCATTTAAGTTTCTTCCCAGAGGAAAGTAGCTCTTTGCCTTGGCAGGAACAAAAGGGAAACAAGCTTTGGAGCAGGAAGCTGGAGGGAGTTCTCTAAGAAGTGATCTTTTTGGGCCATCACATGCTGTGTTACCACCAGTACATGGTCTTTACCTTCCCCCCAACCCCAGATTCAAAACAGCTTTGAATAGGTCCAGATATTTTTTTTTTTCCTGCAGTGTTGCTTATCAGAAGATCTGAAAACAATACTGCCTTAGAACTACAGGCTTGCACTTTGCTAGTTCAGTTTTCTTAATGGGTGTCTGATCTTCTCCCCTGCTGTTTTTCTCCATTGGTAAAAGGTTAAAACTAGCAGTAGTGACTTTGCAGCTCTTATTTTTAATGCGTTGCAACTACTGAGTGCTGTGAACAGCCTTGTTGGGCAGTGATTATTGATGGAGTGATGTGGAAGATGCACCATCAAAATATGTAATAGCATGGTAGGAACTTGCTGTTTTCCTGTATGTACTGTGACTGTCCTGAGCAGTTTTCTGCTCTGCTCTGGTAATTTGCAGGTTTCCTGTTTATAATGTAATGAGGAAAATACTGTATTCTAAAAGGAAATCCTACCTCTCTTACAGCTAGTCAGTTTCTCACTGTTTTAGTAGGGCCTTGAGGGAGAACAGTTTTCACCCTTTGATTTCCTATTTACATGGCCCTCGTGGCACAAAAGGAGTGTTGTATGGCATGAAAAATACATGGCCAATTTTTTGGCTGTTCCTGATATCTTTCAACATCGTTCATTGGCTTTGAACTGTTTGCCCTAATGCTGCTAAAACATTGCTGTATGTTTCCTGTGCTTGTGCTTACCAGTTGCTGAGACCAATTTTGATGAAATTGAGAGCAAGTTTTCATTACGGACACCTGCAGAACCTGATGAAGATGTCTGCTACCTGGTTCCTGGGCAGGTGGGCAGCCTGGCACAGTGCAACTTCAACCATACTAGTAAAACCTTTGTGGTGATCCATGGATGGACGGTAAGAAGAAAGGAGAGGAATCTCCCTTTTAAACACACACCTGAAACTGCTAGACACCAGCTGAGGTGTCTATATCCCACAAATAATACTAACAGATCTCCATTTTTAATTAAAAAAACCCAACAGGTGACAGGAATGTATGAAAGTTGGGTCCCAAAGCTGGTGGATGCTCTGTACAAGAGGGAACCTCATTCAAACGTCATTGTGGTAGACTGGCTAATTCGAGCTCAGCAGCACTACCCAGTATCCGCTGCGTACACTAAGCTGGTGGGAAAGGATGTTGCTATGTTTATTGACTGGATGGAGGTAAGAAATGCAGTCATGTGTCTCTCACTGTACATAATGTCCTAGGAGACAAAACAGCAACGATGCCACTGTGTCAATCACCCTCTGTTGGGTAGATGGAGTTAAGCTGTTGCAGACAGTACTTCTGCTGGTAAAAATCACACCTTTAATGGTTATCCCTTGCACAAGGAGACCTTTCATAGGACATTCCAGAAACTTTACCTTGTGGTCTGTGGAGCCCTGTGAGTCCACAGTATTTCTGAAGGCTCTGTGAGAGTTACCTGTGAAAGGCATCTTCCTGTATATTTTTCAGCCAGCTCCTGGGAAACAAATCTGCTCTGCCTTTGGAAAATACTTAGGAGATCCAGAAGCTGATGAGAAGGTTGTTGCCGAAAACCTTCGCTAATACATAGCCCTATGTTCTTTCCTTCATTCTGCATTACTCTCTGCTTAGATTTTTGCATTAAGTTAGTTAACTCAAGTGAACCTAGTATGGTACAAAACTGCTAATTGTACGTAGTGTTTATTTTATTATTCATGGCTGAAAGAGAAATCCCAGTGTTTACAAAACATCTTCCCTTTGGTCTTCTGATTTTTTCCCATATGACTTCAAACTTTAAAACAAATTTCTCTCTTCTGCAGGAGCAATTCAATTATCCTCTCAACAATGTCCACTTGCTGGGGTACAGTCTAGGTGCTCATGCTGCTGGAATTGCTGGGAGTCTGACCAAGAAGAAGGTCAACAGAATTACTGGTAAGAAAACTTATTGCTGGAGAATGGACGGTCTTGTCTCTTCTATGTTAAGTTTCTCTGGAAAATCACCAGAATAATTGTTGCTTGCTTGCAGTAATTAAGTTATGTGTTGATGCTTTATTGAAGCAGCAGGGATGGTATTTCTGTAGTAGAATTGGAAAAGGTTCAGAAAACAACAAAGATGGTGGGTGAGTGGCTTGGATCTTCTGTACAAGGAATGAGTAGGCAGGGGATTCATCGGTCATGAAAAAAGACTAGTTGGGGGGGGAAGTGATTGAGCCTGACCAAATCCATGCCTTGGAGAAGGTCAGAGTGTTTCTTGCTGTATGAGAATTTCAGCTAGTTGTCAGCTAGGGCAGTCACCCCTTGCTGCTGATGGGAGCCATTCAAAAAGAAGAGGAGGTAGGCCCTCCTGCAGTGGGGGTAAGTACCTGCAGAGCTCCTTGCTGTGGGATGCTGCAAATGCAAGAAGTTTATATGGGCTCAGAGGGAGACTGGAATAGGAAAAGATGTGCTGCAGGTTAATAAAAAAAATAAATACTAACAGGCTCAAGTAATATTCTAGGCTAAAAATAATTCTGGGATGGTTTTGAGAAGCAGAAGGAAGTATGTGTGCACTCGCCTTGCTTCTATGCCTGTTGAGCTGCCTTAGTGTGCTAGACAAGGCAGAGTGCATGGTCACTCTATGGCTGGTTTACAGCCTAACACCTGGATTGCTGAGCCCATAGTACTGATCTCAGTGACAAAGGGAACGCCAATATCAGCAAATAAGGCCAAGAAAAGCACTAGTCTGTGGTGTCTTTGCCGCTGAGAAAGCTTGGGAGCAGCATTCAAATAGGAGCTTACTTCCCTTCCTCCTGGCACTATTTGCCATTTCACCTGAGCCTATGAGCTATGATCTCAGATCCACAGGCATGCTGGGGGTTAGGCTAGGCAGCAGTTGTGCCAGGAAAGGTTGACTTCTGAGAGGCTGCAGATTAAAATAGGGAGGCCAAAACACTTCCTTTCTCTCAGCTGTAGATTTGATGCTTTTACTGAAGCTGTCAAATCACTCAAATAGCAGTAGCTTTTTGTTATGCTCCCCATGGTTGCCCTTGGTGCCCAGGATGGGAAAGAAGCATCACCTTTAAGCACAGGGAGCAATGGGATGTGGTCCCTGAAGTCCTCAGAGCAGAGAGGGAGGCAACTCAGCCTGGGTCAGGCTAACCAGGTGCGGGCAACTGGGATGCCTTTCCCCAGAAAACTGCAGAAAAGACATGTCCCTTCTCCTTTGCCTTCAGCTGGCTCTCGAGTAGTTCTCTGAATTCAAGAGAGAGTATACTTGTTCACTGGCAGAATAGTTCTTGGTGCTTTTGATGTCAATGTTGCTGCAGCTTGACAGTTTACCATAATCCCCTGATTATTGCAGTTGGTAAACAGTGAAGCTCTTGTTCATGTTTCCTACTTGTTCCCCTAGTAGGGAATTAGCAGCAAGAGATTTTCCACACTTTAGAAATGTTACATTCTTGACAAAAAGAAGACACTGGGAAAATACTTATGAGCTTGTTTCTTCCATTCACTGGAAATGCTACAGCTGTAAGGAAGTTATCTGGGCTTCTTTCCATATGTTTACACACACCTTGTTTTTTTTTTTTAAAGTGTCAGTATTTCAAGGTAGTATATTTGATTCTACCGAATACAGGAATGCTACTTAAGTGATCCTATTGTAATGTCTGCAGTGACACCAACAGCATCTCCAATACTCTACCTTAATGTGGTAGCTGTGTTCTGCACTTGTTGTCATTGTCAGTGCAGTGTCTTTGGCAGGCAGTCTCAATTTTTCTTTGTGGTTTGCCCCATAAAGGGCTGGATCCAGCTGGTCCTACATTTGAGTATGCTGATGCTCTCATTCGCCTCTCCCCGGATGATGCTGACTTTGTCGATGTCCTACACACCTACACTCGAGGCTCTCCAGACCGCAGCATTGGGATCCAGAAGCCTGTTGGACACATTGATATTTACCCAAATGGTGGAGGTTTCCAGCCAGGTTGCAACTTGGGGGAAGCACTCCGTCTGATTGCTGAAAAAGGCTTTGCAGGTGAGGCTGCTCTGAAACAAGGAGTAAAACATCCAAAGGGAGATCTTCAATAGCAGTCTTCCTGCATGCAAAGATCTCAGAGGAAAAAAAAACTAATCAAATTCTAAAGGCTTTTAAAAGAAGTAACCCTATAAAGCCCTACTCTGGCATAGTGGATCATGCCTATTGACAGTATTGGTTAGGGGTTTGTATCATTACATGCATGTGTGTATACATAGTACACATTTCCTTTCTTTCAAGATGTGGATCAGCTGGTGAAATGCTCCCATGAACGATCCATCCACCTCTTCATTGACTCACTCCTCTATGAAGAAAAACCCAGCATGGCCTACCGCTGCAACACAAAGGAGGCCTTTGAGAAGGGTCTCTGCCTGAGCTGCCGTAAGAACCGCTGCAACAACTTAGGTTACAGGGTCAACAGAGTGAGAACAAAGAGAAACACCAAAATGTACTTGAAGACCCGTGCTCAGATGCCTTATAAAGGTAGGCCCTGCTTGCTTACTGGTGAGGGAAACCAGCGCTTTTGCTCAGTTGTGTGTCTGGCAGTGTACGAGCTGTGGATGACTACTGCTGCTTTGGTGCCCATGGTGAGCAGGAGTGAACCTTGCCTGCAGTTTGCCACTAAATGCAAGCTGAAATGTAGTTTCAGAGAAAATTGTCATCTTAATCTAGGTGTGGAGGTTGGGGATAGAATATAAACAGGAAGGTATTTTGTAATAAGCTTCTACATGGCAAAAAATATTTACTCTGTGGCCTGGTCACTTGGAACAATTGAATCTTCCAAATTTTTTCAGTATTTTTCATCCAAACTATTTTCCTACATCTGGGCAAATAATCAGCAGAGGTCAGCCTGTTGCACAGCTTCTGCAAAGATGTGCAGGCCTTCATAGGGCCTTTGCCAGAGGAACACCAGCCTGTGTTAAAATATCACAGAACTTCTTGATTCCCTTTGCCACAAGCCTGAGCAGGATGCCACTAGAAAGAACTGAGAGGCTTTCAGCTGGGGAAATAGCTTCTGAGTTGGGTTTTACTACTTTATTTTTTTTTCACTCCGTAGCCTTGACTGTACCACACGGTATTCTCATTGTGTGACACACCAGCAATCGGGGCACATTCCTGCAGTGTTAGAACAGCTGCAAGAATAGTGGTTTGCTGGCATTTGGTGCTCAATCTGCAGTGTCAGTGGGCTGAATTCTTTTCACCAAGGCTCCTGTATGAGGAGGGCATGGCTCACTTGATTTGAAACAAGGATGGAGAGGTTTGAAGGTGACATGGCAGGCTCCAGGGTTAATTAAATGCAGAGTCACCTTGAGAGTGTGGTTGTAAGAACTGCAAAGGTGTTCTTTAATCATGATTCCTTTGCATCCTTTGCCCACGAAAATAGTTTCCTGGATACCTGCAGGCAACTCAACTCCTCAGTTTACTGATGTTGGTATAGTCTGGACTAAGGTTTGCATGGGAGCTTTGGGTGTTTTTGTCACCAGCGGCCTCTTTGGAGGTTGAGCATTTTTTTCCTAATGGCCTTTTCTTTCATGTTCCACCCCTGTCCTGTCTTCTGCCCCCACCCCCCTCAAGTCTTTCATTACCAGGTCAAGATCCATTTCTTTGGAAAGACTAATATGACCAAGACAAACCAGCCATTCCTGATCTCTCTATATGGGACTCTAGATGAGAGTGAGAACATTGCTGTCACACTGTAAGTAGCTACAGAAACAACTGCAAGGTACTATTGAGTCTACTGATATCTGTTAGAGCCCTAGTTGGAAAACTTTTTCTAGCTTCAGCTGTGGAAATCTTACAGGGTCCCAGAATCTGCATTTGTCTCCTTGATCAAGGGAATGCATCTAATGCTGAAGCTAATGATCCAAACTCTTTAGGAGCTGATCTTGATAATGGATCTGAAATGCAGAAATGTGAAGTCTGATCTGTAGCTCAGTGTGATAAGAGATTTTTCTGTTTAAGTTTCTTGTTTTCTTCTCCTTTTGGTATCTTTATGCTATGTTCTAGCTGCTTCAGTGGAGTTGTCTGATGGGTCTNGGAGAAAGACACCTTCTTCAGCTGGTCAGACTGGTGGACTCCTTTTACATTTGATGTCCAGAGAGTCAGAGTGAAGTCAGGAGAAACTCAGAAAAAGTAACTAGTTTTGATTGTTATAAACTATATTACTTTAATTGACAGTGTTTCCTGATTCCTGGTATCTTGCAGGGTGGGACAAAACATGGAGAGCAGTTAAAAATGGGTGCAGCACTGTCAGGGCTCCAATGGCACTAAACCAGAATTTGTCAGCCAGGTTTGCTTCCACTGGGATCTGCAATCTGTAGTTTTACTCCCACATAATACATTTGTGTACCACTGTCTCATGTGCTTCAGGTTAGTTATAATATACAGGAGAGGGTCTCCATCTGTTCACATTTGCAGATATCCTCTCCTTTCTCGTGCTGGGTATTCAATAATTTTCTTGCAAAGAGCATGCTTGGACAGAGATTTTTAGAAATCCTTCTGAAAGTGTGTCTGCAGAAGAAGTTGTTGCTTTAAGCTAGATTTTCATAGGCGTTGAGTACCTGGAGAAGCACATCTGGTTGAATACCTGGTGAAAACCGAAGCATATGACTGTTGCAGGATGCTGCCAATGCATGAATGTTAAAATGGCAAAATCTGAACAGAACTGTTTCAACTTGAATGTTTGAATCTTTTTAGACGTGAGATCTGTTAGGATGAAATGAACCCAGAACAAAATATGCATGTTCTGTGTAGAGTA
>VZTM01006006.1:11146-25061 GCA_013400555.1 Jacana jacana | reverse complement strand
TCATTGCTGAAGCAGAATTTGTATGTTCCATTTCTGGATGCAGTAAATGTGAAGCTATCATATTGTTTCTTCATCTCTTTGTACAATACAGTGCCATCAGGATCTTCCAACCGACAGTCAACATCATAATGACCTCCAGTGATGACCTGAGAACAAAACCCAAGAAATTGCCTTTTTAACAAACAGACATTTATATATTTTTTTCTAAGAAGTATGATTTGTAAAGTGGCACAGCAGAATATTTTGCTTTAACAAATGTTTTAAAGCATCATATAACAGTTAAGAGTTGCAAGTGACTTTTAAGATCACCAAGTTCCAACCCTGCCTGCTATGGGCAGGGACACCTCCTAGAGCATGTTGCTCAAAGTGCCCTCCCACCTGGCCTTGTACATCTCCAGGAATGGGGCATCCACAACTTCCTTGAGCAACCTGTTCCAGTGCCTCACCATCCTCACAGGAAAGAATTTCTCCCTCATATCTTATCTAAATCTCCTCTCTTTCAGTTTAAAACCATTTACCCCTCAGCCTATCACTTCACTCCCTGACAAAGAGTCCCTCTCCATCTCACCTGTAGGCTCCCTTCAGTTACCAAAAGGCTGCTACGTGGGCTTCCTGAAGCCTCCTCTTCTCCAGGCTGCACAACCACAACTCTCTCAACCTGTCCTCAAAGCATAGGTGATCATCTTCATGGCCCTCTGCTGGACCTGCTCCAACAGGTCCATGTCCTTCCCATCCTCCAGAGCTGGACACAGTAGTCCAGTTGAAGTCTCACAAGAGCAGAGCAGGGGGGCAGAATCACCTCCCTCCACTTGCTGGTCATGCTTCTTTCAATGCATTAATTTGAAAATCTTTCAAAGCAAGTCTACAAAACTATTTTCTTATGAAATGCATGCTTTAGATTCAGGATATATAATGTCAACTATATTTTCAAACCTTTTAGGAGAGCAATTTCAGTTATTTTGTTATAAATTGTTGTACAACAGCAAAGGCTACAGTAGAGGAGATGTGATGGGGCAGCAGAGACATTGCTGTAACAAATCAATTGTCTGGTGAATGCTGAATTCATTTCAATGGAGGAGACTGCTAACGTGCAGTAGGACATCTCCTGCTTGGCCAGAAGGACATAACTATCCCATTAGCTCAGGCTGCTTTAAGCCACAGGAGCAGGAATGGCATTTGACCAGCAGAACAGGTATTTCAACCTGGCCAGCTTGTCTTCAGGTGTGCTTGTGACTAGAGCAGTGGTCTGGGGTGTCTGTCTCCCTCCTGCATGGTTAGCGGAAGGATTTCTTCCCAAATAGACTACATCCGGGTAACGCCCATAAAGAGACTCAAAACTCCACACGATTGTCTCAAGGTTTTTTCAGGCTTCAGGTACTGTTGGCCTACAGCACATTGCTCCACAGACTAGCTACACCACCTCTACAGAAAGACTAACTGGTAGTGTCAGTATTCATAACTCGGATGTCCTGATGACTCTTAGGCTAGTAGTTTTGCTCTTAATCCTTGCTGCAAACTTTTGCTTTTAAATATGCAGGAGGAGGGAGAGCCTTATATCTAAAGGCATGGCCCTTTTGTATGTGTGCAGAAATCACTGAAATATTGTAGTATCTGAGCACTTCAGTTCACATAGTATTATTTATTTAAACTCACATCAGTTTATGTATAAAGTCATTCAAACGATAACTCTAATGGTACAACTGAAATAACAAACCTGCTTCATAAAAAGGTTTGCAATATTCAGTTGGGAAGCAGTGTCTGCACAGCATTTCCAAAAATATGGTGATGAGATACAAAGAGCAAAACAATTTTTGCACGTCTGCATCTCCTCTGGACTTTCATACAGAACTGCTTACCTGGTTTGAAGGAAAAACAAAAATAAGATTTTTGGCAGTGAAATGATGGCTCGTTTTTGAAGTATGATCTCAAATTTGTCAAGGTTGTGCTTTCTACTGATTACATAAAAGTCACTCACATTCGCTTATATCACACACCCTGAAAGGAACAGTTTACACGTACATGGTAAAGACTTGCCAGAGCTTTAAAGTTCCCCTACAATTCCTTCCAACAGAGCTTGCTCAAGCCTTCCCTCAGCTTTTAAAACACATCACCAAAGGACATGCACACAGCAGTTCAGTCTACTGGCAAGTGGTGAAATTCAGACTTTACTTCTAATAATGCTATTTCTGTCCCGACCACTGACAAAAATGGTAACAGCAGACTTATCTGTCCAGCACCCTATCATAAAATCCACCTCAAAACAGGTGGGAAGGAGCCCTGCATAGTAAAGTCTTTATGAAAGTAACAGTCAGGGACAAGAAACATTTGGGTAGGGAAAAAGATACACCTGAGAGAGAACTAGAAAACGCAGGACAGAGTAACAAGAACTGGAAGCAGCAACATTCCCCAAAACACAAAAGGCTGGACAGCAGCTGGGGCAGAAAAAAAAATATCATGGGACTTCAACATGATAAGTTGGGCAACAGAAGTAGATAGCTTCTTCAAAAACTTCCAAAGGTAACTGAGATTCCCATCATCAAGGATGACTTTCCTGCCACGCTGCTGTTGTACTGTCAGTGACTTCCCCAGCTAAAGTGACAAAACCACTGCTGATGCACTCAAAGGCCCCAAAACTGTCAGTGATGTTTGCTTGGAACATCTCAAAGCTGCACAGCGTGCCCCATCACAATAGCTGCACCTTCAAACTGTTAGAAACTGGGAAAAATAAGAAAAACAGTGCAGCCTCGCTTAATAGGTGCCTGTTAATCACAGCCTTCAATAAGATGTCTATTGTCTGCACGCTTGATCTCTTGCGATTCTGCTGTCTCGCTATATGTCTAGGACAGAACAGTTGGCAAGTACTGTGTAAGCTATTCCACCACTTTCTTACTGCTTGCTATATGACTCGCATTCTGAAACAAAGAGTAAACTCCATAAAGTTATACTGTGCCCATCATATCACGCAAGTGCTTTACAGACAACAAGGGAACGACTTGTGCGGCATCTTGCTGGGCTGGGAGGGCTTTAGGTGCTCTCTATGCTGCTCAGATGGAAGAGAGCCTGCAGGGCAGTAAGAGACACGGCCGGTTTTTAAGCCCAAAGCTACCCGCTGAGCCCAAACCCCGCGCCTGTCCCAGGGCAGCGCCCAGCGCCTCTTTCCCTCCGACACGGAAACTCCGCACCGGCTTCCCGGGCCAGACGTTTCCCGGAATTGCTCGGAGTTGCCAGCAGGGCAACAGGCCCCTCAGCTACCGCTGGTCGGGCCGGGGCCCAGATCCGCCAGCCGGAGAGGCCTATGCCTACCTGGAACTCGAGGGCACACTTGGTGCCCTGGGCGATCTCCTCGTAGAAGCACTGCTTAGCGTTGTCGGGCAGCTCGAAGGTGATCTCGGAGGCCCTGGCGGCGCAGGCCGCAAGCGCCACCGCAAGCAACAGCCGCCCCCACGGCTCCGTGGACCGGGAGTCCCGCAGCGGCATGGCCCGTGGCGGGGAGAGGCGAGCGGGAAGGAGGCAGAGGGAGCCGGAGAGGAGAGGACGGCCCGGCTGGATGCGGCGGAGCGGCGGAAGAGCCGAAGGGATAAACGCGCTGCCACCCGGAAGTAGCCAGGCTAGGCGCCACCACCCTGAGGGAGCACTTCCGGGTGGGTGAGCGGACGTGGTGTGCGGCCGGGAGGGGCGCGGCCTCGCGGCAGCAGGCGACGGAAGGGGTGTGGTTACAGCGNGGGTGAAGCGGTCTCCCGGGCTGCTCCCCCGAGGCAGCACCGGGGCTGCGATAGCGGGCAGTCACCGCCCAGCGGCGCCCCGGCGCTCCCCGTCCGCTGGCTGCTGGGTGCGCAGGGAGGAGGCTGCGGAGTTCTGCTCTGCCGGACGGGGAACGTTCGTGGCTCCGGAGAGGTAAAATACCGATTAAACTGCTCACGCTGACCGCAGGAATGTCGGCTCGAGGTTTCAGTAAGGACTGAGTTATTTTTACGATGTAAAACCGATTCAGGAGAAGGGATCAAAGGCAACCTCCATAAAATCACAGAATCGTGGAGTTGTCTAGGTTGGAAGGTTGGAAGTCCTAACTCTAAATAAAACCAAACATCACTAAACCATGTCACTGAGCACTATGTCAGCCAGTCTCTTGAGTACCTCCAGGGATGGTGCCTCAACCACTTCCCTGGGCAGCCCATCCCAGTGCTTGATAACCCTTTCAGCGTAAACGTTTTTCCTGGTATCCAGTCTGAACCTGGTGCAACTTGAGGCCATTTCCTCTTGTCCGGTCGCCTGAGACTTGGGAGAAGAGACCGACTCCCGACTCTCTACAACCCCCTTTCAGGTAGCTGGAGAGAGCGGTAGGATCTCCCCTCAGCCTCCTTTTCTCCAGGCTGAACAACCACAGCTCCCTCAGCCTCTCCTCATAAGGCTTACTCTCCAGAGCCCTCACCAGCTTCATTGCCCTTCTCTGGACCCTCTCCAGCACCAAAATGTCTCTTTTGTGGCAAGGGGCCCAAAACTGGACACACTACTTGAGATGGGGCCTCATCAGTGCTGAGTAGGGAGGGATGATAATTTTCCAAGTCCTACTCACTATGCTGTTCCTGATACGGGTCAGGATGCTGTTGGCCCTCTTGGCCACCTGGGCATACTGCTGGCTCATGTTCCACCAGCTGTCGACCAACACTCACAGGTCCTTTTCTGCCAGGCAGCTCTCCAGCCACTCTTCCCCAAGCCTGTAGCACTGCATGGGGTTGTTGTGACCCAAGGGAAGGACCCAGCACTTGGCCTTATTGAACCTCATCCCACTGGCTCCAGACCATTGATCCAGCCTGTCCAGATCTCTCTGCAAAGCCTTTCTACCCTCAAGGAGGTCGATTGTGCCACCTAAGTTGGTGTCATCTGTAAACTTACTGAGGGTGCTCTTGATTCCTTCATCTAGATCATTGATAAAGATGTTAAAGAGAACCAGCCCCTATATTGAGCCCTGGGGGACACCACTCGTGACTGACCAACAACTGGATTTAGCTCCATTCACCACCACTCTCTGGGCCCAGCTCCCCAGTCAGTCTTAAATCCGGTGGAGAGTACTCCCACCCAAGCCATGGACAGCCAGTTTCTCCAGGAGGATACTGTAGGAGACTTTATCAGAGGTCTTACTAAAGCCCAGGTAAACAACACCCACAGCCTTTCCCTCATGCACCAAGCGGGTCATTTGTCATAGAAGGAGATCAAGTTTGTCCAGCAGGACCTGCCTCTCATGAGCCCCTGCTGGCTGGTGCTGTGCTGGCTGGTGCTGGCTGTCACCTGGATGTCCTTCATGCACTGCATGATGGCACTCAGGTTCCATGATCTTCCCAGGCACCAAGGTCAGACTGACAGGCCTCTAGTTCCCCAGAGCAGCCATCCTTATATTAATTTTCAGCTTTGTGGTGAATCACACAGAATAGTAAAAAAAAAAAAAAAAAGTAAAAAGAAAACTCCACTCCATTATCCCAGGCAAAAGAATGAACCCATGACAGGTCAGGTCTGGCCTCCCATTACCCTCCTCTGGAAAGTGGGGTAATCATGGAGCAGCCAGTGCCAAAAGAGGAACTGGACTGGGATGTTGCTTTGTAATCCCCTAGCCTCAATGAGTTGACTGGGCATTCATTTGGGGACTGTGGATTTCACAGGACAGAGGTACCTAAAGTTCAAACATCAGGGTTCTGACAGGTTTCCTGGTGTGGATTAAAGTGAGATGGCAAATGCTTTACCAAGTATCCACACCCCCACCACCTCAGAGGCAGGCATTAGCCACCTACAATACACCTCATATCTCTGCATTTTCACATGAACACAGTGGTTTTTATTTCAGATTGCATTTAGGTTTCAGCTGACAGCTGAGATAGTTCAAAAACTGGTGCCATTGGCGGCAGTTTCTGCCATTTTACTTAAATCAGTGATTACAGCTTTGTAGGACCTGTATGCCCGTGCACAGCATTCCCAATCACCTTCTCCTTCATGTGGCAAGACAAACATTTCAGGAAGACCCACGCTATGATTTTTCACAGCAGCTGAAGTGATCCTGAACAGCTTATGGTTTCCTAGTTCACTCTCTCCAGCTATTTCCTTAAAGCCTCACTAGACAGGCACAATCGAACTTAATTAAGAAATGACAATTGGAAATCTGTCACCAAATAGCCAAACAACAAAGCAGAAGGGGAAAGGTGCCTGGTAAAACTGAGATAATCTTGCAGAGCAGGCAGAAAAGTTGCCTGGTGGCACTGGCAAAAGAAAGCAAGCCCAGAACATGTCTCAATCCCCAAAATAACTCATCAGGAGCAGATGAGATCACTTTTCTTTTGGATCAGGGACAGAGAGTATAAAACAACAACTGAGTAAAGAAGAAAGACGGCAAACTGCCTGCAAGGAGCTCTCAGGCCTGATCGCCTTGGGCCTGGTAAGTCAGGACCACCGAAGAGTGCAGGAATCAGGGCTGACAGGCTAGCGTCAGCTCCGCTGTGTGCTGTGCTTGCAGCTCTCCTGGGGTAGATTTGTTAAGGACTAATTGCTTTGCATATATAGCAATAATGACTGATAGTGATTAAGAACTAGTAGCAACAGGAACTGCATATGAAAATCAGTACTTCTTTTGAAGCTTGAAATTGCCTTAATTGGTTCGTTTCTTAAACGACCAGTCACAGCGATGTCCAATTCCCTAAATGATATATGGAACTATATATTATTTTTTAACACTAAAGATTTGAGTTTTCCTCTTTTACAGGAACGTCATGCTTTTGTAATTGTTGATTTCATTACAATTTTCCTTGAGTTAGCCAGTTAATAATTGGCAATCCTGACAAGGAATTTAAATATTAATCAGATTGCTGGTTTTCCAGGTTGCTGGTGCTTCTGCTACTCTTACCAGATTCTTCCCAGTTTTCATTGTTCTATCCACACGTGTAACCATTCTGCTTGTGAAATAACAAATTTTCATGTTTTTTTTATTATCCTACTGCACAAATAATATTTGAATGTTAACCCCCAAAGAAGTCCAATAAATATACTTTAGAGGGAGTCATATGAAGAGTTCTCTTTTCCTACTGGACAACCTATTTGATTAGTGTGAGACTCAGTTCCAGATGCTTTTCAGCATAGTTCTTGCTTGAGAAAATTCTTTATCATTTTTTCTCTATTTTGGCAGAACATTTGCAAGCAGAATTCTGAACTAAACCTTCCCCAACCGTATATGCATAGCTAAATAATTTTATTAATGTGCTTTTGTACCTCGTGTGCAAAGTTAGAACATAGTTTTCAGTCAAAGACTAGAAAAAACAAGGACTCATTTGACTGGTAGACTGGTTTGACTTCAAGTTTGTAAATGTATTTTGCCACTTTCTGCCTGTGGAAAAAAATAATTGTGAAATGGCAAGTGTTTTTTGAGCAGACATTAAAACATGCTCTCCTGAAGAAAGATGATGAATGATAGGAGTAGAAGTAGTTCCTTCCTTCAGAAACACACATGGAAGCAGCAGCAGAAAGACTGAAGAAACCTGTAAAGCAGGGGAAACTCAGGTGTCTGTACTTCTTTTCTGCTTAGTACCTGAAGTAAGTGCCAAATCTTTTCTCCTGAGGTAGTTAGAGACCTTTTGCCCATGTTAGAGGTTATAAGTGTGCCTGTGGATTTCAGGCAGATAAAATCAGATCTTTTGGCTGAAATAACGTTTCCTGTTATTTGCAAAGTAAAACAGAAAAAGTAGTTCTTCATCTTTACAGTCTTTCATATGCAATCAAAACTTGAGGTTTTGAAAGGTGTTTTCACAGAGTTCTTTGGTGTGTGTGGCCATCATACCTTTCCAGAAATCTAGTTGTGTTTAACAGTTAAGCAAAAATCCATTTCACTGGTTTCATTTAATTCTTACTTGCAGTACCTTCCATGATATGCTTCAACTTGCTGCACAAATTCACCTAACATGGTCAAGCTTCACCATTTTAAGTACCTCGGGTTTAAAAATCTTTGCTTTGGGCTTGCTTTAACAGATTTTACATCAATAATAGACTTTGATATCCAGATACTAATTCCTGTTTAATCACCAGTACAATGCTCAATTTTTGAAAGATTAAAATTACTAAAATAAGCCATTATAATAGGTTATAATACAAATTAATCTTCCTTTTCACTGTTCTTCATATTTGAGGAACCTGCCCTGAACAACTTTGGCACCAGAAACTCTCAAAGGGCAGTCAAGTATACTAACTACTAACACAGTTTCAGCCCACAGCTTCGATGTGATTTATGCAAAGTCATGCTGTGGAGGAGAAAATCACCAGACCTTAAAACTGCTTGAATTTATCCTTTCTTTTAAGGTTCAGTGCTTTTTCTAACCTCTGTTCTCATGCTTTCAAAACTGCAGTGAAGAAGAAAGGAGCTTGTTTGTGTCTAAGAAGCCAGTGCGTTACGCACTACTACCTATGCAGTAGTTGATAGTTGATTACATAAAAGCCAAAATGCATCCAGACAGGACACACCAAGAAAATAGTGCATTTAAATTAATGTTTTAGATGAAAAACAGATGTAACTGCACCCAAAATTAAACATCTACTGTATTTCCACATGTACAGCTTCATAGATGAGGAGGTTGAGAGCTACTGCAGTAGAAGAAGCTGGAATGAGAAGGATGGAATGAGAAGAAGGGACAAGGGAGAAGGGAGATTATTGGGAAAGTTGTGACCCTTGTTGCCTTCTTGCAGAGACTCAAGACTTAATGACCAAAAGAATTTGTGATCTGTGTTCATGAAAATATACTTTGTTTTCAGCATTTAAAAATATATATGTTTGTAAATAAGAAGGTCAAACTGATAAGAATTAATTTCAAACTGTCAGTTTTGTGTGGTTTTTCCTTTTTTTTTTCTTTTTTTTTTTCTTTTTTTTTTTTTTTTTTAATACAAATTAGTAAAATAAACATGATTGCAAATGTGGCTAAGAGTTTTTACAGTGCAGAAACGTGGTTCCATCCTGCCTCGACCAAGCGTGGGACCTCCCTGCTGCTCTCGGGGATCCCAACTGCAGGGTGCCCTTGCTTCACAGGTGCTGCCCGTGTTGCAGCGCTCCGAGGTGAGACCTGTGGAGAGATGGAACTTCTGCTCTTGCTGTAATACACAAGAGGGAGCTCTTGATCTCAACAACTTTTCTTAGCTCGTCTCAGTTTTTGTTGAAAGTATATTCCATGCCTAAGAGTCTTACTTTCAGATTGGTTCTTTCAATGCGGTGATAAATGGGTATTGGAAAGCTAAATAACACGAAAAAAAAATTATGAAAGTTGCATAATGTAGGCATAGCTCTAAGGAATGGGTTACAACAACCAAGGCACACACATCAGTCCTTCAGCAAAACCCACACACCTCTTTAGGTACTGTGAATCTCCTCTGTATAACATACAGAGATCTCCTGCAGTGAGGGTCACCAAAGACCACATCCTGAGCAGGGAGCTGGAAAAGCTGCTCTGTGGGAAATGGAGAAATGTTGCCTCATGGGAACATCAGTAGGTTCTGACGTTGGTGGCAAATGTGGCCTGCTCTTGATAGTAGGCAGGAATTAATCTCCCATTGACATTCCCAGCTCCCAGTCCTCTCTGGGGGATGGGTGCCTGCACCAGCCCTGTTATACAGCATGTAGCACTGGGGCGAGGCAGTAGGGACCATCCCCATTAATACAATTTCTTTTGGAGCTGGTGGACTCAGAATGTGCCAAAGGCCAGTTCCCATCTGCTCTCTGGCTGAAGATGGACTTGAGTGGACTGTGTGAAGGGCAGAGTTCTGGGGAAGGGCTGAAAAAACTCTGAAAGAGACAGATGATGAGAGGTTGGCTGCACTGAAGTAGATAGGAACCCTGAACAATGCCCCAGCCAGATTTCACGTGAAGAGTCTGAAGAATCCAGGCAACCTTTCCATAGCACCCAGTGTATCACCTTTTTTTTTTCCCCCCCTCCCAGTCATGGCTGAATTTTGATAATGCTATAGCACTTACCTAGGGAAAGAAAGATTTTTTCTTGCACACACACACTTCCATCTGCTCAGCTTTAAGGTACTTTGAATACGCTATAAAAGACTTAATAAAAATAGTCCACTTTTTACAACTATATGTAGTCAGTCTAACAAAAGATATAGTTCTCTTTACAGAAACTATTTCCATTAAATAATTTTAAGAAATATTGTGGCTTCACAAATAATGGACCAGCTTTAAAAGACCTTAATGGATAATAATTATGTGGTTTTTTCTTTTTTGTTATATACCTAAATAGTTCTTCCCCATTCATAGCAATCCCAGCTATTCATGCTCAGGCTGTAGTTATGCATTGAAAAATGAATATTTTGGTCTGTTACCTTCTGTCATGCTGTAATTATTGCTTATAAGCATCAGTCAATTGAATAAATAAAGCCTTCAGCATGACTGTCTCTCTAATAAATATGCTACTCTTAATATTTCCCAAGGGAAATGATGCAGAATTTCATATAAATGATTAATGATACCCATCTGGTACACTCTCTGGTTACCCAAATGTAGTCTGTTAATTCAAAGCCATCTGTCTTAATCTTGGGCAAATGAACACAAGAGGTTGAATATTTAAAAGATACCAGATAAGCGTTACAGCATTGTCAGTATTCTAAGCCAAAGGAAGTTTCCTCTTTTCATCTTAGATATAGCCAACACAGCAAGAGTGTTGTTAGTATCTTGGAAAGCAAAATAGTCAGGTACACTGTGAATGACCTGGCATTTTGTTTTGTGACTTCTCTCATTTATTCTGTACACTTTTTTTCTTTAAGATACATGACATATTCAGGTGTTCTTTCAGAAAATAGAAACATTTGGAAAAGCAATAAATTTGAGTCCAAGCCTACGCGTGGCTTGGTGTGATGCTAGATGAAGTCTAGGCAAAGATCATTCATTAAATAAACCCAGGGAGAAAAAACATATATCAATGTCACATATAAATAGCAGAGAAGAGATAATCAAATGTGCGGCTTGAGGTGGAATAAGGATGGGGAAAACAAGATTAAGGGGGAAAGCAAGCATCTGAGGTTGGACTGAGTGTAAGAACAACAAAGCTAAGAGTAAGAACAACAAAAACAGGAAAAAAGCCAGGTGAGTGCACATTTTGGCACTTACAGGTGGGTGAAGAACCATGAACAACTTCCTTGTAGTCCTCATTCTTTTTAGCTACAAGAGAAGTGAAGGGTCTGTAAATTACACATTGCAGTGAAAGTCACACTGATACACTTTCTATATGATACACCAAAGCATTCACCAAAAATAGTTAGCGGGTGAGGACTGGCTAGAAATGTTCAGAACTCGTGTGACAGCTGATGACAACTTGTAACTGATAGACAGGAGGGGCTGTCTACCAACGTCACTAAGACAATGAAGAATGGACACTCTTTCAACAGTTACACAAAATGCTTCACAAATATTACACTGACAGGAATAGGTCCCAAAAATATGGGTTCTGAAGAGAGCCTCAGTTTGTAGATTTGTGAAAAGGCACTACAGACAACAGCTTCTGGAAGTGGTATCACAAGAAGTGGAAAAGGAGCAGGAAAACCCACAAAATTATTTGTCCTCTTGCCTTTCCACAGAAAGATGAGTAATGTGCTGATTATTTTAGAGAACAGAAAAACCTTTGATTTCACATGATGAAATTGTGTCTGTGACTGAAAATCATAGAATCATAGAATCATGGAATGTTCCAGGCCAGAAGGGACCTCTAGGGCCATCTAGTCTGACCTCCCCGCAGTCAGCAGGGATGCCCCCAACTAGAACTGGTTGCCCAGGGCCTCGTCCAGCCTTACATTGAATATCTCCAGGGAAGGGGCCTCTACCACCTCCCTGGGCAATCTGTTCCAGTGGTCCACCACCCTCAGGGTAAAGAACCTATTCCTAACATCCAATCTAAAGCTGCTCTTCTCCAGCTTGAAGCCATTGCCCCTCATCCTGTCACTGCAGGCCTTTGTAAACAGACCCTCCCCAGCCTTCCTGTTGGACCCCTTCAGGTACTGGAAGGCTGCTCTTAGGTCTCCCCGGACCCTCCTCTTCTCCAGGCTGAACAAGCCCAGCTCCCTCAGCCTGTCCTCGTAGCAAAGATGCTCCAACCCCCTGATCATTTTTGTGGCCCTCCTCTGGACACGTTCCATCAGGTCCACATCCTTCCTCTACTGAGACCTGCGCACAGTACTCCAGGTGAGGTCTCACCAGAGCAAAGTGGCAGAATCACCTCTCTGTATCTGCTAGCAGCACTTCCTTTGATGCAACCCAGGATGTGATGTGTGCAGTTCTGGGCTGCAAGCACACATTGTCTCCCCATGTCCAGCTTCTCATTCATCAACACCCCCAAGTCCCTTTCCTCAGGGCTGCTTTCCAACACCTCATCCCCTAGTCTGGCGCTGTTGAATAAAAATGAAAATAAACTGTTGAATTATATGTTCCTTTTTCAGAAAGAAAAAATTTATGTGCACACACCATTTCCTTCACCCATTTGTAGAGAAAAAAGTGAAGGATTAATTAATAGACAAGAGGTACAAGAATACAGTATGCCTCCCTTAATTGTTCCACAACTAGTCTGCATAGAGAAGTACAGGTATAGGAACCAAAGAATGGTCCTATCTGCATGTAAAGCCAATGCCTAGTTTGATGGAAATCTCAGAGAATATGCTAGGACAAGACTGATAATGAAGATCCTCTGCCCAGAACAGTCTTTCAGAAAATGGTTCTCTTTACTACAAATTGGCTCAGACTGGACACCACTAAAAAAGAGCTTTGCCACAAACACACAGAGCTTTCTCAGTGCAGATTGCTCAAGACTTTAGGCTAGGAGCCTGGAGTCAAAACTGAACAAAAGCCTGTCTGCTTAAGAAGAATTTATTTCCAGCAACCTCTGTTCCACAATGGCAAAGCTGTGCCAGCCACATGAGGCACAGCAGGAATAGGAAGGGAATCCAAGAGGAAACTTGGCTTTGTACCGATTGCAGCCTTAGTCATCCTTTTTGAACAGAATTCAGCTGTCAGCCATGTGGAAGACAAACACCTGCAAGGAAGTACAGAAACAGCTGGTATGAGAGGTGATATTGCCATGGGCGCCTGCTGCACTCTTTGCCAAGTCCTGCTGTTCCACTAGATGAAAACAGTAATACAAGTGCTGCCATAAAAACTAATGCATTGGGATGAATGAGGACGTCCAACTGGCAACTGGGGAAAAATTTTCTTTGAAGGCGAGACGGAACAAGGATGATGCCTTGTTTTTATTGATTGATGCCTTGTTTTTGTGAATTGCTGCTTGTTGTTGCAGTTCTTTACTGTATCTTGAGCACAGGGAAATAATAAAATTGATGGACAATAAAACCTGCTCACTTTCTTCCCCTTCTATTCCAGACTCATAGCATCTGTTTCAGCATCCCATAATTTCTCCGGTAATCATATCATCTGGCCCTTGAAAAGATATTTTCAAAGTATTTGCTTAGATAACACACCTAAACTTGAATTGTTTACTGTTTGTCTTTATAAGGGATACTATAAAGTCCATGGGACCCATCACAATGATGTAAAACAAGTAGCTATCTCCAGGTTAATAGATAACCAGGGTTTCTACCAGTAGTGACTATGAAACAAGAGAGATCTTCATACTTATGTTTTGAATTACATATTGAAAGCTTTGGTGGTGACTGGTACTTAATCACAGACTTGGGAAGTCTATACACTTGTGCCAAGCTCCAAAATTAAATGTATACCCATGGCTGCCTTACAACAAAGATCCAGTGATTTCTGTTGGCAGTTCTCTGACATATTTTGTGTGCTAGGAGGTCACCGGTTCCTTCACTGCAAAGAGTTAATCTGTTTTGCTCAAGGAAGTGGTAAACAGAGAATTCTACAAAACTGGTCTAGTGTAATACAGGCCTTTTACAG
>VZTM01006005.1:0-18530 GCA_013400555.1 Jacana jacana | reverse complement strand
GGCTGATGGTTGGACTTGATGATCCCAAGGGTCTCTTCCAACCTAAATGATTCTATGATTCTACTGCCTTTACCATGCAAAGGCTGGTTTTATCATTTTAGAAGGCAGACTGGCATATTTTGAATTACTTTGAGATTTTTTTTTGCCTGTCTCGTGACTCTTCTCTGCAAATTCCATACAAAGAATATTATCTTGTCATTTTCCTGCAGGGAAACCCTAGACTGCAATTACATGTCTCATTCAAACACTGAAGTCCACTTGCCCAAGTTATCTGCCTTGCTGTGAGACCAACCATGCCATCAGAGACCCATGCTGCCACTCAAGAAGTGCTAGGCTAGACTCAGAAGCGATATAATAATAAACTCAGGGAGTCAGAAAGCGTTCAAGCTAATGCACACGTTTTCCTCTAGCTTTTTCAATACACATATTACACTAAGATGGATTTGCTCTAAACTCTCATTGATTCACTGCACTTGGACTCACATTCAGCTCCCAGCTTGCACTCTTTTATTTACTGCATTCATTAATTAATTTCAACAGTAGTATAACCACAGAGCAAAGCTCAGTGCTACACTGAAAAGGGAATAGCTGTGTAGCACAGAATCCCAAGTTAATTTACTTTGTTACTGTTGTAAATGAGCTTTTTCAGCAGGTTGAGCTGGCATCGAGAGGTGTGTGCTATGCTCCTTACTGTAGCAAAATTAAACTTGGATGACTGAACAAGCGCTGCTAGAATTCCCTTAACTGTTGACTGGGGTTCAACACAACGGTCCTGTCTGAAGACAGGTTTCATGATCTGTTTTTTCAGTTAGAAGGCAAATACTGAATTGTGTATCTGTCCAAATTATCCCTTTAGCTGGCCTTATCTTAAGTGAAAAGGATAAACAGAGCACAGTGAACTCCTAAACCACTTAAATTCGTACAGTGTTCCTGTTCTGTTTTCTCCACAAAGCACTTGATAAGTTAAAAAGTAGGCTTCCATGGATGAGGATATGTCTAACCCCAGATTTCTTAAATCCTGCACTTGCATAGATGCTTTATCTATAAGACCATCACAGATGTCCCAGAACAGCTACTATACTGTAGGTCCAACATGGTCCAAAAAGTAAATTTAATACTCTCCCTCGATTTACAGGTGAAAACCAGAAATATTCTCTGTCTCCCATCCTTGTCTACTCTTAGTGAATGAGACAGACTGTTTGTCTTTTTACACAATAGGAGTCTAATTTGGAACAGGGTGCTAGCGAACAAAAGCAGTTTGAAATTATATGATTAACAGACAACGTGTTCTTGTTTAATTCACAACAAAGCAAAATGAACTAAAGGAAATAAGGAGTAGCTGGTGGCCCAATGTGGCACTGGGCTTCTAATGCCCAGGAGATGCTTTATTAAAACAAGTTGCTAAAATAAACCTTTTAAAAGAAAACAAATTGGATGTGTGCAATTAAGTTGGGGGATCCTGACTGGACAAGGCACGTGCTTAATTTTAAAAAGTTTGCTCCTCTTGCACATTTTGTGAATGAAAGTAGAAGACTCTTGCTAATATTTTGCCACAACTCCTTTTTCTTTTCATTTAAAAAGGAAAAGGACATTATTCCAAGAGGAATCATAAGGTAAGCCATAGAGCACAGATCACTTAGCAGTGAAGTGAACCAAAGAAGCCAGAAAAGACAAGCCCCCAAACTTTAAAACGTGTCTACATATGGAATACTAATGAAAGCACACTTGCAAAAAATTAGTATTAGTGATGTTTATATGCGAAATGCAGTTTTAATGTTCTGAGAAGATCAATGCACAAAAAAGCCTCAAACATGTCAGTAAGATCAAACATATTTAAAATTTTTGGTAGGTTTTAAGTCAGGACCAGACAGAACACAAGCCCCAGAAGGTTTGAATTTTTGATTTCCCTTTTCTATTTTTCTCCTTTCTACCTAGTATTTCATACAAGCCTTTGATTTTTCACAGGTACAGAGCTACTGTCTGTCAATAAATTAATGTAGGTAAATGGTTCAGTGTACCAAAAAAATACTGAGCTATACTATCTCATGATGAATTCACAGAGATCACATCTTTGGTATATTCATAGAACACTCTCAGGAATTTGAGTTCACAACAGTTTAATGCCAGAGCTCCGGCTGCGTGCAACCAGTGCAACTATGTGGATTATGTGACACTACTGCCCACAACAACAGGGAAATATTTTCAGTGGCAAAGGATATCCTATATTTTTAATCACATTATTACATTCTCTTGGTTTTGTAGTGTTACTGTCCCTCTCAAACACAAAACTTGGGCACAAAACCCCAGTGTTGGACTTCATCTAGTCTCACTGCTGAATAAATACACAGTTCTCCTAGTTTCATGCAAATAGTTACTTTCCATTGCTTGATAATTATATTTGCTTAGAAATTGGCAATGCAAATATGGTTTATGCAACAAAATTCTACGAAAACAATTAATTTGCTTTGGTCTCCTTATTAGTTCCTCTGTATTACCATTGTTTACAGTTGTAGCTAAATGACACAGGCGCTACATCATTCATTGGCTTTACAAGTACTAAAGTCACCGAAAAGGCTTAAGCAGTCTGAACTTATTTTCCTTAAAGGCTGACTACATTAACACACTTACTGCAGGAGTGGACAGTAATGATTCAGTCTTATCAGGACAAAATTAGTAATGATATGCAATCCCAGTGGTTTAAAAGTAAGGAGCTCCAATTCTAACAAAAGTCCTAGTAATGCCCTGGCTTAAAGTCCAAGTGAAATCTGTGTATGTCACCCTCCAAAACAGCTTAGTATTAAAAAAAAAAAATAAAAAAATCTAAAAACCTGAACCAGAATCAATTTTTATTGTTCAATGTTCATGTATTAATACATTTAATTAATCCATGCCTTCTTCACAGCTCTGAAGGAGTTACCATGAGGAAATCTGTTGAGAGAGGGCAAAACCCCCAGAAAATTGGAAACTGTAGGGTGGTAGAGTTGGTTTGGTTTTTTTTTTCCCCAAAGTTCTAATGATGCAGAAGCTGCATAATAATCTCTGTGAGCCATAAACATAATAAAAGCTGAGGCCATTTCTAACATAATCTCTATCAGCAAGATGCCAGCGCTTTTCCAGATTTCCTAACGGGTCCCTGCTAATTCCATGCCAAAACTAGCAGTGGATTTCTTCCTTTTAATCTCCTCTAATGCCTTATTCGATTATTGTCACTGGTCTCCGACCGCGCACCGTCCCTTCAAACCCTAATTCCCCCCTGGAACAGTCAGATGAGGTTGAACAGCGGTGGCGAATCCGCAGGACACACACGGCCACAGACGCCCTCCGCCTCCCCAACCGGGGCAGAGGGCAGCCGAGGACCACGGGGAAGGGAGTGAGCCCGTCGAACTTCCATATCCTCACCCGGCGGGGCCCCGGGCCGAGAGAGGAAGGAAGGATGAGCACCGGCGCTCGCTCCAGTTGACAGGTCTGAGGGCACCTGAGCGTCCTCGCACATATCTGAGGCATGGATCTGCTCATCGCCTGGGTATGCGTTGCTGTGAGGTAAGTAAGCTCTCTCCGCCTCAGCCCCAGCCCCACAGAGGCTCCCTCAAGCCTCGCCGCAGCCCCTAAGGAGGGGAACCGGCCCCTCTCCCCTCCTCTGTTCGCCCCGGGAGCCGGTTCCTCCTCAGGCACCAGTCTGGCGGGAAGGCTGAGGCGAGGGGACGGTGGCTCGAGGCGGGCGCGAGTGGGCTGAGGCGCGGGGACGGACGGCGCGAGGGGGCTGAGGCGCGGAGGGGCTGACGGCGGGACTGGCCTCCCCTCACAGCATAGAGAAGGCGCTGGGGGGCCCGGGCGACGGGGCGGACCTCTTTTCGGAAAACATCACTCGGATCCTCGACAAGCTGCTGGACGGCTACGACAACAGGCTCCGGCCGGGATTTGGAGGTAGAGGGAAACTCCCGTCCTTGCCGGGGACCCGAGAGAGCACGGCTCGGTGGGGGGCGGGCAAGCGGGAGCCCTAGGGCTGCCGGTGGAAGGGAGGGGTTGGCCCGAGGGGCGCGGGGAGGAGGGCCTCGTCCCGGACCCGGCAGGAGAGAGGAGGGGGAACTGTGAGAGGGGGGTTTGCCGTGCCCCACTAGGCCGACGGCTCTGGCGGGGCGAGCCCGGTGCTTCGCTCCGCGCCCATCTCGTCTCCCCGTTCCGCAGGCGCCGTGACAGAAGTCAAAACGGACATCTACGTGACCAGCTTTGGGCCGGTGTCCGACGTGGAGATGGTAAGGGCCCCACTTGCCGCCGCCCCTGCTCTCCTTTCCCGGGATTCATTACGGTGGCATCTGAGTTGACTGTCATTAAAGCAGATTACGAGCCTTAATCTTCTTGACAATCTGTAGGGCCCAGCAGAGCGCTTTGGCTGGAGCTGCATATAGCTATTTCCCCAGTAGAGCCAGTCAGGGAAACCCATGGCCCGGGCCTCAGGCTACGCACATCCTCCCACGGGGGCACAGGTGGGAGGTCAAAGATGGCTCTTTAACCTCATTAAGAAGATTGTAAGCATCTGTGGTCACATAGGTTTGCAGGAAGGCTACATGGTAGGCAACCTGATAAACATCTCCAGGGGAATGATGCCTTTTCTGACACAGTTGCCCCTTGTCACACTGGATGCCCCCAAATTCAGGGGCAAAAAAAACCCCATTGATAGTTTGATTTTGGACTTTGGAAGGATACTAAATTAGACATTTGTATTTCCTTAGACCTCAGTAACGTTGACTTAAATTATTATCTCTGAAAGGATGAGGTTTTTTCCTTACTCAAATTATCTGTTTCCTGATAAATTGTAACTATTCTGTAAATAAGAAAATAGGATATTTTTTCAGAGACTACTTTTTTTTTTTTTTTAGTAACTACTTAATGGTAATAGGATTAAGTGTTTAAGCAGTAAATGAAATGCTATTGACGTGTGCTAGGTTCTTTCATGGAGTTACTGTATATACAGCAACTTGGGACTGCTGGCCCCCAGATGTTAGTCACCCACCTATTTATTTTCCATAGGAATACACAATGGATGTCTTCTTTCGGCAGACATGGACTGATGAGAGGTTGAAGTTTAGTGGGCCAACTGAAATTTTGAGATTGAACAATTTAATGGTCAGTAAAATTTGGACACCAGACACATTTTTTAGAAATGGAAAAAAATCAATTGCTCATAATATGACAACTCCCAACAAACTTTTCAGAATTATGCAGAATGGAACTATTCTTTACACAATGAGGTGAGAGCCTATTCTTCTCCTTTTGGTTGACCTTTATTTTTAATTCTTTCAGCAGTGTTCCTATATACCATTTTTTTTTCATTGTCATCTACTATAATGTATTCTAGACTAACGATTAATGCTGATTGTCCTATGCGGTTGGTGAACTTCCCAATGGATGGACATGCTTGTCCATTGAAGTTTGGAAGCTGTAAGTTTTTTTGTATCTTTCTGGTTTTTACAGTAATACATTTGGTCTACATATATGTGAGAAGGTCAGAAGTGAGATCCTAGGACACTACTCAATGACATAGCTGAAACGTTTTATTATGTTTTTTTTACAAGAATCTTACTTTCTTCTCTGAGGCTCACACTATTCATAAGCACTCAAATTTATTTGCTGAAAGGTGATTGTTGAAGCATATCACACTATTTCTTATTCTTATACATATAGCCAAAGTGGGTCCTTCAGCAAGCCATAAAATCTGTGCTACATGTACTGTATTACTTCTAGTTTTGCAAAATGAAAATATTTAGTTAATTGGTGATAATCAGTGTATCTCTTTTATAGCAAATTAACTAACAAAAGTTAGTCCCTGTCAGGTCCCAATTTAACCATTCTCTTACTGTTGGGTTTTTTGCATTTTGTGATTAACGATGTTAGGAACTTGCTGGAGCAGGATGTGTGTTTCTATGGGGTTTTGAGCTACACAAGGGATCATGCTACTTATTTTTTCAATTGCTTATAAATTGTGTAATTAATAATAATTTTCCCCTCTTTAACTCAGATGCTTATCCAAAAAGTGAAATAATTTATACATGGAAAAAAGGACCCTTGCATTCAGTAGAAGTTCCACAAGAGTCTTCCAGTCTCCTCCAGTATGACCTCATAGGACAAACTGTATCTAGTGAAACAATTAAATCTAACACAGGTAAGATGTGGCCCTGTGGGAACTGTTGACTTTATAAAGCACAGCTTGAAAAGAAATTACTGGGTTTTTTCCATGTATAACCAAAATAGCTTAATTATCTTTTGCCATTTAAAAAAATAAAATAATTGCAAATAATCTAGCTGTTATCTCTTAAATGATAGCTTGTCAATACTGTCACCATGAGCATACAATTTTTCATACAATTCTTAAGAATTCCCCCTGCTTCCGTGTCCCCATAAAAAAAATACGTAAAACGAATATTGTTCTCTTCTGTTTTCATGAGGTCACTTAACCTTTTTTTGATCACCTTATGCACTAGGAGGCCTGTAAGTACTTTCCTCAAAACAGTATGTTGGGTTTAAGCCAATATTGTTTACTCATGTGTTGCCCAAATGATGCTGACATACTTGTCTTTTAACAGGTGAATATGTAATCATGACAGTTTATTTCCACTTGCAAAGGAAGATGGGCTACTTCATGATACAGATATATACTCCATGCATTATGACAGTCATTCTTTCTCAGGTGTCTTTCTGGATTAACAAGGAGTCTGTTCCAGCCAGAACAGTTTTTGGTATGCTGCATTAAGGTCATTGAACACCTCAGCATCACATATACTATTCATTCACTACTTTCATTGCTTGTTTGTTTTAGGCGAATATTCACTTCAGCTGCTCTATTTCCATCTTCAAAGGAAAATAGGCTACTATCTCATTCAGACATACATTCCATGCATCATGACTGTAGTCCTGTCTCAAGTTGTGTTTTGGATCAACAAAGAATCTGTTCCAGCAAGAACCGTGGCTGGTATTCATGTTTTGTTTTTTTGTCATTCATTTCATTCACTGTATTGAATTCATTATGTCGATGTTACTGTAATACAGTGGGAATTGGAAAAGACAGCTAGTAGGTTTCAGTGAACAAAAGTAAATACTAAAATTAAACCAAATAATATTCAATCTTTCCATGAAGGTCAAAGTTCTTTAAATAGAATGTTTGGTTAACCAGAGTTGTTTGTGGTATTTTGCTTCTCCTCAATATTTCTTCATGTGCAGGAATGGACAATTTCAGAGTAAATGTCCTCTCCATTTTTTTAAAGAAGAATTTTTTTGTTGATTTACTCTCTTGCAAAAGCAATCTGAGTTAATGGTTTAAAAAAAATAATCACATGGGATGGAATTAATCTCATCTGACATAAGGTCTCATCTAGCCCTATTTAGCACTCGTTCTGAAATGCTCTCTTCCCCTAGCCTACAAAGGTATCTGAACAACCAGCAAGACTTTTAGATGGATAAAGTTAGGTGGAGGTGAATCCTGTCTCTAGCACAGGTTGTAGTCATAATGTTAAAGGTGTGTCCATATTGCATGGCAAGGCCCTTTTTTCTTTCCAGTGCTTTGAATTAATGCTCCCAAAGCTGTGGGGTTTGTCTCCTGAGTTTTCAGTGTGCTCTGCTGTTAAATCTGACACACACACCCTACTTCAGTATTGCTAGGCTCTGAAACTGCACTCATTGTTAAGGGGTAAACTTTCACTGACTGAATTGTTCTTTCTAGAATAATAAAAAATACTAGCAAAATTAATAAAATTTATCAAAACCTTCATTAGTCCACTACCCATACATTTTGCAACCTTATCTATTTAACCAAGTACTTCCAGAGAAAAATCTCCCTTTGTGAGACTTGTCTTCTGTACAAAAAGGCAGCTCTGTGTTCCTTAAGCATAAATGATGCAAGTCTCAGAATTCAAAATGAGTCTGTAATTGTAGTTAGCAGGCTACAGAATTTGTATAATATGATTTCAGTCAATTGGAATTTCCTACCTGCATGGAATGGCATTCATAAAAGCACTGCAGACATTTAGGAATGCTAAGTGAATGCAACTTCCTCAGGCACCTCTGAAGGAAGATCAACAGTTTTGTTCTTAAAATCCCCAGCTGGGAATTGGGATGCAGTTCGGTGTCATTAAGCACTTACAAGTATTCTTTTCTGGCAACTGGGATTTCTTAGAGTACTTAACAATATAAAAATATCAGGCAATAGATTTTCAAGGCTGTTTATCACAATTGAAGCAAAAAATATATACAGGAAGTTTATACACCAAATATGCTACTTGATTTGGCTTTGGTTTGCATCTCTGGAGTGTACAATTACATTGTATATATTTGCTACATAGGAGTGGTTTCCACTGCCCGCTATGTGCTTGAAGTAATGTGCAAATAGGTCTTTAGGTGATTCAGTAATAATTACATAAAGACCCCCAAACCCTGGAATAATAACTCTTAGATGTCTTAGTGAAGAGTAAGTATAGAATTAGACACAGAAAATAGGCACCTTTCACAGTATTGTGGAAAATTAATCATGTTGGCATTTTAAAATAATATTTAAATCCTTATTGCATTCTTATTTCTCCCAGACACAGTCTGAATTTATAGTCCTTACTAATTCAAAATCCCATTGATTCTAAATACCTTTATCTAAGGAGAAGAGGGAAGATTCCTAATGACAAAAAAGGCTTTCAGGCCCCAGTAAAAAAGAACAGGTTTTAAATGAAGTAAGTCTCTTTTCTGTATCATGCTGCAAATACTTGTATGATATATTTTCAGTTTTATTTCTAAGTTACTAAACTATATGTTTGAGCAAAGGGAAATTAATAGTAGAAGAACAGCAATAATGTGCCCAAACCAGTTTCTCAGGATAAATTCATTTAGCAACTCTGTTTACCTGCAAAATGGATGCCAATTGTCCTTTGCAGGTAGTATTACAATAAATACTCTAACCATTTTGCAAAGATAAATTAATAGTCATAAGCACCTATTCTCTACAGACCTGAAAGTGAAAAATGGGAGACACAAATATTTGAAAAGGCACTCTTGCATTTTTTTATAATTGTGCCATTGGAGAGAACAGCACATCGCTAGTACAAAATTCCTTACTTGATGTGGAGCTATGGACATCACTATGCATATACATACATAAAGTTTTATAAAGCAAGGCATTATCAGCAATTACTTAAGAGTAAGAAACTTATGTGCCTTTATCTAATCTTTTTTTATTCCTGGCAAAAGTTCATCTGTTATTTTGCAGAAAGATCATAGTCAACTTCTACCTTCCTGACAGGTCACCCTGGGAACTTTAAATGACTATCTAGTCATTAGACTTTAGTTATAATACAGTCTCAGATAGGTAAGGGTGTGGGTTGTTTTGTTGTTTCATTTTTACTACTACAAAAAGATAACATATTTCAGTATTTGCATTATGTAACAGACTCTTCAACACTTACCAAGAATTGTTCAAAGTGGAAAGACAAGAGTAAACAACCATCAGTTAGACAGTTCACCAAGCGTAATTTGGCATTCAGTTTGATAAAGTAGTTTTCCACAGTGCAGAGCATTTAATCAATATTCACTCCACACTGAGAGAAGTCTTATCTATATCTATAATAGAATAGGAGTCCTAGTCCTAAGTTTAAATTCCTGCTGCAGTAAGTTTTTATTCAGACACAGAAAATATAATTTTTTATTACTAACTACCACATGGACAGATTCTAATCTAATCACACATCATATTGAAAAGTTCATTCTGGACCTTTGAAATTGAAATACATCTCAGCATACTGTATTCATATTATAAAATGAGTCTGGCAGATTTGGAGGAAGTAAGGAACCCTACATATTTTTATACCATCTTGTATTTGCATTTCATTAAAACTTGTTGAGTAATGACATTGGGATGTAGTTAACCTTAGACAGCTGGCAAGCTGCATCATATAAATGAAAGAGTTGCCAAAAACCTGAAAATAATCAAGGTACCGTGTCTTGATGCTGCAGTATGCAGTGACACTGCATCCTTTCCACTGAGCATCATTCGTAGCATATTGATTCATCATCACAATATGACATTATACATCTTTTAGTTTCCCACCTACTCTTTTCCAGCTGCAGAAAAGAGCAGAAGAGGGTATTCTCCCCCTTACTGTTTTTAAATACCTGCGGTTTTAACATTCTAACAGGCATAATTACAAGTAAACATGAGTCATAGAGGCTTATATGTTAATGAATGAGTTTGCTCTTGCACTTTTTGCTTGTATCAGGCAGCAGGGGGAAGTAAGTATATTTCCTACATTATTAATGCCATACACTCAAAACCAGAAAGAATTAATTAATGAGTTCACATGAAGAGCACTATGGGGGCCATGAGCTACATCACCAGATTTATTGTGTGAAAATAGGTAAGCAGCTCTAGAGAAGTTGCCCTTCTGTCCTTCCATATTTGTAACTGAGTGCTTTCAAATCAAAATAGTGTTAGTAGATCTTAAAGAATATATCCAATGCTTAGACGACTATAGATAGGACCAAACTTATTACTAGGAACATTTGGATCATAGCCTACCAGCGATTTTGATGAAGAATTCAGTTGATTCGGTGAGAGTTCTGCAAGCTGTATTCTGTCTTGTGCTACAAAACAGGAGAAAGAGGGGATCACTGTTGGGAAATGACAGTATGTTCATCTAGATTTCTGCCAAATGTTCTGCTCACTAACCCCTCAAGTGGCTTTCGTAGTTTGAGCCTGAATTTTGTTATACCCATGTTTATCACAATTTTGAAAAGCTGCACCATGTAGTATGTAGTTAACTGTCACTCTACTCAATGTGTTAAGGAATTTTGTTCAGAACTTTTAGATGCTGAATCCAGGATATATGAATTTACTTAAGAATACAAAATACTTAGTAGTCTTGTTGGTTAGCTAGTACACAGCTAAAACCAAAGAGGAGCCTTCTGGTTTTTAAAGATACATACCAATTTAAGAGTAGCAGGGTTGAAGCGAAATTCTAATGCCCCTATTTTCTTTCTCTTATTTTCAAGGAATCACCACAGTTCTAACAATGACCACTTTAAGCATCAGCGCACGCCATTCTTTGCCCAAGGTGTCCTATGCTACTGCCATGGATTGGTTCATAGCCGTGTGCTTTGCCTTTGTCTTCTCTGCACTTATTGAGTTTGCAGCTGTCAACTACTTTACCAATCTTCAGACTCAGAGAGCAATGAGGAAGGCAGCCAGGGCAGCAGCACTGGCAGCAGCACTATCAGCAGCAACTGTACCGGCAGAGGACGAGATTGTCTCGGTAATTGCTCGCTTTTCTGATAATAAGCATCATATAGGGAGAGGCAGCTGAAGTAGTGAATGCAAAACAATATTAAAGTGATCTTAACCTGAAACAGATTATGTAACTATATCATGGCTATTTATCAAAGACATTGCTGTTATTTCAGAAAATGAAAAGACTTCATTTATTCATACTGTTCATTTAAATTTGAGATGCGATTTACTAGAGAGATGTTTGTTTGGTAAGATATTTAAGGAAAGCCATTAGATTGTAATCCATAATACTTCTCTTGAGCAACGCTGTAGGCAGTGTGGTGAGGCAGCAGTGGTTCTCTCAGGAAGTCTGCAGAATTTGTAGGGCACTGTACAGTGGAATGAACGTGTGCATTGGCCAGATGATTATGGGATCACAGTAGTACACTGGTACATACCATAAGTGGGTCATCTGGAAGAAGAGAAATTAGCCTTTACGTAAACTTGGCATCTGTTACTTTCATAAAATTCATCGTTGGTGGAAGCTTGAGGAGAAAACATAAATGCAAAGATTAAGGATAGATTTTAGTACATGCAAAAGACAGGAAGGCTTTTCAGTATCAAAAAAGTATGTCAGAATAGCTTGTAAATGTTATTCCCTATATCATGAACTAAGTAATGAATGCTGTCTCACAACATATGTTAATATATTTACGAGGATAGCCCTGCTGTTTTCAAAATCAGTTTTACTACCATACATTTCATACATTTCCCATTTTGAGAGGAATGACAGAATTTGAATGACCTTCTGCAAAACCTTTGAATCTATAGTTGAATAAAAAAGTCAGTCTGAAAGCTATTGAATATGAGGGCAATACCTTACCCATATACTAATTTTTACACATTTGCTCATAGAAAGCAGTTAAATTGGGAACATTCAAGCATTCATTAAATTTGTAGTTGATAAGTTCCATATAATAACAAAACCAAAGCTCCACAACATGTCACTACTGGTCCTTACTGGAGTTAATCAACAAATGTTCTTCACTTTAACTGGAAAGCGTTGTGCTTGTAAGCCATATTGTATTTTGCTTACAATTTTTTAATATTGAAAGAAAAGAAGATATTGGAGGAGATAATAAAAAAAAGAATTGCATTTTATTTTCACTAAATATATAAAGGCAGAAAGAAACAAGTCTTTACACATTTTAACTCAGAACCACAGCTTTTAGGTTTGGGGTTTTTTTAAACCACACTTATATAAAGAAAATACAAATGAAAGTCCAAAAAATTTAAATAGGGCTTGAAAGTAAACGTTTACTGAGTCTTGCAGTGATTATAAAGTGATAGCAGAAAGGCTGATTTAGATTTTGCAATATTTGCAATGTTCATATGTACATTTATTTAACTAGTAAATTTTATAATTATATTTAAAACTTACAAAACACATGACAGAAAACGAGAGTATGCATTTGCCAACATTTAGGACATACTTATCCCCTCCCTGGTATCATGAGATTTGACTGAGAAATACTCTGGACTGCATGAGCAGAACACTGCAACAGTACAGTAGCATAAAATACAAAAAATAATTTTAGGACTAAAGAAATTTTAAAATGTACTGAAGCTTCATGTTTATTCTTTTGCTGACTTTTTTTTGAGGGCAACCTATCAGAAAAAAGGTAAAGAGATCACTTGCCTTTATGTAGCATGAGGAAAATATTGATAGCTGCTACGTAAGAGGAACAACAGCTCTAATCTTTCCTACACACACTTCCTTAGTCAAGTTTGATTTAATCAGAGGGAGGTTTCCAAGAAGGAAAATTAAAAACCAGCTACTAATTTTAATTGAAGTCCCTTCTGAGTGATATGAAAACAGAGTGCCTATTCTACACATGCTTCTGCTGGTGAATTCACAGCAGATGCTACAAAGCCTCTGCCACCCTCAATCTCTAGAAGACAACTGATTCAAAAAATAACCCTCTGCATACGCCCAGATACACTAGAACACACTCCTGATGCTTGTGGGTTCTCCAGTACTTGTGGGTGATTTTTTTCACATGATTTTGCAGACCAAGCTAAGCAAAGACTACAAAATGGTCTTTGAGCTAATTAATAAAAGAAAAAGAAATTAAGACGACTACAAATTTCTTATCAAGGGCTTCTGCTACAAAGAGCCACAGAGCCAAACCAAAGACACACCTTCCTCATTTTGTAAATATTCATTTATTAGGTTTTCCAAGTGAAAACAAGCAAAAAATAAGCACCTAGGATTAAAATAAACACCTAGGAAGCATGCTTCAGCCGTTCCCTAAGGAAGGCTATTTACAGCTAGCTAACAACATGCAGATTTAGAAAAGTAGTAAATCCCATAACGTCAAGGTCCCATGGTAAACTCAATCTCTAAAACAGTCTGTAGTGTCCATAAAATTCGATAGTCCTGATCTTGCTCAAAGCTCGTACTATCCAAGACAGTAATTTTCAAGCCCTGTAAGTCACAGAATCAGAGTGGTTAGAGTTGGAAGGGACCTTAAAGATCATCAAGTTCCAACCCCCTTGCCATGGCTTCTAGAAGAATTAAGAGATGGATTTAAAGACCCCATTGCAGAAAGGCATGCTGGGAAAAAAAGTAATTACAAGATAACAGATTTTAAGGAGCTTTTTCTTTCTTTTTTTTTGTGTGGTGATGGTAAGGGGCAAAGAACTTCTGTATGTTGTCATATAGATGGATGTACTGCAGTCAGTGATCTAATTTCAGCTGAAACAGACCTGAACTAGCTAATTCAAATGCCAACAGTGTGGTTAGCACAGGCTGATTGCATATGACCATTTCCTCAGGATTACCATCTTCTACTGAGCTTTGCACTTCTATAGCTACATTATTCGTCTTATGACAGTTATGTTTAAATAAGCCACACAGCTTAATACACAGTTTCTGTCTTGCTTTAGGAGCTGTTTCTGAGTACCTGATTTCCCTTTGTTGCCCCTTGCCCACCAACCTGTTGCATTTGTTTGCCTCTACATTTTTTCATCACTTTTCCTTCCAGATTTTTCTTGTTTTGGTTGCTAAAATGCACAATTCTGTACCCCTTCCTATATTTATCTTACCTCTCCTGCTCCTCTTTTTGCCTTTTTTCCCCATTTACACTGCCTCTCTTCCTAAAATGCTATTTTCTAATTCATTATGAAAAAATCTATTAGAATCCATTAATTATAGGTAAAACACTTTTTAATGTGTCTGTTTTATTTGATTAAAAAAAACCCAAACTAAAATCTTTCCTTTTTGTCATACTTCGGGCTTTGGTACCTTGTCTCTTCTAATCTTTGATATGTTTTTTAATTCCTTTTTGTTCTTTAATTGTTTTTTATTTTCTTTAAAGTAGTAAAGTTTTTCATCCACTTGTACTACTAGTATGTGTATTTTAAATGCATGAACGTCATCAGAATGTTAGCCAGATAAAAGGCTGGTAGAGGATGAAGAGTAGTGAACAGTGTGTTAAAAATGCTTACTGAATTCTGTATTATAGAAATCAGATTGGATTTTTACATTGAGAAAATTTCTGAAGATTGTAAGGTTTTACTTAGTTTTGTGAAAACAAAAGTGAAAAAGTGAGCTGTACTTGAAAATTTTCACGGCTATGTAACTGCCAAGGGTACTCTGCTACCAATAGTAACATCAAGAGTAACTACAGACTATGCTTTTAACAATCTATTATCTTAAATTGGTCAGAGTGGCTAAAGAACATTGGGGTAGGAATAATCCTAGGTTGCCTGAACTAGAACTTTCTGTATAACTGGAGACTTTGTGTAAGAGCAGCCAAGTGAGACAGTTTTAATATAAATAAAAATTCAAACGAGTTTTAAACCAGCCAGTTAGAAGCTTTATTGCTATCAAGATAAATGTATGTATAGAATATATTGGAGTTCTTATTTCCAAATTAACTGTGTGTCCTGGGGAAAAAAGAATCTTTCAAAATACTATCCCTCTTCAGCCTAGTTAATTTTATTTAAAATCTTTCTATATTCAAATGAACAAAACCTTTTTCTTACAAGTTTTTATACTATAGCCAAAAAACCTGTACATTCAGAAAAGAAGGATGGCAGAAGACCAAACTCTGCTCTGCTGTGCTAATGGAAGCAGGAGAAACTCTGCTCAAGTAATTGGACTGTGCTGGTTTCAGTGAGGGAGACAATGGTCCGACTATGTGCTCGGTCAGCGGATGACAGTCCAGCAGGCCTGTTCTGGTTCCAGGAAAGCACTCCATTTACCTCCCTTAGCAGAGAACAGAATTTGGCTTGCTCTCTGTCAGCTGCAGGCAATCCCTGTGTGAAATACAAAACTCTGGGTGTTCCACTCCAAATTTGATGGCAACAAGCTGAGTAGTCATCTGGACCCTGACAGAAACCTGTTTTTATTCATGAGGTGACCAAGCTTGCTCTAGCATGCCGAAACCAAATGTTATATATATACATTCATATAAAAACTGTCTTGGCATCTAAGTTTTTAATCAATTTCAAATGTGTATTTTCTATAGTAATCATATTGTTCCATCACTATAGTTTCCTTAATCCAGGAATATCCCAACACTGGACGTTGTAAGGGAAGGGGAATTGGTGATACTGTCTGGTACGTACAGTTTGACGTAACACTATGTGAGATGGCCAGGGAGTACACACCATGGATCCAAAGTCATCCTGGCCATGTGAAAGACTACATTTAAAAACCAAAAGATTGTGACAGGGTGGTAGCTTCATTACAGTTATATTCTCAAAGAACTGTTGTTTTAACAGAAAACGGCACAGAGCAGTGAAATACTGCTGGGAGAGCTTCCTTCTCCCGACAAATAGCTCCGTCCCTGCGTTTCAAAATAACATGGCTTGGGCAGGAAAGGATTCTTGCTCTCCCTAACAAGCCTGCCCAACTGCAGAGCAGCCGTATGGCACCTCGGTATAGAGGATTTAGTTTCCCATAATTACGTCAGAATATATTGAGTATGTTTAATGAGTATCCTGGAGTAACTGAAAGGAGAGCACTTTTCTTTGGATTATCAACAACCCATTATGGAGATCATCCTAGAAACAGCTATATACGTTAAAAGTCTTCACTGAGAACATGGCACTTGCAGTCAAATTAGAGAGACCTTCCTGCTCCTCCACAATTGCCGATTATCAAGTAGACTATTAAAAACCAACAATAACTTTCAATTGCCATCCCAAGAAGGAAAGCAGATGCCAAATATTTGGTTCTGCCTGAGTTAAATATTTGACAGACAAAGCCAATGCAGGGCAGTAGGGAAGGTTCAGAAGTAGCTGATATCATATACTGATATAGGAAACTTCAAGATGAATCAAATTTAGACATTTCTTTGTTCAACCTTGAAGTCTAGTCCCAGTACCTTTTCTGCAGGCCAGCAGCGAGAACAAAATAAAGTTAAAGGAAGTCACTCAAACAAACCCCTCTAGTGCTGTTTGTGTAATTCTGTCTTACTTAAACACTCAAAGAAGTAGTTTCTATATGCTGCAGAAAATTAGCAAAGTAAATGCAGAGACAGGGACTGTCACTGATAAGTTTAAGAGCCAAACATAACTTTGAACATTTAAATCCATTTAACATAAAAACATATTTTGACAGAGACTCTGTGCTAATTATTTTATTTTTCTGATATTCTACATGTAAATGTTAGGGAGAGACTGCACCGTAGTACATCCACTCGGCTCTTCAGATTTTCCATGCAAAGTAAACCAGCTTTGAAGTAATAAGGCAACAACCTCTCCCTCTAACCATCTTCACCTGGTGGTTAAGCTATATTGGAAGGTGCACTTCAACCCCTGAGGGTTAAGAAAGAATTTGAACATTGCTTTCCTGTGCTCCATGTGAGTAATTTAACTCTTTTATTAGGGTAAACCCTGAAGAAAACAAATTTGCATGCCATTCCTTATAATACTTCTAGGAAAGTAATTTTAGAATTCCTAAAGAGATGTCTAGGCCTAGTGATGAATTCTAAGCTACATTCAGCTTTTAATTATGCAAAACACTGCTTATAGATGTTTGCAATACACATTTTTTAATAAGACACCACATAGGAGATATGCAAAGAAATATTTAAAGTACAGGTACAACGTTCAAGTATAATGAATCTCTGGCATGAGTTGGATACTTAAACTGGACCATAAAGATTGAGGTAGCTTAGTGTGTGCCCAAAAGGACCTCCTGCATCATGTGGTGAGCTTTCCTGTTGCAAGGTGCTGCATGTGGGGAACAGATTTTTTACAGATCACACCATTCGATGTAGGGGCTAAACAATGCTTAACTCCCTGTTTGGGAGCTAGGCCACTAGCACGTGGTTTTATGTATATAATATGAATGATTGAAATTACTCACAGTGTATCTACTAATCAGATAGGCAGGGGAAAATAAAGTTACATATCCAATGGAGTATTCTGCCTTGTACAAACATTGAGGTTTGGTCCTAGGCTTTTTTGTTTGTTGTCTGGGGAGGGGTTGTGTGTTTTGTGATGTCAGCAAAGTTCAATATCCTTAATCCAATAATTTATAAAGAAAAGGAGGAATAACACATTATTTGTCTAAACCTGTAGAGTTTATTCTCACAAAGCTTTTTACTGCACTGCCACAGGAGAAAGACACATGTGAGTAAAAGCTAAATAAGTAAAGACAGATATTAATTTGCTTAAAGTTAGCCAGTCTCTGAGCGCATACGTAAGATTCTCATGCTACTGCTAGGTCATAAACTAAACTGATAGTGAGAATATGTATTTGCAGTATAAAGGAACAGATAATAGTAGAGAAATTTACAAATATGAATTACAGAAATCTGTTGAGGAAAAGAAACATATGTACAAAGTGCATTCATAAATCACTGTTAGCCTCTATATAGCAATCAGAAAGAGCAAAGAATTCTGTTTACTGAAAGGTTATATATGCTGTTATTTTTTTTAATCTGGCAACCAAACAATATGCTGAGAGCCTCCTGAAGTATTCTAAGCATAAGCAAATTCTAATGATATCGATGAGAGCCATGAGAGAACAGCACCTTTACAGACAAGATGACACTGCTTTGTGAGCTTTAGGGGATCAGATAGCTGAGCTGCAAATCTTAACAGAAGCCAGACTATACCTTGCCAGGCCATACACATACTAGTCTTCGTCTAGTAGAGTTTTATGGTATATCATGTTAAACAATGATCTTGCAATCTGTTCTGTATCACTGGTTAGTCACACACAGTGACAAGTTTAATTGCCTGAGGGGACTAAATTCCACAGGAGCGCAAGAGT
>VZTM01005984.1:16623-34102 GCA_013400555.1 Jacana jacana | reverse complement strand
TTGTGGTTTTTGGTTTTTTTTTTTTTGTTTGGTTGGTTTGGGGTTATTTGTTTGTTTGGTTTTTTTTTTTTTCCAAAAGTGAGGTAGTTTCTTAATTTACTGCGCTTTGAACCTTGAATCAAGAATAAGGTGAAACTGATGCAGTAGGGACTTCCCTTGTTCCTTGGCATTATGTCCCCAGAACATTGCATTTCCACACAGAAAAGCTGTGAGGCATTTTTATTGCTTTATGCAAGGGCCAGGTACTATGGCAACCACTTTAGCAACTCTAACAGTCCCCCAATTACCATTACATTGTAGGTATGTTTCTGGGTCAATTTGGGGTAGTTGCATGATATGACAAGAAGTCTTTGACATCATTCATTCACATTCATCAACAAATTACATTTAGCTCAGTCCCGTTGTTTGAAACATAAAGGGTATGCCTGTGTGGGACAGCTCTATTACATTGCTAAAAATTTAAAATAAGTCTGAGGTTCATATTCTTTTTCCATTGTAGAGCATTTTGGGTCACTTCTTAGATGGGCTAATTTCTTGCATTACAGAATGAACAGCAAAATTCTGGTTTTCATATCCCTGCAGGCAGACAGCCCTCTGCTTCTCTGGGGCCAGATCTCTGTAATCTGTGTGAGGAAATGATCACCTAAGCAGTGAGGAGAGCATGTGGCCAGCAGCAGTCAGCCAGCAGAGAAGCCCATATTCCCTGAGTAGAGAAAAATAAGGGTAATTTTCTAAGACCACAGCTACTGTGCTCAGTGAAGGTATGAGGTAGCCAAAGAATCCGTGAGGTAATAAGGCAGTAGGCCAAAAGCAGCAAGTTGAAAGCAGGCCACAAAGGGATGATTGATTAGAAACAAGCTGCCAAAAGACGGTCATGCACACCTCATCACTGATGCTGCTACAACAATGGTAGCTGTAATAGGAAGCACATGTAAAGCAATGATGTGTAGTTGACACCATTACCAGTTGGGGGTAGAGCAGACTCTGCTGGGTGAATGGGCACTTTGCCTTGACCATTACTGAGCTGTAGCAAAATGACATGACTTGCTTAGAAGTGTGTGTACATGGGCGTGTGTTTGGAGTTACAAGGACATAGCAAGGGCAGGGACCACAGAGAGCCTCTAGCATCAGCTGTGCTCCCTCCTAAACTTGCATGACAGAGTGTATCACCAGACAGCTAAGAAGTGGCAGCAGACATGCCAGAAGAGACATTACTTCTAATCTCCTCTAACCTGGTCCAGCTTCTCTAACTCCAACAGCTGAAGTTTTGGCCTTCAGAAATGGAGCACTGATCTTTTTCCAAAAAAATTAATTTTGAAATTGACGATGCAGTATGTATGCTGCTGACCTGAACATATGTTACAACCTGATAATAACAGAATCATCACTCAGCATCACTTCACAAATGAGTGTACTGCTTAATCTTTCTGTGCCAAATCATGGCTTCTTTAGGACTGCCTTATCACTCTGAGGCATTGCCTCTTCCTCTCTGGAGGAACGGCAATTCACTGTCCTGGATGATTACATCCACAGGAAAAACAGCTATAGATTCACCTAGGTGAGGGGCTGAAGCTGGACGTGCAGGAGATTTGAATGGCCACACGTACTGTCACTTTGCCAGAGTAATTTTAAGTAAATTTGACAGTCCTCTCTCAGAGTCCTTTGTGCAGTGGCATACCGGTACAAAAGTAAAAGAATAAAATAAAATCAATTATAATTGTTTCTCAATCAATCTTAATTGAGGATAGGAGTGTGAAAGAGACAGGGAGATTATTAGTATCATTTCAACTCGAAATGCTCATCAGGCACCTGGATATCAGTCTCTCACATAAAAGTACAAGTGTAATTCGAGTAATTTTAACTGCAGGAATGGAGAGCCATCTCATTCTAGTTTTGTGCATTTTTTTGATATGTTAATGACATTTATAAAAGCTATATGATAACTGAACTTTTTAATTGGTTACTGGTGCAAAGGCTTTAAATTTTAAGGTAAAATAACATTACTCCAGTACAAATCACAGTTAGCAAAATCTGCACAACTGTGCACACAGACACAGCACTTCATTAGCAGGACAGGGAAATTCTCTGCGTATTGTGGGGATAGGCCACCAGTCAGAGGCAGAAGCGCTTCCTTGCTGCTGCCTCAATATATCTATTGGGATGATGACTAAAGCTTTATCTGAAACTCATCTCATTCAGTTGGACACTTTCCCTTTTGGAGAAGCACCAAGTGCTTTGCACAGAAATACCTGGCAGCAGGGTTTAATTCATGTAGGTCTAACAGAATCTATCCTGATTGGGTTTTTTTTCAGCAAAGCTCTACAACCAATATATTGGGGAAATAACAGTTTGTTACAGAGTCTGTCTAAATTGCAGTCATGGCAGTGACAGCAGCATATTTTAGAGATAGCCAGAGCTAGCTTTAAATTAGCTAACTCAGGTATAAATAGTAGTCTGTGGCAACAGAGCTCAGGGCAGAACAATTTTCCTACATCTTGGGAAAAAAAAAATATATTTTTCTAAACCAGTGATTATTATCATACTGAATATGTTTTTTCCCCTTAACAAAGACGAGAGTTACTTGTTCATTCCCCATGAACTTGCACACAGCTTTGTACTCTGGCTAAGTACCAACCATTTTCCTAGATGATTCATAATTTATAATGTGGGACACTGCTCCAAGTTAGATTTAGATGTATTTTGGAAGCTCAGACTTAAAAATATGATAATGTAAAAGTGTGGATTTTTATGAGGGAAAAGTTCTGGATGTTGACTGATTAAGTTGATGACTTAAATCTTTCAAACCACTAAGCCCCACATAATGTTAAGAGCAATAGCTCTGCATTCAATTTACTACTTCACAAGTCAGCATCTTCTCTGAGTATTTGAGGAGGAATTATTTTAATGTCGGCTGACATGGAATTGCTGCATATGTAATCCCCAACCAGTAAACTGCACACATCTACACATACATGCACAGCATACATTCACTAGTGATGGTTCATGAGGGATATAAAGATCAAAAGATTTTTCAGCAGTATTCTAACAGGTTGTTTTCATTTTTGGGCCATCCCATTCTCGCGGTATGTATTAGATTGCCTAGCGCTCACCTTGTGATGCTCTATTAGTCAAAACATCTCTTTGCCCATATATTCAAATGAACTGTAGAGGTTATTAACTTGCCCTTGGCAAAAAGATTTAGTTTTCTAGGGCAAATGCTTTTATAAATTCTGTGTGTGACAGTTTTATTACATATTGTAAATAGAATACTGTGCCAGATTTTTATGACAGCCATCACTAAGTCATTCAGACCTTATTACTTTTCAACCCTTCACATACCTTGAATTTTATATATTTTTTTTAATCTTTAACAGGCCTTGCTGTGGTCAGTGCACTTTTCTTACTTCCATAGCCAATGTTATTTACTAACATGACTATTTAAAACATTTTTTTTTATTAAGCCAAGCATTTTATCTTGCAGAATATCAAGGCTGTATTTTAATTTGGCTCAGACACATACTCATTTGCACATTCTGCATTTATAGCGATAGACTCGTTTAAGCTTGTACAGTCTCTGCTAGCAGTTAATATAATAGTTTCTGTGCTCAGCTGCATACCTATCTTGGGTCCCACTATCTCTAACTGAATGATTCTTCTACTGAAGGACTTCTGTTATTGACTTAATTTTACTTTTTGTACTTCAAAACAATGTGTGTGTTCTGAAAAGAAAAGGAAGAGTATATGAACCATGCTGGTGTTAAGATCTACTCAGATACAAAACTATTTTATCAAGTAATTTCTCTGATCCTAAGGATGCTTTCAAATGATGAAAAAGAGTTCTTGAAGAGATTTTATTTAGATAGGTAATTTATTAGCAATGGAAATCTCACATGTCCTAGGCCTTGTGAATATAGAAAATAAAAACCACAGTTGCTATTTAACTTTGTTTCCCATTGAGATGACAAACAAACAGGAGAAGGAATGAGACTGGCTTTGGTAAAGATACAGTAAAAGTGAAGAGTAACGATTTTCAGAGGTATGTAAGGAACGAAAAACTGAAGTGCCTATAATTTATAATCTTTAATGCTCTGACACTTTTGAGATGTTGTCTTCAGTAGTAATTTAAAATACAGCAAAGCTCAGTTGCTGGAGAGTCTGCCAGCAAGAGGGCCAAGCCACCTGGTAAGGCATGTGTCACTGCCGGGGGAAGCAGCTGAACAGGAGTACTTTGCTTCTCTCCCTGCTCCCCTCTGGCCATAGACCTTGAAACAAGAGTCTTCCCTCGTGCCTTGGCAAGCCAAGTCTTGACCCTCCCTGGGGACATCATATAAGGACACATTGGAGGGATGGTTCATAGTCATTAATTAGGGAAAAATGAATGCTTTGATGGAGCTTCTACTTCCTGAAGGTGGTAGGAAGGTGGTGTGGCTGCTTGTGAAAGCAGGAATGATTCAAGTCCCTTCTGGTTTTCTGCAGTTCTGCTAGATAGGATACATCTTTTTAGAACCTGCAGTTCTGATGAATCAGAAAAAACCCTCATTTTAATAGAGAATTTTGAATTAGCTATAATGAGACCTCATTTCGAAATTCACTATATTTGCCTCTTTATGTTTCTGCACGTATCTGAACTCGGATTCTTATGAAGGAAAGAATCAGGTGATTTGCAGTTTTAAAGTTGTATGTTTGCAACTTACAGTAGTTGGGTCACATTATGGTAATTACCCTATTTATAAGTTAGCTAACGGAGTTCTTTGTTTTAAGCACTATAAATTCTAAAATTAGTGAATAAAGCTAGAAACCCATTTTCAGATCCATTTATATGAAAGGTGCTATATAATTTTAAAGCTATTATAAATGATTGAAAGATGTTTTCACAACTGCCTCTAGATTGCATGGGAATGTGGAATAGCATTTCAAAAGATTTCAAAATTAATGTGGCTGTGGGTGTGCTATGGAGAACTGCTGAACCTTCACTACAGCTTCCTTTCTGCCTGCTGCTGACTATTGCAGTGTTTCTGTAATCAGGTGCTCATTTTCATGCTAACTTGCCTCACTTTCAGTCACGAATCTCCCAGTACTTCTGTAAAGTCATTGTGTTCTTTTCATTTCTTTTCTATATATGTGAGTCGTTTATTTTCACTTTATAAAAATAGATTATAGGTCATCTTTATGGTTAGGGGTGGGAATCCAGGTGTATCTTTGTCTCTGTTAAGTGCAAGGCCCTCAAAATAATAGGGTTATAAACCAGCCTTCGTTTAAAAAAAACCCAATGAACCAAACAACTTGGTTGTCCAGATTTGACTTCTATATTATTATGTTAGGTAGGATATGCTAGTTATATTGTCATGGTAAAGATTACATTGTCCATTTCCACTAAAAACAGTGATTCATGCTCCTTATTTATGTATTAACTATACAGCATGTTCTTCCGATAATGATGATATTTGATTTTTTTTAAAAATGCTAAGGATGCATTTGCTACTGAATCTTTTAATTATATTGACCTAACATTTACTTTTAAATAAGCGCTTTAAGAGTTTCTGCCATCTGTCAGACTTTTTTTAGTTGTTTTTGAAATGTTCTCACTTGTGGAGAGATGCAGGTTCTTTAATGTCTCTTCACAGTTAAAGCTAATGGAAATCTTACATTTCTGCTTGATGCAAAGTACTGGCTTTAAATAATTAACTCTCTTTGGACATCGTGAAGGTGATAGATATCAGAGTCTTCTGCCTAGAAAGTTGACTCAAAGCTGCTATAAAAAGAAAAGAGAGAGAAACTTTTGAAAGATACTCTGAGAGACTATCAACATGTTTCAGCAAGAATTCTCTCCCTATAGTAATCCAGGAATCTCATCTGTCAAAGAAGTCTTATTTTTTAAACAGGATCCTTGAAAACAGCAATTATTAGGGAAGTTTTCAATTTCTAAATAGTATCTTGCACTTCAATTCTCATAATTTTCTCTCTGTAGTGTGTCTCCTTTTAGGCCTCTCTGCATCATTCTTATATGTCAGAAAGAATGGGAGAATAAGATGAAAGAATAAACATCAAGAAACTAAATTAATTACCTACACTTTGAAATCTGGTTACCAGAATGATTTTTTTTAAAAAATTATTTCATTTACTCTTCCTCTGAGTATATTTTTCTTTCCTTTTCTAGCATTGTGATACCTCAGGGTGAACTAAATAGAATTGTTACATCATTTAATATAATAGGATGTGACATGATGCACCTTGATATAGTCCCTGAAAGGTACAAAGTGTTGCAGAAGGCATTTGAAAATTCTGAGCACTGCAGGTAGAAAATAGCCAATTTGAAATCTGGCACACACAGATCTTCATTTTTACTCTCTAATTATGCTATAAACAAACTTAATTCACTATAGAACTTCGGAAATAGTTGGCAATTATTCTTTTCAGACTAAAGCATTACCTTAGGCAGCAAGAACTTCACTTCTTCATACATCAACATGTTATTGTGTTAATGTGCCTATTATTGTACCATTTTGATTGACAATACTAATTACAATTGTTCGTGAACTTAATGTGATTTTCTGGCTGACAGTGACCATTTAATAAAAGGGAAAAACTTCCCTACAAGAGCTATAAGTATTTAAATGTGAACTGCTCTTCTTTTTTACAAAATCCAAACATTTATTCCTCTGGAACAAAGTCTTACTTCATTGTACCTTTAAAGACATTCTAGAGGGTGTGGTTATCCTCAAATAATCACACTGGTGGGGGATGAAAGGCAATCTGTACAAAATATACCCAAGAAAATGGAAAAGTTCGTAAATTACAAGTCATGAGAAACAATTAAAACTCTTTCTTTAGAATTTGTTAATTTGAATATAAAAAAACTCCAACCAGTTGTAGTCTAATTGCAGTAAGAGATGTGTCTGAAAGTTGGGAGAAATCATGCGTAAGTGAATCTTTTTATTGTGCTCAATAAAAATATTCACCACTTCAAATTAAAGAAAGAGTAGTTGATAATCCGACATACTCGGAAGCAAAAGTAATGAGAGTTTGTGTAAAATCAGTGTAAACAAGTAATATTTTTGTAAGAAAAGGATTCAGATGTGTGAACTGATTTGTTGCTGCTATTTATAAAGTTGAATTTGTGCTTAGCCCATTGTTGAGAAAGTCACCATTAATATGTGTATTAATTATTTTACTATGGTAGATTAAATTATGGCATTTGACCTTTGTGAGGATAGGACAAGGTCCTCTGGAGTTACATTGTGCTGTTTGAAATCAGAGAGATACTGTCCTAATTAAACTCACAGGAAGTATCTTTCCAATCTCATTTAGCTTTATTATTTCAGTGTCCCCCGTAACCCATAGGATAATTAATTAGCATTAGGAGCCATATGCTCGCATTGTTCATTCAGCCCTCAGAGCAACGCCTATGTTTTTTTGTAGGGCTTAACAGCATTGTATCGTTTCCAGGTGTCCAGAGAAACCATGCAGAAGGCCATGCCACCCCTCTTGAAAGCCTGTGGCTCCACAAGGGAACACAGTGGGGGACACCTGCAGGAGGAGTGCAGGTTTCTGGCAGGGGTAAATTAGTCTGGGGTAAACACTTGCAATGAGAAATGCAGTTGTAACCCCTTGTGGGAAAGGGAAGGAGAAAGGAGAGGAGAGCAAAAAAGAAGTAGGAAGGAGAAACAGAGAAAATAACAACTTAAAGCTTTTATGAGTGGGCAAGACTGACTGGTATGGGTCTGGCATTGGAAAGACAGTGTCAAGCAAGGAGCCTGTCAGAAAACAGGGCTGAAGGGGTAGCAGGAGTTTGGGACATGGGTAAGAAATAGTACGAGTGTAGAAAAGGCAAAAGGCAGGCTGTCCTCAAAAATAGCTTTGGAGCTGCTGCCTTGTGATCACGGAGACTTGCAGAGCAGTTCAGCCTGCTGGAGATCTGAGTAGTGCCCCAGCAGGGTCCTTCTTTCACCGTTGATTACGGAAGGAAATTTGGGCTACCATGTTCCTAATTTAGACTTCTCATGCAAATGATGAAAACTGCTAGGGTTTTGCGGTGGATTCTTGATCTTTCTGGTTTTACTGCTGCTTTGCACAATACAGCACCACTCTGGGTTGCTAAACTGTGATTACTGCTTTAAGTATAAATAATGATAAGAATGATTCCTGCTGTTATTTAAAACATATTGCAAGCAAACTAAGGGTTCCAGATTCTTGTGGAGAAGCAAATGTATGCATTAAAGTAGTTCCCCACATAGGAATGGAAAAGTAAATATAATTTAAAAAAAAAAATTAATCTGTGTTTAAAATAAATTATGCTGTACCCCAGCAAGTTTTTGCTAGTGTAGAAGCAAGATATCTTGACACTTGTGGGAAAGTTTTAATTTTCTTTATTACAAATTTTCAGTTTAATAATGGGTATCAGTGGTAAATAAATGCAGTGCTGTTAGGTCCTCATTATACTCATTATTGGCTGCATTTATTGCTACTGTTCTTTTCTGACTTGATAGTGAGGGCATACCTCCTGGGACAGACAACTTGGTATCAACTAGTCTGACTCCAGAGGAATTAAGGATTTCCAAATTTAACCTGGTGAAAGCCTTCACTTCAGCATGCTTAAATTCCCTGCTCGTATTTTTGCCTGGAATTCTTGTCATGAGCTAGTGCTTAGATCAGCAGCCAGATCTTGCCTTCAGCACCTTCTCCCGTGGTCTCCATGCTGTCACATTTGGTTGTTTGCTGCTGCTGCCCACTAGCACAGCCCTGGTAGGGTCAACCGGGAGCACATCCAAGCCCTGTACGGCTCATTGCCCTCAGTACTGCTCAGCTGGAAGGGAAGGGATGGAGCGGGACAGCTGTTAGCTTCCCGGCATTGCAGTATTCCCCTTAACTATCAAAGCTGGTAAAAACCACTTTCTTTTCTTAACTTTTAACCCAGAAGATTACTATTAAATTAGGCACATAATGCCTGGGGGTTTTGTGAGCTTTTAAGGAATATTCACTAGAATATGCATTCTTTTTCAGACATATAGTGATGTTGAGTATCAGTGCATATCACTACATATAAGTATGTTATGTTAACCACTTGTCAGATATGTGCACATTTAGAATATTTGGACTTTTTACTCTAAAAGAAATTAATTTCTCTCCTTCCATCAGAAAGGGAAAAAAGGGAAAGAAAATAACAATAAAAAGTCGAGATGAGGATATGTTGGATTACTCTGTGGGGAGATTTTGCTGTTATTTATAAAAAAAAAGTAAATTTAATCTTTGATAGGTGAGAAAATGTGTAATATCTCAAAAATTCTCTAAGTACCCAACAAGAAAACATGATTTAATATACAATAAATTATATATAATATATGAAGTGATATTTGATGAGTTAAAATTAAAAAATATGTATTTTGAAATTCCTCTACTTTAAATATAATATAATATTTTTTAACCTAAAGAAGATTTTTTATGGTGCTCTTTGATGAGAGAGATCTATCTTGACTAAAGGGACCTGGGTCTTTGTCGGACGGCAGCTGTAAAAGAACAATTCGGAAACTGATAAATGCAAAAAAGCATTTAAGTGACACTAGGCATTAGTCTAGTATACCTGTGATATTTTAAACATTTACTATTTAATTCATACTGGAGTATTTCCTTGCTTAGATATCTCATCTCTTTGCAATAATAATTCTTATGAAACAATAGGAAGTAACATAACGCTATTTTATAAGTGAAGATCCGAGAAACAGCTTAGATTACTTTGTTTTCCATGTGAGAAATTTCATACATAGTTGGAGGGACGGGAGGTTTCATCCAGCATGAAAGGAACAGTGCGCTGCCACATACCATCACTGTCTTTATCGGCTACATCCTAACCTGCTGCTTATGTAGAGGATTTGCTAAAGTTTCGAAAGAGCAGGGCCTTTCTGCTTTCTGGGTTGTGACAAACCATAAGGTATTAAATTCAGAGGTGACCTTTTGAGCAGGGCAGGGCAAGAACAGCTCCAGCACTCCTGGGAAGAGGAGTGTCCCCCCTCCCTGCGGTGGTCTGGCTGCAGTGCAGGAGGATGCAGTGGTCGAAACCTCTTCCTGCCCCCTGCTGCCCCTTCTGGCAGGTCTTGAGAGTTTCTGGAGAGAAGTCCTGACGCTGCACAGGTGATTGATCGTTGGAGAGGATACAGAGGTAGCAAATAAGAATTTACTTGCTGTACTCTCCTGGTATATCTGTAGCTATGGAAGACTTTTACCTGTAAAGCTAACTCCTCTATATTGTTATATTAAATTTTTGAATTTACACGAAACCAAACCCTAAAAAGGAAAAATCTATGAACTACCACAAAACCCCAGTATTTGTATATTTTTTCTTTGAAAAAGTTTAACCAATCACCAGTTATATCCTTTGTTGTGTGGCTGGCATTTCAGAGCATGTACTCACATATAACCACAACTGCTTTGAGGGATGATCCTAAAAGTCTCTTCTTGTGTTAAAATCTATTCTTTGGAATAATCCGCATATGGGCTCTCATAAGCCTGTAGAACTGCTGCAGAAATTAGCAATTAAAAACCTTTGGTAATATGTACTGTAGCATGAAGATACCAAAGACTTGCATTAACCATTTAAAAAGGTTGCGTATTGTTTGAACGCTGCAAGCTTCTCTAAGGCTTCCTGAAATTAGGGCACTCTGCTGTGTAGGATGAGGTGGCAACATCATTATACCTCAGGCTTCAGGCTGAACTAAAGCGTGTATCCTAAAACAGGTCACTTCCAACCGTGAATATAAACTAACTCTTAATTGCTCAGTACAGACCTGACAGTCTGATTTGTGTTTATCACGTGCTCCTTAATCTGTGTCCTTAAATGAAGGCCCTGTATGGCTTTGAGTAAAATGCATTACAGCTAATGATGGGGATTGATTTCTAAAAATCCTCCTCTAAATCATGAGTTCAGCTACAAACTGTCCAAGTCTGCAGGCTCAATTTGTGTCTCTGCTGTTTGTTTGTAAGCTGCCCATTCTTCTTTCACATGTTGTGAGAATGAAGCCTCAAGGGATTAGAAATTGTGCAGGTACTTGGGTGATAAAAGCTATATAAATATGTAGAAAGATTAACATATGGAGTAAAATGACATCTGCTATGACAGTGGTACAAGTTAAGAGCCAAAATCTGACAAGGTTTTTCTACTTAGAATTTCTACCATTATCATAATGTGAGCCTACAGGAAACATCTGCTTACCATTTGTGTTGTATTCAGTCTACATATTTTTTGGTTTTCTAAAGGAGCCACACAGTAGTGTTATTTTATTTACATATAGGCTATCCAGATTTTGTGTCTGGAAGTCTTACAGGTGCAGCATAAGCGTTCCTTCATTATTATCTCAAACTGGTATTGCAGTCTGCTCTACTATATGATGTGTGGGTTTGTTGGTTGTTTTTTCTATGGAAAGTGGAGTCATTATTTTTAAAAATTCAATCATGTCATTTTGCAGTGCTGTCCATACTTTGATGTATAGTAATAATCTCTTGTGAACGATTATTGCTAACGCTGACAAGTTAGCAGAATGCCACGTTGTAACTATAAATTCTGTTTAGCACAGATATTGATCAAGGTTTCTGCTAATTTCACTTGTGCTTACTTTGAAAAGGAGAATCCTGGATTTACCTAGAATTACCTACTTGTTGACTCATATTTGATCAGCAGAACCCTCTTCCATACAGAGAATAGAAGTTTTAAGGGTTTTTTATGTGTCACAAGCACTGGAACGGAGACACCTGTGAGCATGTCTGAAATTCCACCAAGCCATGGGCCTCACTGGTGACAAAAGGGAACACGTTTCTTTTTTCTCCTCAGTCTTACACTGGAATTGCCTTCCATCTATGCACCTGAGTTAGAAGTCCTTCTCTGTTCCTCTGCTTGGCCAACAAGTATTGTGGCAGTAGAAGCTCTCTCACCGCTTCTGGACTTCAGGTTCTGTGAGGAATGAAGAAGCTTAAGATGATGTTAAAAACATTACATCAAGAAATCCCACAGAACTATGATCTGCTCATGAATAGTCTGTGGGCCAGATAAAGCTCAGTTATCCATTGCAATTCATTTTCTGAACTCTATTAATCATAAACTTAATTTCGGTTTATAATTTAACGATCTGATTTGCTCTAGATTATTAGGGTTTGAAGGTCAAGCCAGATGTCATTTGAAAGTAGTTTTCCCTTGATTTGCAATCGGATTTCTAAATTGACCTGCAACCTTACTGACATATAATGTTAATGAACTACACATGGCTTGCATATAGAGAGATGCAAATATAGAAGTTTTTAGAATTTTGCTAGAATCAGTATTTTATATTTAATTCTTTTTGACATTTAACTTTGATGAGTCTTACATGCACATACCTGTGGGGGAAATTGGATCTCTTAATTTATAAATATCTCTAATCATGGAACGTCACTCATTTGAGAAATTGATAAAATAACTGAGGAATAAGCCAGGGACTGAACCAGTACAGGGCTGATAAATGTGTTACCTGTATTTTCTTAGTCCTATTCCAAATACTTGAGGTAGCATTGTGTCTCTGTCATTTGATGTTATAGTGAAGAATGCTATTCTAGTGAAGAAACCCAGTGCGAGGCTAAAAACATGTAAATACTGGGTCTACTTATAGAAATGCTTTTAATAAATACTTGCTTTAAAAAACATAGAAATCAGTGTCACTCTTAAATCTCACAGGATCAGTTATGAAATCATAAAATGTGCTATAAAAAGAACAGAGATTATTGAGGAATGCTGTTACAATTCAAACTTCTTGCATGTAATCACAATGCATATGTGAATTTTCCAAGTCTACAAGTATATGAGGAACTATTTGCAAAGCTAACAATTGTGTCCTATAGTTCTTAAATTCCATTTTTCTATTTTAAAAATTACTTAAAGTTGTAGAAGATGTGTTAAAAAAATCCCACACCCTCTGCCAGCTGCACAAAGAGGTCAGAAATAGTATATAATTATTGCTGAGTTAATTGCTGGGTGCTAACATACATACAGACATACAGTATTCAACTTAGACATTATCACAATAGTGGACAATTAGGGCAAATTCAGTGACAGATAAAATGCAAATAGAATTTTTAAACATAGTACTCTACTGGCTTTTTAATTTTTTAATAATCTTAGAGAAATTGTCACTTCTATCTGAAGGCTTACAGACGGATTCTAAAAGGGGCACTAAGTCAGAATAACAGTTGCAAATTCCTTTTGAAAAGACTACACTTAAACACAAAACTATTTGTTGTAAAATTAGAGATTGTATTGTCCTTGCAGCACTACTGAAGGTGTAAAATGAAAGCTAGATCCTCAACAAATGCATATTATATAAATATAATAACCTCTAGTGGAGAAGTTATGTATTTCTTGATATCAGCCTGGTTTAGTCCCCATTGAATTTTATTAAATTAATTCATTTCCATTTTTTCACAAGTGTTTTTTAGCAAAGACAAATTTTTTTCTCCCTAATGTTTGGGAGTTTTGTGAAACACAAAGTCAAGCTTAGAAAGCAAAAATTTGCTTTGGAGAACGTGTTCTGCTGTTTAGTTTCTGACGTCAAACTATCTTCCAGATGTAGCAATTTTGGTAAAATATGGAATCCTAAAAGACCTCAATAAAAATGATGACTTTTTATATTTTGGGGAGAGAAGATTAATTTCATTTTTTTTTAAATGTTCAAATATCTTAAAAGGCGTAGGAGGATATATGAGAAGATAGCGTAATTAGAAGAAATCTATAGCAACAGTCTGAGCACTTCATGAAGCTTAAGGATATGTCTTCTCTCAAACTTTAAAAATTTTCTGTAGCAAGACAGCAATGAAACACCAACAGTGTGACTGCATTTTTATTTATGAATGTTGTTAAAGGATTGTTAGGATGATCGAAAATCATTCTCTCTGTGTGTATTTAGATATGTGTTTCCGACGGTCTCTTCTTCTAAAGGAACAATATCATGGAGTCACATTTTGATGCAGGAGGAACACTGACCAGTTTTACTTAAGATTAAAAGACATTACTACTCTGCAGGTATATTCCATTTCGGAGATTAATTATGCATATTGGAGTTTACTTAGAGCTTTAAAAGTCAAAGAACTCACAAGTTGCTAAAATAATTTTAAAACTATTTCCACAGTGTGTGTATATTAAGGAATTAGAAATCCTTTTAATTTTAATTTTTAGAGAAGAAATAAAACAGAGAAAGAAAAGTTAAATTCATACTTAAATGTCAAGGACATTGTTTCTTTGGGACACATTTGTATGCACATTTAAGCATGAGAACTTTACTGGGATCTATTCAGGGAGCCCTTTGTGGTATAAACAGACACCAGTCCCTTCCAAATGCTTGATTTTTCCCTTACTTTTACAAATCTGAGACAATACCTCTTAAAAGTCTTTTACAAACTCCTGGTTGTTTTTCAAAGTTTATGATTTATTTTTCACTCAATACTATGGTTGTGATTTATTGCCTGTTTCACAGAAGGAATGAGACTTAAATTGCTAAAGGCAGATGTGGGCAAAGCTGGGAGCAAGAGTATGACGATTGATTTCAGGGATATAGGGAAGCTTTATGAGGACCATATCTGATAAGGCTAACTCTACTTGNTTCCCAATATGAAATCAGATGGATGGACTTTGAATTGCTCAATTAGTAGTGAAAATGACACTGAGTTTTAAGCTGAAGGCTGTGGGATTGATCTAAATTTCATGGAAGTCAATGAGCCTATGCCACTTGCTCTCCTAGATTTCTTGTGGTTTTCAGGGCTGTCAGCGAGAACAATGATTTTGGGCCCCTGGCAGAGGCAGAAGGGAGTGGTTGAAAAAAACAGAATACATAGGTGCAATTGACCAAGCCTTTCAGAGGAAGGGCAGGGCCTGCCTCTGCCTAAACCTGAGATTAGATCACCTGTACAGCTGTTTACATTAACTGCTCAGGCATGAATGACCTAATGATTTTGACTGAATGGAACTTTAGAAGAGTTTCAGCTCAGCATTTCAGACTTTGCATCCCTGCTCATAACACAACATAAAAGGGAGAGGCATGCTCGCATGGTATTGTAGGGTCTGGTGCCAAATTACAGCATCATTTGCATCCTGTTGCACAAAGGAGAATTCGTATCGGTGTCAAAATTCAGCACGCAGTGTAAAAATTGCTGCTCTGATTCACCTTGATGTGTGTGTGAGGAAAGGTCTGATTGTGTCAGCACCCACGTGTCTGTGTGGTTTTCAGTTGGTGGCTGTCAGGATTGGCATGTACTGCAGAAGGCAGATTTCGAGTCATAACCTTGGTGGTGTGACTTTCAGAGGCCTCTGGTTACTCAGGGCTGGGTCTGTAGTGAAAGCTTACTTCTCAGATACAAGAATGTTGCTAGTCATTTGCACTATATGTATTAAGGCACTGCATCTCTCATGTTTAAGGTAGTTTTTTCCCTTTAGGCATCTGCATAGGGCAGGATTTTCCATGCTGAGGGAAAGAGCAGAATTATTAGCTGTTAAGCATATAAGCAATGACCTTATTAAAATCTGTGCACCAGGAAAAGATGCTGAAGTGCATTGCATTTATTCACATAATTTAAGTGCCTTAGCAAAATATTTACATGTATGCAAATTCCCAGTTGTTTTGCTCAACCTTTGAGCAAGGCACGTTCAGCATAGACTTGACACACATTGTTGTATGTGGGCAAATGCATGCACACTTGTTCGAACACCTGGGCCTCAGAGACCAACTTGTTCTGCTTCCTTGGGTGGTGGTCTGCTGCTGTGCCAGCTTGTCTTATGAAGCTGCTATGCGTTACAGTGCCATGATAAATTATAGCCTTCGCTGATTATCCACTGTCATCTGGCCCCTGGTCACCAGAGTGAAACCAATGAAAGATCACATTTCTTCCTACTGTGTTGCTATAGCACAACCTTATAGTGCTGTAGGCAAAAACCTTATTATAAATTGTTTTATTCAGCCATGCTTATAATGGCACCTCTACTGAGCCTGCAGCACAAGACAGCCAAGTAGAGAGGAGTAACCCAACTTTATTTGGGTATTCGACTTTCTAACAGCAACAATAGTGTTTTGCCTCCTTGTTTGATTTTTTTGTTTAACTTGCACTGCTTTTGTAGAGCTTGACTGAGAACTATTGTCAGTCAATGTTTATGTAGCTGTTTAGTAATGCTAATTGTTTAAAGGGAAAATCATTCTTACATGCTGAATGAGAGTGGAAGGCAGTTAACTATAATGACAAAAGCCATCATAAGAAGAGATTATGCTTTTGTTACAAACCCATGCTTGAAGTGCAGCTTCGGTCCAAAGTGGGATACTCTGGAATGGTGTAGATGGGCGGGGCTGTGGATAAACTTGTCTTGGAAGGACTTACATATATTTTTTCTCAATTCATGAATAATAAGTTATATTTTTTACCATTAGACAGAACAGACCGAGGCTAGGATTATATCTTTGCTAAGTTCTTTTGCCTTGCGAATTGGTACCATTAATAAAGATTTCTGCAGGTCAAATGATGCCCTCATCTATACCTATGCAAATGTCACTACATTTACCCTCTGGCCTTGGTTATATATAGTCCAGTGAGGTTGCTCAGGATTAAAACGACTATGACCCTGGCATTGGAATGTAATTAACAAGCAGCGCCCAATTTGTGAACAACATTCAAATGCAGTCCGATTTGTTTTGCTAGTGTGGGCTCTGAAATAGAAGTGAAAAAAAAAAAGTATTGAATGAATGAATTCAGGTATCCAGTGATGGCTGTGGCAGATGAGGTGTCTTTTGGTAGCTGTGTCTGTTTCATCTGCGAACATTTGATCCGGTTCTACTGCCTGGAAGAGAAGCTCCCTGACAGACAGACTGTCTCTCAACAAAAGCAAGACAGGACTCAACATACCTAGAGTACCTGTGGATAGTCAGGCAGTTTGTGTTTGTCTCCTACTATAGCACAGCTGGGCAGATATAACCTATGAATTACACTGAAGTATAAATATTTTACAAAACCAGAACACTGTAAAGAAGGCTTTTTGGCCTTATTTTCCAGACTAGAGATGGAAATAGATCTCAATGTCTGTATCTTTAATAAAAAAGGAAGAAGAAAGAATGAATGCAGGACTTGAACATATGCTTAATCAGCAATTACTTTTGTACTGTTATAAACAAAAATATTTTGAAAACAAATATTGTGATCAAATCCAAATGCTTTTTAAATGCAGCAGTAGATATTTGCTTAGCAAAAGTCTGTGCAGTGTTTTTCTCAGTATTTCAGACAAATACTGATTATACAATACTTGCAGTCTCTGAAAGACACTCATAAGTCCTTAGAGTAAGAGAAATCCTCTGTTTTGTCTTTATGTTCAGAAAATTTAACAAAGGATGGAAGCAGGTGTGTCACAGTTGCCTTTTTGTCTTCTGCCATGTAGACATTTGTTCTGAACCTGAAAGTGGCAGAGTGCAATCCAACCAAGCCAGCCAAACCA
>VZTM01005984.1:280-14649 GCA_013400555.1 Jacana jacana | reverse complement strand
ACTGAAACAATGTATGACTAAAGATTGATAACAGTTCACACTGAATTTACCTATTACTCCATTCTTATTATATTTAAATGTAATCCTCAGATAAATCCTGACTGATAAGTACAAAGTAATAAGAAGTAACTTTCGTGTACTTCTTCATTTACGTGATATAATCTGCAGAGTATCAGAAAGACATTAGACCTCTAAGCATAAATAAGATAAAAATCTTTGGTGTAGAAAGTTGAGTCTTGGATTTATTATCCTTGTTTTATCATTGTGTTCCTTCTACTGCACTAAAAACGGTATATAGCTGTATATCAAGCTTTCATGTTGTCTTATACAAAAAACCGAACTACTAATTAGTTATGATGAAATGAGAGACACTTTTGTGGGCCTCTATTACAAGTGGAAGCCAAAATGAACATACTATTTGGATTGGCATGCAATGATTGTCAGAACTTTACCTTCTTTGGTTGTATTTGGGAAGAGGAAATATAAATAGTTTTTCAGAATACCTGCAATGGAAGTGCATGCACGCTGGGCAGTGTTTCTTAATTCTTGGAAATTACATTAACTGGAAGGGATTTCAAATAGACTTTTGATTTAAGAAGTCTATGTATTTATTTTGTAATGTATTGTATTATAAATATCAAAAAATTTTGTTCCAGTTGGTGTCTGTGGCTAACAGAAATCCCCAGGAGGTTTCCACAGATATTTAGAATGCCCTAAGCTGAAAGTATTTAAAATCAGAACAATTTTCATGCCTAAAAAGGACTGAATTAATTATGGCTTACGGCAACTTAAGCCTCTATATATGGTGAGGTAGGCAGTAGAAAAATATTCTTCATGGCTACATTGTAGGGTTATTTCCCCTACTACAAGATATTTCCATCTTGTAGTGTTTCGTGTTGATTATATTCCTTTTGCAAAGCCCATTTAGTCATGGGCATTTTCATGCTGTCAAATGCTGGCTGTATGGCATCTTTGGGAGAACAGAAAAGGAGAGAGGATAAAATATTTGTAACGTCTTATGGCAGGAGGTGGGCATTTCAGCTTCTATTTCCATTCCTTCTCACCTTAGTCATGACTCTCTAAACAATAATTTCTATCTTTTTTTTCTGCGATCTTTAAGCTCTTAATGTTTTAAATTGGTTGTCCAATGTTATGAAATAAGAAGAGTGAGGGCTGTGATTCCTCTTGAGCTTCTCCAAGTGTTAAGACAATGCTACAATTAAGAAGTGCCAGGAAATACGAGGATGGAAAAAATACCTATGCTATTTCATGCTGGTTTTGATCCAATTATTACTTGTTTAAAATACTGAAGGATCTTGTGAAAGTCTGTAATCTTCACTGTAGCAAAATAGGACCTGGATGGCAAACACAAAGGGTGAGCAAGTAAGTGGTTGAGGCTTCTGTTTATCATTCCTGTAGTCTGTGAGACCTCTCTAAGATATCACCCTTAAAAGAGCATGTTGCTCAGGGGCTCTGATATTTAAGCTCCCATGAAATTATTGTTGCTGTTTATTCAAGCTTGAGGGTTCTAACCAAGTACTTAAACCAGTAGTCCTTTGTGCCAGATAGTGATTAGTAAGAAGAAGGGAAATATGGAAAGGAGGGGTAACCATATAACTGGATAAGACAACTGCAGAATAAACTAACCTGGACATGTTTTCTGTCTGAGTATCTTCCTGTTATTTAGGTTTCTTATTTGGACTGTTGATGTATGCTTCCATGGAGTAAACATCTTAAAATCCTTTTAATTAAAAAGAACCTCTATGACCATTAACATTGTAGGCATTTATAAACATAACTCCAGCTTAATGGCAGCTTCATAAGCAGAATGAGGAAGAGGATATGCAACTTATAATTCATCTTAAATACTGTGGGCTTTTCTTTTGACTTCATCTCATAAACACTAAATTAGAACTGGATATAATTATGATGAAGGCAACAAGGACATTTGGGAGTTTGGAACATCTTTGGTCTGAGAAAAGACTAGGATAGGAATTTCCTTACTGCAATAACTTGTATGAATGGAGGATACGTTAGAAAGCCATAATATGAAGAAAGGTGAACAGAAATATTTTTTTCTATGATGGAAACCAAAATTATCTCAAAATTATCATGTATACTTTTCAAAGAAACAAGTGCAAGTATGTTTTTCAGATTGCAAGTAATAAAATCTGTGGAACTCATTACCAGGAACTATGGGCGTGGAGAACAGAATAAATTAATCAAAAAATGAGCCTGGAAAAGTCAAGAAGTATACTTCCATCACTCTCTAATCAACTTTGATACCTGTGATAGAGTCTCCGGTTAAGAAATCTCAAAGCCTTTCACCAAGCAGAAGCTGGCAGGCTGGGCAAATGGTAAGCGTAAGCTCCCCTAATGCTTTCTTACCATCCCTGAACTTTGCCCACAAACATCTGAGGTTGACCACTAATGACCATGTGATGCTAGTCAAGACAGGCATTTGGTCTGTACTAATATATGAGTTCTGTGCTTAGAAAGTATTAAATAGTTACATACTCATGACGGTGGAGCTGTCAGGAAGGACCTTGAAGGGTCTGCTAAGGACTGGTTGGATGTCGGAGACATTTAGCTGTAATAGGATCAGTTTACCTCTTGTAGCTCTCGTAAGAGTTTTTCTTGTAATAGTAACAGACTTAAAGGTAGAAGGGACTCCCTACTTTTCTTCATTTCTGGTATTGCATATTCAAAGCATGAAATAGAATTACAAATCAGTTATTTTATATCTCTAAAACACAATGTTAACTTAAAAATCATGATACTTGATGGAAAAAGAAATGTTGGATTTCTTTTATTTGTATTTCTGATGTTTCAACCTATAATGTTTGTATAATCTTTCTCGAAACTGTCTTTTCTCTGGAGGCATTTCAACTCCGGAAAACTGAAATTCTTATGAACCTAGAAATGAGGACATTAAAAACACAACTAAATTTCATAGGAAGTGACAACACTTTTTCTGTGTTTCCCTGAAGGTCTGCCTGCTCACTCTTAATAAAAAGTGGATCTAACAACTTACCTTTTGAAAAATAACCAAGAAAGCTATCAGCAGAGGGGAAGTCTTGGCTCTTTAGATGTTAAACTGAACCAAACATGTCCATGACCAGCAGCCATGATGGTCTCTCTTTTGCTCTCGCATCGAGTGGTCCTCCCCTTCTCCTGCCACAATCACTTGAGTAGCTGCTCAAGTGGTACCTGATCTTGCCAAGGCTGCTGAAGGCACATGCCAGAGCTGGCAGAAAGCTGATAGAAACTAATAATACCTTCCAATAGCCTCTGCTTTTGTTAATGCTGAAAATACAAGGTGTCCAGGCTGAAGAAGTATAATTCTTCTCCAGTATAGGAACCAAGAAGGCTTAAGGATGCCTGGCACCAATGGAAACAGGTTTCCTCACAGCAGCTGTCTTCCACATGGGTAGAGGTAGAAACAGAGTGGCAAGCTTTCAGGGGATTATAAAATTTGGAAGCAAGATAGAGACTAAAGAGAACACACGGGAGGCAGAATCATAGAATCATTTAGGTTGGAAGAGACCCCTGGGATCATCAAGTCCAACCATCAAAGTGACAAGGCTGCAGAGATGGCCGAGAGAATGATGCTGTTGGGATTTGTGAAGCATGACTGATATTGACACACGTGTTTTGGAAATTGGAGGTAATTGCCTTCTGAATCAAAACTCTTAAGTTAGCGAATTTGCATGGTTGTACACAAGGGTTGTGTTGATGGTAGTTGCTTTAGTTTAAGGTCATCTTGTTATCTGGACATAAAAAGTTTGAAATCAACCAATGTGAACTTCAAGGTTTTTTGGTACTTCAACATGGCGGTCTGGTGCTAGTTTCAGAGGAGTGTTACAGAGGCAATCAAAATGAATACAAGTGTCTGCCTGATTTCAGTAACAGTTGGGAGAGAAAAGGACGAAATGGTGTTTTAATTATTAGCTATGAGACTGGTGATTAAGAATGGCTTGATAGAGAAGTTTAACATAAGAAGCTGCTGCTTAGTGACTCTACGTGATAGATACTGACCTAATTTTTGGCAACTAAGAGCCATAAACATCAGCCTTGATAAATCAGACCCAGCATATGGTAGGATGTATTATAACTTTTAAAAATTAATGCACAGAGGGTTGAAAAACTACTGTACATCAGCAGGCATTTGTTTTCCTTCTAAATGTAAATGTTACATCTTCTAACAATCCATAAATATATTTTAGAACTTAAAATGAAAATAAAATATCTTTCATAGTTGGTGGGGTGGTGGTGGTGGGGAATCCCACTATTTCCTTGTATGTGATGTTACACACTGTTTTGTTTAAAAAATTCCCTGCACATATATTAATGTTCATTATTGTCTCCACCAGTCAAAATATCATTTTTTATTCAGATGGATAAGCAAAGCTTCAGATTTATTAATACCATCTTAATGTTGCACTGAAAAGGGCATCATGTCCCTGGTTGAAAATGCGATAACTTCAGGGAGTTTGTGACCATCATTGCTTTGTCACTCTAAGGACATTGATGTTTTTATTTATATAAAACTGCAGCAGAAGGTTTGTGGCTCATTGATTTCATTACTGAATATTTATATGGAACTGATTAAAAGCCAAACTATTGATGAATATAAGTTACTGGACATACTTAAGTAAGCACTGGGCGTTTCAAGACTGCTTGAGCAGACTGAAAGTTGTGACTTTTCTCTGAGCACCCTTTGTGAAAACCCAAAATTTTGATCAGAAGTCTTTTGTTTACTGGCCCAGTTTCAGCGTTCTTTAAGATGTACATCTGGAGACATAGGTAGCTATGTTATTTCTGTGGCAGTAACAACTACTAAATTAAAATATTGTGACTGCAGTTTATTATTTTGAAAATATCTGTACTTCCAAAAGTCCCTCTTCTCTTTTCCTCTCTCTCCACCCCTGCCCCCTCCCCCTAGATTAAAGGGATCCTAAGGACAGACTGTGTGAAAATATAAAATGCATATCAGCTCTATGCAGTGAAAAGATTATTGCTATTGCTAAGGATTTGTTCTTCCTGTTTGCTACTTTGAAAAAAATAAAAAAGGCAAAAGCATGCAGGATTTTTTGCCATTTAATAATCCGTTGAGAAATGCTATAAGCAATTAGTGTGTTGAAGCTTGCATTTTAGTTAAAAGTATGAAATAAAGCCTTAATAAAATGCAGTCAAAAGTCCTGAGCAGTTGCACACTGTAAAGCAGGAAATCTCCTCCACACAATAGAGATTAAATGCTCCCTGTGCATACTGTATTCTGCTCAGCCCTCTGCGTTCGGAGCTGGGACCGTGGCAGTCGTTATCTGTAGCAGGCTCCTTGGTGATTTTCAAGCCCTGCACTACCTACCCAAGTGGCAGTGACACCAGCTTTCACTGAAGCCTTATTACTCTTAAAAGAGCAATTTGGTTGGTTGCACGGCTATTAGGATCAGACAGTGAGGCTTAAAGCTGTCAGTACAACTGCTTCTCATCTTTTTTCACAATCCTGACATCTTTTCTCTTTTCTGCTGGACACAAGCATTACTGTTTTTATCATTTTCAATCAAGCTCACGCTGCAAACTGAAGAATATATTCCCACAGAAACCAAAGTGAGGAGCAGAAATTATTTTATAGCTACTGTAGTAGCAGCGGTGCTGGCTGCATGTTGTGTGGGAGAAACTGGATCAGTGAGAAATGTGGCTTTCCTCAGGGCTACATCACTGAGATATTACTTCAGCATCTAAGGAGAGCAAGGCTACTCCTTGCTCTGATTTTTCGATGATTAATCACTCCAGCTTAAGCAAACAGAAAGTGGGGGAGAAGATGTAAGATAATTTTTTATTATTTTTTTTTTAAATAACTTGTGGAAATGTTATCATCAGTGAAACGGGGGAAAATCACTATGCTTGAACTTCTTTTCATTTTGATGTTGCTCTTTTCTGGACCAACCCTGAGCAAGCTTAGCAGGACCAAAGGCAAACACTGGAAGGGGGGTAAGTGGAAAGCAAAAGTTTTGTAATGGATGTTTGAGTATGATTCTAAAAAGCTGTATTAAAGGCGATATAGGGAGAATACCTATGCTGTTTTGAATGACTCAGATTTCAGATTGTCATGTGGACTTGCAATAGGATGCTGAAAGAGAACATGGAGTTTAATTTGTTTTCTTGATAGTTTGCTTGACTGAGTCTTTAAGGCATATATTCCTTGCAGGAATTTTACTTTGCATTGCATCATTAGCAGAATACCATTTAAGGCCTTTATACAAATAAATTTATACCATTTAGAAACCGGTGTTTTTTTGGACTGTGAGAATTTGGATTATTCTTTTTATTAGCCAGACTCTGGGACAGATGCTTGTGGGTTTATTGCAAGACATGTTAACCCCATCGTAAAGGGTTATAGTGTTGGAAAAGGAAGAGAGAAAGCAAGCAAGCAGTTTATTTTGAGGGCAGAATTGTTAGTGCATGTGGTAAAAATGACTAGACAGACATTTTTTCAGAGTACATGAATGTTGTGAAGTGCACTGCCAGCAGCACTAATTGGCTGACTGGCTATGTCAGTGTTGATGTGTTAATAAAGATAAATTGCATTAAGTTTATTGAAAAAAATGCTGTGCTGAGAAAACACTTATGATTTTTGAAGGCAGCAATCCATTTTCCTCTTCTGTTAAAAACCACTGAGAAGATTTACCCTGTAAGTGCTGTGAACAGTTCACTAAATGTGCCTTTTCATAAAGTTCACTTTGTTTTGCTTCCTTGCATGACATTTGTTTATGGAAAACATGGGTTATAGAGGTCTCATAATCAAATAGCTCAGTGAGCATAAATGATATCTCATAAGTATTTGGACTGAGGGACTGCAGATTATAGATACCTTGATATTTTCTCCCTGGTTGTTTCTTGATGTTAACTGATTGGAGGCACCCCAGGATTTTTTTTTTTTTTTTGTATTTTTTTTTTTTCCTTACAAGTGTTGCGACAGCATGGTGTGTTTATCACAGCTTTAATAGCACTTTCAGTTTTCCTCTGCTGTCAGTATTGTGATCTGAGGTTAAAGAGTAGCATCAACATTAAAAAGAAGTTTTAATAATTTATCACAACATCTCAGCAGGAGACTCCTCCCTCCCCCTCTGTATTTCCTTTTGTTGCTTTTACAGATATCGCAAATCTTCCACCTACTGTATCTTCAAGGGAGAAGTTGCAGCACACACTTAACCTGGACTGTTAACGCAGCACACTATATCTGAAAATTATTTCCTGGTCCTGTAAATCACATTATCGCATGAATCTCAGTGCGCTGCTGCTGGGTATCCTCGTTGCAAATTAAAAGCTGTTATTTACTCTGGGCAGCATGACCTCTTCTCAGAGGCACGTGAGTTAGGAATATAAGTCGCTGTCAAGTTATTGAGATTTAAAAAATGCTGTTAAATGCTGTTAACTTTTTTCTCTTTCTTCCATTTTCAATTAAATCTGGTAAATGAGCGGTGTATTGCTTTAATCTTTTACCTACTCTCTGACAGAGGCAAAGAGCTCTACTGAAGAATTTTTATCATGGGTAGAAAATAATCCCTGAATCTGACTGTGGAAAATAATACGTTACTGGGGGGTTTTGCTTTTAGAAGTGTTCTTTGCAGCTAAAACAAAACATAAGGAAGGTACCTGTTTCAAGGAGGCCAGGAAGCAATTTGTCTTGTTTACTCACAGCTCTTGAATGAGCCAAAAACTAGGCGTACCTGCTGTACTGTAATTTTTTCATATGTAGGTATTATTGTGAAGTTGAATGACTTGAAGATGATGCATATTTCCGGTGAAAGTTTCAAGTTCAGGATCTGTCAGAATCTATGTATTGTAATGTCACACAGTCTGAGCCTTTTTGACCTCGAAATCATATGATATGCACCTCCCTTTTCATCAAACATTAAGGATCAATTTTGGCTTATATGTCAATGATGTCAGTTCTTTTTGTTGGTCTGCATGTGGAATTTGTGGTGTCTTATGGTGAAATTTCAACATGCAAACTTCTCTACTGGAGCACACTGGAGAAAGCCTGTCCCAACATGGAAACAGAGATTTTATGGGGGTTTTTTATTATTTGTTTGAAGAGGATCAGGAAAGCCAGATACCTGCATAGCAGCTTTCAGCTGTGTTGTTTAGAGGGAAAGGTGATGCTGAATGCAATCATCTGGAAATGCATTGTACAAATCATAGTACATCTATACTGAAGTCAGTTTCCATGAGGAACAGCAATAGCTGATTTAGATCACCCTCTAAAGTTTTTCTGTGCTACATTTTGTTTCAAGAGTGCTGTGATATATAGACATCTTTGGAAAGTGCTAGTTTTGTGTGTCTGCATAGGCTCTGATCATGATCAGTCGAGGCACAGGCTGGTGAATCTGGAAATTATTCTGGTACTTCACTGCTGAAGTTAAAAGTTCTGAGAAGACATTTTCTGTGGTGTTACTGTGTAGTTCTCTATATTATTTATGAGAAAACCAACTTTATTCACCTCTATTTTTCTCCTTGGAATTTACTCTAAAAAAGTGACCACACACACAAAACTAAAATGAATGGAATTATGGGTAGAAATCACCTCCTGATTTAGTTGCAAGGTCACATGTCAGGGACTGAAATGGGTCCCATACATGGGTCTGGAGAAACATAAAGGTATCATTTTCTTTTCTAGCCTTTTTAAGTTTGCACTCCAGAAACATTTCAGAATAACTCATTGGAATGCAGTCATTACATATGACTTGAACAGGGATTTATAAACTAGTAATCAAGATAAACTGGAGTCTAAAAACAGAACCTGAAAATACAAATCAACTGGATTTGCTTTTTCCCTTTAAGCCAAATTAACACACCATGGTTCAAATTTGTAAGAAGGATTTGTAATATGGAGAACAAAAAACTGGGAAAAGGAGATTAAATACTCTTTTGAGTTTACCTTAAATCTGAAAGTGGATTTCAAGCATTGCTAATGCCTATCCCTTCCTGAATTTGTTTCCATAGTGTTTTCATTCTGTCATATCTTGCATTGTGAGGGGAAATACTAACTTTTGAGTGTATCCGTCCATACATATGTGGATGTGCTTTGTATCTGTCCGGTGGCATCTGGGACAATTTGGAGACTGGGAAGTAAGCTGCCCATTTGTGTCATGCTTGGGAGTGTTCCTAACATTTCACTTGTACTAATAGCTTAGTAATAGTAATTCCTAACCAAGGAAAATTGGAACACTGTGTATAATGTGTCACACCGCGTAAGCACCACAGACCAATGAACAGAGTTGGCCAAGGTTTTTGCCAAAGGGCCCATTGTTGCTAAGATTTCAGCCTTTTTGAGGAGCAGGTAAGGTCAAGGCAGTGCCCATACGCAGGAGCTACCATGTATAATGTCTGGTAGCTCCTGCGTATGACATGCGGCTGGCAAAGAGCAGAATGCATGGGGAGAAGAAAACCATGCATGGTGCTTGTCTTCTGGTATACATCAGTGCATTTTATAACACTGAGTGAAGACTGTGTAACAGAATGGGTTCAGAGAACAGCTGAGACCACTAGGACAACCGCCACTCTTGGTGGACGTTAACCCTCTGTTCATCTTGGAAACAGCTCATGCATTTGGACTGGGGGATAGCTCTGCCTTTTCAGGCCATCAGGCCCCTTTTTAAAACCAGACCCTTTACATAGTGGCCTTTGTGACAGGACCCGGTCCATCTGACAGGCCAGCACCCACCCCAGCTGAACAGCTGAAGGCTGAGCTGCTGCAGGATGATTCTCAGGGGTGAGGCGAACCTGAGAGAGGAAGAACATAGGGACTCTGCACATGCCCCAGGGTGTCCCTCCATAAAAGCAATACACTGACAGTACTGGCAGCATCTCCCAAGGGAAGAAAAAGTCTCTAGGATTCGGGAGAGGAGGTGGAGATGAAATGACTTCAGAGGAAAGGTAACAAACGTGAGGTTGGGAAATGCAAACAAAGTATGCCTTTTCCCTGAAGGGTTGTTTGCTCATGACTCTCTTGTGTTTCACCTGAAGAATTTTCATTTTCAGAATTTAAAGTCGTACAAAAGTGTGATTTGATTTACTTATGATCACATTGGAGAAGTAAAAATAAAATGCAGCCACAGTGCAAGACCTCACAAAACTAGATGAGGGTGGTGCCCGTCCTTTCTGTCTACATGGAAGTGAAGCAATAACCTCTTTAATGACTAAATCAAAGTTTATTATGCAAGTGATCCAGGCCTTATATTTCAGTTCCAATTTCAGCTTCATGGCAGTTTTATTTTTATGGCAAAAGGTAGCAGCATGAGAAATCCTAAGTGTCACTAGCTAGGTGTTACTAGTAAGCGCGATACGAAGCTGTGTGCACGAGATTGATCAGCACACAGATTAATTAGAATGAATATAATCTATCATCACTAGTTTAATTTTTTTTTTAAAAGAATAACTCAAAGTTAAAATTTCCATAAACTTTCTTCCATATAGAAAGCAGCCACCCCTCAGAATTTCTGAATTTGGAGGTTAAGTATTAGATTATTAGAATAATAGCTGAGTATTAGAGTTGGAGGCATGTCACTGGACTGCTGCTAGATGCCTGATAGCTCTCGATACCCATATGTCTCAGGTACATGGACATTTGCATGCAGAACACCTTTGTGGTGCATACTCAGAGTTTGGTGAAAGTAGGGCCTTGAGATTTTTCTGCATTTGTGATGAAGAGTCTCTGCACAGTCACAAAGTCCCACACATCAAGAGCACTGTGGATTGTTATAAACATTTAGAGATCTTCTTGGCAGCCACTCAACAATACTATTCACAACCCCAGTGGGGAAACTCACAAAGTTTTATTTTTCACCAGGAAGAACTCGTTTTCATTTGTCTCATGGCTGCAGTGTGGTGAGGATAGAGGGATGGAGACTGGGACCTTTGAAAAGGGAAAGTACGGAGGAGGCTTTTACATGGACCCAGGTAGCCTAGGCTTCAGTGCGAGTTATTCTGAGGCAGGAGGGGTTGGTCAGATGTGATGAGGTACAGCTTTTGGTGTGGTGGTAGAGTTGCAAAACTTGAAAATCACAGTCAGTTGTGCTGGTATGATTCACAGTGTAGTTAATGTGATAATGGGCTGGGTTTGCCATTTATCTAATTTAAGTAATCTATTTTATGGAATTTCAAGGATAAACTACATGGATTCTTTTAAAATACATTCTGATGTTTTATAATTAACAGTATTTCTTAAATCATGAGACATTAAATATGCTGCTATGCAATTTTACATTGGAAAAGTTTATGAAATGCTGACCAAAATTTTCAAATTCAGGGTCTTAAAATTATTTCCCTGCATTTCATAAAAACAATTTGATTTTGAATAATAAAATTTCAAAACTTTTTGTAACTTCAGAGGAAGTTCCATGTATTTGAGGAGGTGGCTTGTGCATAGATAAGGATTTAAAGCCTTAGTTTTAGAAACTGAGGACTGTAAGTGTGGATCTGCAGTTTTAGTTTGACTGTAAATATATAAAGTGTGTGACTACACACTCTGTGTGACTCGATGGACTGAACAAGTTCTAATAGTTTTACTTAGAATATACTTAAAAAGGAAAAAAGTCTTTATTTGGGATAGTGAGTGACTGAAATTAACTTTTTTTTTATTCAATCTTCTGTTTTCTTTAAGTTCTAGATTTAGTCCCTATCCCATGATAACAAGCAAATTTTTGCACCTTCTTTTACATCACCTGCAAAGCAAAATCTGAATTCAAAAGGACCCTGCTGATGTGTGAAGCTTCCTGTACATATTTTGTTGGTGTATACAGACTTTGCTTGTCTGTTTTTTATCTCTGTGAAGACATTTGAAATACTATATAGCAGTCTGGTAACTTGTACTCAAACTCACACAGGCAGAGTCAACAAAGACAAAGGCAATGGAAAACCAAGTTTGTGAGAATTTTCTTGCTAGTTGTAAGGGAGGGAAAATGATGGAGTTATTTCAGTCACATGGCACAAATGTGGGGAAGATGTAACATATACTTAAGAACAGACCAGTGTTGGCACAAAACCAAACAGTAATGAATAAATTTACTGATTCCAATCATCATTGAGAAGGGGCTGACATCCTTTGGCAGCTGAAGTCAGTCAGAAACAGGTTTCCACAGTCTCCTTCAACATCCACCAGTCCTGGTTGCAGTTTCTCTCCACCTTCTCCATCAGTGCTAATACTTGTGCACATCTGCTGGCACCCTACTCAGGGAGCTGATCCAGCTAGCAATTAGCTATCTAAAAGGGAGGACAGCGTACTTCTAGCTGATGGGATCCTGTCATTTGCACACTTTCAGGTGAAGGGGGAAACTAGTATGGAAGAGGACTATGGGCACAAGAGAGAGAAGAGATTGTGATCATGGCTTGATTTAGGCTAGCTCAACATGATATATAACTTCAGCCTGCAGCTCTGGATTATCCAGAAGAAAAAGGAAAAAAAGAAAAAAAAAAATCTAATAAGGTGGTGCCTTCTTTTGAATCCTATGTCCACATCCTGTACTTGGAACCTTGCTTGAAATATTTGCTATCATATTAAAAAGTATGTTGATCAAACAGTTATAAAACCGAAGGAATATTTAAATACTCTTCACCTACCCCACCCCCATGCATGCATGCACATCCCTCTTCTTTGGTTATTTGCCTTTGTTAAAAAAAAAAAAAAAAAAAAACCACACCAGATTTTGGATCCATTATAAGGCATCATTGACATTAGAAAACTAGCAAGCACAAGTAAACCCTCTTTGGTCCACAAATAAAATGGTGTGAATTGACTGTTAGGTCTTGAAAGAGTACAGATCAGATGTGCTCTTTCAAAATAATGAACAGGCTTAAACACCTATCAGAGTGTCTGAGAAAAAACTGTTTTGGCTATTTCTACCAATTTTGAAAGACAATAATGTTAATCAGTTGATCACTATTGATTTTTGACTTTGCATGATCTAAAGAGTACTTCTCTCAATAGCCATTACTAAATATCTCCATGAAAACTTTGTTTATGCATTAAAAATAGGGGGAGGTGGTGGTGTTGAGAGGCATGCAATATATGATCTTTTTACAGGTGATTTAGTTTTGGTAAATGGTACCTGACTTCCCAACAATGGAAAGTTTTTGATATTTTAGAGCTGCTGTTCAATGATAGAACCTCCAATAGAAATTACTTTTTAAGTTATTTATATCTGAATCATAAAATCTTATTCTTGGCTAAATTGTGTCATGTTAGCTCTCATACTAGCACTGATTCATCCTACTAGTTTTGAAACTTCATCACCTTACCCTAGCTGAATAGTGAAACAAATTCATGGTTGCATATGTCTATTGCAAGAGAAGTGGGCCGCACTAATTCAGAAACATTAAAAAATTTTCCAAGGTGTTCCTTCAAAGTGTTTTTCATTACTGTGTTTCCTTGCATAAGGAGACTTAAACAAAGCAATGGAAAATATAAGAGAGGCAAAATTCAGTTTTGTTTCCAGGGGTGTTGATCACTCAGCAGAAGCTGACAGAGATAAGGATTCTCAGCTTTCACAAGAATCATGGTTTTGATATGACAGACAGAGTGTATAGCTCCTCTTTCCTCCAGGCTCCTATGATCTCTAAATATCAATTGTCTTCTCACAGCCTCCTCATATCCCTTCAGGTGTGGGCACGTGTGCAGTTTCTGTTCTCGCGTAATTTGTGATGAGAGTTCACCAGTAAAATTCCTGTTGTGGTTCCAAGTACAGACATGGCTATAGTGGTGCAAAGGAGCAGCAAATTCTTACTCTTCACTGTCTGTCCCATAGAGGATACTGGATAAGGACAGCACTCACATTAATGCCACATGACACTATCTAATGATTAACTTTCCACCAGCTGGATTTTGCATGCTCTTTAAAAGTGTATTTGCTCTTTTTCAAAAGTTTAGAGAGAGAAAATCATAGGTTTGCCACACTGCCTGAGATTGCTGCCTCTGGTTCAGTAATTTAACCTAGCTATAGGTCCACTGTACAGACAGTGGAAAAACAGATAAAAGGGATACTTAGCTCTGTAAATAGGAGTTAAGGAAAAAAAAAAGGTTTACTTCCTGCATTGTGTCTTATTGAGAGAAGAAATGGAAGAGTGTGTAATATTTGATATGGAAAAACTGGACAAAAATGAGAAGAAGCCACAAAAAGTATTCTGAAAACCTAGAGAGTTTAAAAATTAGTGTGCTATACAGAATATAGCTTTTGGGAAAGGCCCCTGGCTACGTGTCTTTTGCAGCTATAAGATTCTGTCTTATTTCTTATACTTACTTGAGAAGAACTGCTGTATTGTGCTGTATGCTGGGGTGTGCTTCATAGGAGTAACTGGAATATACTCAA
>VZTM01005981.1:0-10254 GCA_013400555.1 Jacana jacana | reverse complement strand
CCCAGCTCACCTTGCACGGTAGACCTTGGCAGAAGTTGGGAGACCACATACTGTGACAGCATGTGTCTAAGGAGCTTAGACTTTATCACTTTGGTGCTAATGAAATTAGAAGAGAATGGTAGTGTGTGTATATCCGTGCATGCACACCCCCCCACACACATGCACATGTTCTCGTTGTCTCCTTATAACGCTGTCCTGGAAGAAGGTTAGAATATGGGTCAGTTTGCTAGGTCAGTCACTGTGTGTAGGAACCCACTTTCAAGACAGATCCATAGGCACATGAATGTCTGCAATAGGGAAAATAAATTTGTCAGAAAACTGACATATTTCACTTCCCAGTTCACTTTGATGCTGCAAAAGATCCACTGACTCCTCCTAAAAAGCTACGTACTAGTTAAAATATAGAGTTATCTCAGGAAATAAAATATGTTTTTTTCTAAGGCAGCTGAGTCAGGTGTGGTGACCGCTGAAAAGCAGGGATTAACGATAGAGTTGCTTCCATGATTTGCTGGTTTAATATACTGACATCTTGTTATCCACATTATGAGATGAGAATGTCCTCTTCTGAATTCCACTTGTAGGCCTCTCCTGAATTTTGTTTGTCCATCCTGGGAGAAGGCTAAAATCTTCTATTTGGATGATGAATTAATTGATACTATTTTTTAAAAATGTCTCTGAAGTATAGTTTGGAGAGGTCTGCAGGTCTCCTGTTTTGTGAATGGCTCAGTGAACGATGTTTCTTTGTTGTCTCTTTGTTTATTCTCATAGCAGAGCAGATGCAGAACACCCTCAGAGAAAAAGTTTTAAGTGGGAAAATATGTTGGGCTAATGATTTTGAGATGCAGTTAAATAAAAAACAACACTGCATTCCCAGACCACTGCTTGCCTTAGCAGCAAGGGAGATGCATTGAAATACGTAGGTTGTAACATGAAAAACGGGCAGTCTCTGCTATCTTGTAAAAGAGGCCAGCTGCAGAGATTTGTAAATTTGTGTGCCATCACAAGTGCTAAAGGGGAGGCTTTTTTCAGTCATGTGTTTTTTAACTGTGGAGTAAGTTTCTTATAATCTAGAACTTGTGTCATTGTCTTCTAGGATGAGAAGGGTCTGAATTTTTTGGCCTCTTTTTTCCTTTATGAAAACCAAAATCAAACAAACAACTTCACCCCCACCCCAACTTTCTAATTCAGTCTTTTTAAGAGAATGTTTCAAAATCTGTCATGGCACTTTCAGTGTGATGAAGGTGTCCATAACCTGTTTGTCATTATTGTATGTCAACGGTTACTAACATCCATAACACTTGCTTTTATCTTGCACTTTCAGTCTTCCCCTGAGCAGGATCAGTGTTCCACTGGTAATGCAATTAATGCATAAACTGACAATTTTCAAATATTTCTGATTCCTACTTCCTTATAGATCTTGAGAATCTTTGGATTTCTGCATTAATCTGCTTAGGTTGTTCTTCTAATATAGTCTTCCCTATTATTATTCCCTTCCTTGTCTGTTGTGTTTCTTGAAGATTCATAGTTTATGCTTTTTATATGCATAAAGTATCTTTCACACTTTGTTACGGGCCTGCTCTTGTTGTGTAATTTCTCCCTAAAAGTTCCGTAAAATTGTTGCTACCTGTATAGGAATGCTGTAAGGTGCTTGCCAACATGACCCGTGAATCTAAACCATTTTATAACAGGGTAGTTTGTTCTTTACTGTTATTGAACTGCTTCAGCAGGTGAGATTACTGCTTTAAAAGGATGTTGCCATGTGATTTATTAATGTCAAATAGTCAAAATGAGACTGCTCCTAATAGTCTTTATAAGTATCTTTATGCAACCATTGAGACTTTATTTTTTTTACAAGCCTGTAACATTACAGACAACGTGGATTTAGTCTACTTTTCTTAGAATCCTGTTATTTTGCAAAAAGTAGAAACTGGGAATCAAATTGCTGTTCTTTTTCTGATAGTGTTTTTTATTCCGTGCTTGGCAATTACCTATTTATTCATTTATTTATTTATTCTTAAGGTATTTGTTACATGCTTAGCAGATGTCTTCTAATGTGTTCATGTTTAACAGCAGGATTTTTTGGGTGACCTGGGGATTATGAAAATGCAATTTTGAGCACTTAGCATGATAAATCTTTGCCAGTATTGGATCACTGGTACATAGCTCCTTCAAGCTTCTTAACGTATACACCACTGGACTGATAATTTTTTTTGTGCCCTTCTAGAGTGTACCACCTTTTTCTGCTTTGTTTCTCACCAGAATGCATCAACTTGCTAATAATTTGTGGTGTTCTTTGTAACTTCTGTATTTTATTCTTCTGCTTTCTCTTTAGCTGGGGGCTTGTATTCTTTGTGATACTATTATTGTCAATGAGACCTCATGTCTAAATTGGATTACCTTTCATAGGATTAATTGTAGGAAATGTAGGGTATTGCAGGAAATGTTATGAGAATGTTACAATCTCTTTCTTTTTGGTGCTTGTTTCTCTCTTAAACAGTGGTTAGAACGGCCTACAAGTAGAATCTTCTGCATAAGAATCACTTTAGTGTTACCTGTTTATGGTGACAAGATGTAGGTTAGACCTTTCAACTTTTAACTACATATTTTACTGCTCTTCTTCATATCCAGTTCTGATTGAATATTATAGTTTTCTTGATTGAATCTCCTGTGGTGTCTACCAAGCTTTTTAAGGGTGTAAACATTGTTTACCCAATTAATTATGATACTGTCTTCCTTTTCCTTCTGCAAAGCTTTTCCTGGTTTAGTTCTGTTCTGAGCGAGTTTCTTACACTATGTTGTGCTTGAACTGGAGATTCCAGAAACTGTCTGACAGTGCAAGTTGGCTCAGTTGCCTTTAGAGATTCCAAAAACTGTGCTTTTCAAGTTCTTGCATGGAACTGTTGTGAAACACATTTAATTCCATTTAGGATTGCTGTATTCTTCCATAGCACAATTAATGCAGTTTGTATTGTTTCTTTTCCTTACTTAAAGTTGATAAACAACCTTAATGCCTTTAGTCCAATTTCCCTTTCAGTACCTTCACTTTTATTCCTGTAAAAGAAGCATTTTTTTTAGGTTATTTGAGTGTAAACTGTGTTTATAGAGAGTTTCAAAGCACAAGGATTTCAAAGTATTAGAATTTATAGCAGCTGCTTTGTTCAGGTCTTCGTTTTTCTTCCATGCATCTATTTAGAGAAGTACTGTCCTATTTGTGGCCCTTCTGTGAAAGCTTCCTTCCTTGTGATCAGGAAGAGCTTTTTTTTACAGCAGAGAGGTAAGGGAAGCTGGCATAAATGTGAGAGAAGAACTTTTTTTTTTTCCTCACCTTCAATTTTTTTGCAATAAGCAAGAGAAAAATGTGATGCGCAGGTTCATGTTGATATTCAAGTATGGATATTTGGTTTTAATGTAATTTCTTATTTGATAGTTGGAATGCACACAATCTTTGTTCCTAGAGCATATCAAGTGATGTACATTCGTCCACATTCATGACCCATCTTCTTCATTACGTAATAGCACTTCAGGTGTTACTCAGACTTTCACTAATTATGTTGTTCTTTCTCCAAATTTGTGATAGCTTTATTAAATTACATCAGGTCTGGAAAGCATTCCAACAAGGTTTTTCATTTAAAAAGTACATGTATCTGCATGGTAATGTCTCACAATGTAAAAATGTAAATTGGAAAAAAATAATATGTTTGTTATTTGCTCATTTTTACCACTTTCTCAGTGGTGGTTCATACAGAAGTCAAGGCCCTAAAGAAGTTTAAATGTATGGCATCAATGTTATTTCTTTTACTAGCCACTTAAGCCAGAGTTAACTATTTTTCCTCCTCTTTTCCAGTGTCATTGTTATCTCTCTTTGTGTTTTTTAGAGTTGGAGGTAGATAGGCCTCTGATTTTCCTCTTCCAGACAGTTTTATGTACAAGGGAATATATTCCTTTTTCATGAAGAATTTCATTCTGCCTTCGTGCCGTTGCTTAGATTATTAAGCAGTAAAGCAGTACTGATAAGCCCAAAATGGTTGTGGAGGGCAACAGGAAGGTAGAACTGCTCCTCTCTTTCGTGTCCCTCTTTTTTTTTAACTGTTTTGTTGTTGTTGTTGTTTTGGGGTTTTTTTTGGTATTGTTTCTTTCCATTTCTGTTCTAATGCTTCTAATGGAGCCTGGAGATTGAGTCAAGGTGGAACGAGAATTGTGTGTCCTCTGCTCTAGTGCTCCCTGGAGCTGCTCTTACCCAGGAAGGAGAAGCAAAGCTCAGAAGCAGAGGGCAGCTGGTTGTCCTTGCGGCTTTCAGGGCTCTAGACTCAGGACTCCAGTACAGGTATATTAGAGAGGGAAATCTTATTTATTGAGCAGCCAGCCTACTCGTCTGTGTGACACTTCAGTTGAACTCTCTTCTGCCTGGAAAGGCTCTCATCATAGCAAAACTGACATAATTCTTGTAACTTCTCCTGCTCACTCTGCTCTTACGAATAGTCAGTTAATTATTTTGGAAAGCAGAGGAACTAGGCTGGTTTTCTTTACTCTGCAAACACTGATCTAGCAAATCTCATTTAGAAAGTCGCTTTTGTGCTCATGAGTGCTAGAAATTTCTTTCTTTTGAAAAAAAAAACCAGAAAGTATAAAGGCACATTTTAATCTTATTCTATTTTTCTATATTCTCATGACTTAACAGTGAAATAAATTCATGCTCTGCCTACATAAAACACCTTATTGACTTCAGTAGACCAGCACATAAGAGAAAAGAAAGTGGACATTAGTGGTTAGAGATGCCGAGACTTGGAGGGAGACACTAAGTGGCTGTTGGTATATTTCTACCCTGTCTATTTTGAAATGGCAAATACTTTGCACTAGTGTGCTGTATTTAAATGTTCTGGACCATAGAATTTTTAAAGTTTTGTATTTATTTTTTCTTCTTTTATGTTAGACTTCAGAGTAAACAAAGTTTTGCCCTACTGTGTGCTTTTGACAATTATATGTCTCAAAAGCCTAATGTAATTTAAAATGTGTGGTGTACTTGAAGCTGCATTTAACCTCACAGGTAAATAGATTGATAAGAAAAGGTGAGAAAGAGGTTCTGGCTCATTATTTGAAACAAAAATTAACAATTTACAGATTTTCAAAAATTACCTGCAATAAAATGCAGTGTACTCTAAATAATCTGAAAAATGAAATAAAAATCTACTATGCAAGGAAATTATATGAGCTCTGAACTGATCTTTTGCTTTGGAAAGATGTTCTTGCTATTTGAACTTTTGCTAGGAAATTCCCTGTAAAGATATTGCAGCTTTGATAGATTAATGCAGAGGGCAGTACACATTTTCTCTTTTTACTTAAATGCCAGTGAACAAGCCTTAAAGAACTTGTTACTGGTTGGATTTGGTATGTCTTGCTAAAAACCAGTTTGCTTATGCTATGACCTCGAGTAGGAAGGATCCTAATCCTCCCCCTTAATACAAAGTATCATTTGACAGAAATTAACCAAATCAACAAGTAGCTCTGAAGAATCATAGAATCATTTAGGTTGGAAGAGACCCTTGGGATCATTGAGTCCAGCCATCAGCCCTACTCTACTCTACTACAATGTTCTCCCTCAAAGAACTTTGTATCCTCCATTATTCATTAGATTAAACGTAAGTTACTTATTTAAAATCTAGGTATTAATAGTGGAAGCTTTCAGAGTAGAATGGAAAATACAGTTTTGCTCAGTTTTGAGGCCCTCCAATACCGACAGACAGGATTTAGATAGAAAACTCTTACTGGCATGTGTAAATTCTAGGTCTTCAGGACATGACTGCCTTGCAGATTTGTGTGGAAAGAGATTGAAAGGAGGTTTTTGAGTTGTTTGCATGTTGTCTCTTAGCTAAAAAGTAGATGACATGTATAAGCATGTGTCAACGTGAAAGTTAATTTTGAGGGAAATTCATTGTAGTTTTCTGTTACAATTTTGTAAGTGTAATCCTCTTCTTCTTTACAAGCATTCCCACATACATTGTCCACCCTAGCAAAATGAAGAGTTATTTTATAGGTTAATCTTGAAATTTTGTTTGAAATACACAACCAAAATTAAGGTTGTGCTTTCTGAATTCTTAAGTGCCGATAAGACTCTTCCTTCTCTTACCTTTTCCCCTTCCAATATGGGAAGTGCTGCCATGTGAGAGTACAGTTCATTTTACGAAAAATGTAATCACACAGAACAGGACTTACTTCACTTGTGAAATTCATTTTGGCTGAGTAAAGGGAAAGCCTTTTTGCCTTGAGGAATGTATACAAACCACTTATCCTTTGAAGATTTGATGGTGAAATACAGTGATTGGAGGGGGTCTATAATTTGAAAATGCATTCTGAGTCTGTTGTAGCTTGTGTCAGGTGCTCTTATACAAAAGGAAAAAAAGGAAGGAAGGGAAAAAAAAGAAAAGAGGACACAAAGAGAAATAAAATTAAAAGAGAAAAGAGGGATATAGACAAGAAGGGAAAGTGAGGAAATGCAAGGCAAAAAGAGAGAAAAAAAAATGAGAAAAAAGAGAAAAGGAAAATAGAGAAGGGAAAAAAAGGTAAAAAGAAAGAGAAAGAAAAAGAGAGAAAGGGAAAGAAAGGGAGGAATAGAACAGAATTTGTAGACCTGAATTTCTGGTTAGCTTGCTGTTTTTTCTTTTGACAACAAAACCAAAAAAATAGCAGAAAAGAAATCCTTCTATATGCCAAAGCTGGGGGAGTTGTCTTGGTGTATATGTGTCTTGCTTCATGAAGTTTAATTTGGTTGTACTTTTAACCACTTCACAAATTCCACAGTTGGGATAATCACCATTAGGATAAGAACCTAAGTCTTGTAGCACTGTTTTTTCTACGTATTTCATTCTAAAGCAAGCTTGGTGTCATCAGACAGACCAACAGATGTCTGTAGATTTAAGGGCCAGATTATGGTGGTTGTTAAGGAAGGATGAAGTGGAAGGTTTAACACTGACCATATGTGCATTTTAATTGACTTGTGGATTTTAAGATACCATTATATTCACGGTGCTTGTACTTCAGGACAATGATGATAAACATGATAATTTTTAATTGTATTTCTGAAACAGCTCCATAGTGCTTCATTCTTCTGAAGTCTGCAAACAAGTCTAGGCTAGAGTTTTAGGAGCAAAGACGGTTTGCTGCATCAGAGGGGAAAATATTTTATGCATGTGGTATTTTTTGTTTGGACAGTCATATTCTGGGCTATATTACAATGGCACGATAAATTGCTGAATATACTGTCTGCTGAATATGACCTCACCATGAAAAATTTGATGCATTAGAGTAGGAAAGGTTGGAATATATCAACCTTAGCTGACAAGGGACTTTGAATTTTGACCTAACACAGATGACCTTTGTGTGCAATAAAAGTGAGTTTAATCTCCAGGTCAAGGTTGAGGTGAACGGTAGGGCACTGTGGATTGGTCTGTGCTGGATCACACCTAGCGAGCAAAGAAATACAAGGTCTTTGCATTTCAGAGTAACCAAATGCGTGTTTACCTTGTTTCCCCATAGCTGTTACACCACCTTCAGAAACTGTGCTGTTCTGTAGGCAGCTAACTCTTCAGCTGCTGTAGACTAATTTGTTTGAAGCTCAGTGTTTCAGAATAAGAAGTGTGAGGTACGTACATTCTGCTCCTATAGATCACTGAATAGGTAAGCTAAATAAAATTTCTCCTCTAGCGTGTAGAAGAAAGACTGTCAAGTATATTGCCTTGCTATGAAAAGGGTGAAATCTAGAAGCTTTATTTCTTTGACAGCTAACCTGTCTTTGGAACATCGGAACTTTATTCCTAAGTGGCTTATGCTTTAAGAGGAACACAATTAAAAGAGCTCCGGTATGTTTCACTGGGCAAATACAAAGAAAAAGGGTCCTTTTGAGCACTCCCTTGCTGTAAAAGGTATTTGATCAAAGAAGCTAAGTTACAAAATGTTTTGGGGGTTGTCTAGGTTACATAATAAAGACGTATAGATGAATTTAAATAAAAGATTGTCATGTTTTATAGTAGTCACAAACAAAATCTGTCTTTTTAACTGGCTGGTGTTCCAGGGGTGCTATTTTACTAACATACTAACAGTACATGCTCTGAATACTTTACACAGATAAGAGTGGTAGCAGTGGTGCTGAGGGAAGGAGGGAGTTCTCTTTAAATCAGCCAGGAAAAAAAAAAAAGTTTGAGACTAATGGAAAGAACCTCTACTCCTTTAATAGAGCCTGCAAAATATATTCTCCAGGACTGATCAGCTCTGAAGGCTCTAGAGGTTTGATGATTGGAATGGCAGGAAATCACGCTTTCAGGACATAACGAATTGACTAGGCCATCCATCATTTGTTAGCATGCGCTGAAACGCTGGGTTTGTGTGCAGAGGTCTGTGATTTAGTAAATACTTGGGAGATGAATAGAGCTTACACACAAGGGAAGATATTGCTGTCCTTCAGCAGCCTTAGACACAGATCCCTGCTGAGAAGGCCGTCTGACAGCAGCTCATCAGTAACTGGCCTGTCACAGTCAGTGATGCCCACCAGCCATCCCCAGTATATTAAATGCATTTTTAATATCTGCTTCAGTAGATTTAATGAAGAAAATTTAGTTTCCATACTCTGATCACTGCTTCCTCGAGTGTTTTAAAGCATTGAGTGAAGCACTTCCAAGAAAGGAACTGTGCTGATACCTGGAGGAGTTGATTGAAAATGAAACAGAATGCAAACAGAAGCATTATTATCCAAACATTTTCCTTAAAGCAAAACAAAAGTGTTTGGAAAAAAGCAGTGATCTGATCCTGCAGAGGGGCCTTATGCAGCAGGCTGTACAGCAGCAGAGATGCAGGGCTGGAAAAGGTGTAGGCACAGTGATTCTATTTCCTGTGGCTGGGCTTGCCAAAAGGCATTGTTGCATTTCCTAACCTTTCAGGTGTTAGTACTTGAATCATCATCGTTCTGTTCCAGCTTTCAGAGTCCTGAGAAGAGAACAGCTATGGATGGAGGCAATGGAATAGGCCATGTTTTGGATAACTAACACAGAGTTGGGTTTGGTTTTAGCATTTTTGCGAGGGATGCAGTTGGTGAACATAGTTGTAGCGTTCCATGGTATTATTAAAACTGATGTAGGAAACATATAATAAGACACAATAAAAAAAATTAAAATTCTGCTACTTTTAAAACTTAGGAGGCTTGTTCAGTATTGACATTCTGTTTGAAAGGATGGTATGGAATTATTTTTATTAGCTTTGTAGCAAATTATAAGATCTTTTGCTGTCCATATATATAGATAAACTTGATAGTTTGAATTTCCTGGGAACTTTCAGGGAAAACTTATGTTTACAGGAAGGCAAATATGTTGGATTTAATTTTCTAACGAGATTCAGTGCTTATGATATTTACTTCAAGACAGCAAGACAAACAACTCGATTTTGTTGCAAACATCTATTTGAAACATTCACTTGAGCTTTTTTTCCCTCAGGAATCCATTCTGTGTTCACAGAAGAGAAAGCAAGTGCCGAATGAGACCTATAAATTTGATTCTTGTATGTGTCAAAACACTAATGTATTAAATGCATATTATTAAAAAAATTTAAGATGTGTCCTAAACACTTACATTTTTATAACACATGACAATATTAAATAATACATTTTCTTGTTAGCATCTGTTTGCTGTCATTGTTGGCAGGGCCTATGATTTATTACTTAAATTAATGACTACAACCATTTTGGTCCTGATATATGCCCCTAAGCTTATCACATCACTTAATAAAATAACATATATGGTTCTATGAGAGTCATTTTTTAATTGTTTATTCCTTTAAGTTCCTGGTTACAATGTCATATCTCTTAACAATGGGAAAGTTTCAGAAGCTTGTACTGTACTTCACACTGAGTGAAATAATGGTAAGGATTAATTTCTAGAAGAATATGGCATACAGTAACTGATCCTCCTAAAATTGTCTTCTAAGCCTAGTAGAATATTGATACCAAAAAAAGCAACAGCATTGGAAAAAGAGTGGAAAAATACTGCTCTGTTTTCTTCAGATCTGATGATGGTTAAAAGCCTTGTTCATCTGTTTGTTTGACTAATTGGTACTATACAAGTAGATTTCAAACTCCCATTGGCATGCTAAGATTTCACACTCTACCAGTAGTTTTTAACTTTTTTTTCATGGAGTCTTCGTTGCCCACGGACTTCAAATGGAGAATTCAAAGTAAATGAACTTCTAGTCAGTGGGCTTAAATTTGCCAAACAG
>VZTM01005974.1:30055-42308 GCA_013400555.1 Jacana jacana | reverse complement strand
GGGAGGGATGTGGCGGGGCCGGGGGTGCCCGAGGCGGCCGGGGGAGCCCGAGGGAGCCGGGGCCCGCGGGAAAGTCCCATCCCTGTTTTTCTGTGCCCTCTGTTTATGGGCGGTGGCAGATTCGGAGCCGCCTGAGAGGCCCCGATGCCTTCAGGCGTTAGAAGGGGGATGGACCTCACCCTGGCCTGCCCTTTCTAGGCCAGGCCTTGGCCGTGGGAGCCCCTGCTTCAGCCAGGCGGCGTGAGGAGATGCAAACCCACCCCAGAGCCCAGGATGGGGGTGCCCACCCGCCTTCATCCCCGTGACCTGGGGATGGAGCAGCTCCCTCCTTCCATTCCCCCTTGTGTCCTGCCCCGTGACTTCCTGGCTCCTCTGGGAAGGGGTTGCTGGTTTCCCAGCTGGCTCTCTCACCCTCCTGCACAAGTTGCTGCTTCTGCCATCTGCCCAGCCTGGAGAAATCACCCTTTCCTTGACTGTAAGCCTGGAGCCATGGAGTAACTGGATTATTTTACTGGCATTGCTGGGTTTGTGTAAGGTGGCAGCGACGTCTCTCTGCAGTTATGGGATGCTGAGATCAGATGAGCGAGATGGATGCCATTGGTGTAATGTGCCTGGAGAGCCAGACTGGTTTAAACATCTCCAGTAATGCCCCAGAGAGCCTTCAGCAGTACAGGGCTGCTCTTTTCTGCCTCATGGCTGATCTTACCTTCCCTTGAAGGCACTTGCTGAGGGAGCAGTGCTGGGAGGGGGCAGGGAGCAGCCTGTCTGCCCAGGGTGAGATGGAGCCAGTCTTTTATTCTCAGCCACTGGCAGTTGTGTTCTTGTTGGAGCAAGGCAGATCTGGGAGTTCTCTCCTGTTTTACAGGCTTTGATGCTGATTCCGGGCACATCGTTCGGTGTCTGTTCCCACAGGGAACAGGAGCCTCCGGGGCACTTCTGGGTTTTTAATTGCTGATCCTTATTTGGGAAATGCTTTCTCTTGTCTCAGGCAAAGGTTTTGCCCTTGCCTCCACCAGGCCAGCTGAGAAGAGTTCCTTCAGATCCACGGCTGGGTTTGTTTTCTCTCCCTGTGCCTGGCTGAGGGAGATTGGTAGAGGAGCTGTGAAGGACTCTGTCCCTTTTATTACACGAGGAGAGCGAAGCAGCGAGTGAATTGCCTCCTCCCTGGGCTCCCACCAGCGATGACTGGTGATGGGGTTCTGCTGTGTGGGAGAGCCTGGATGCTGGAAAATACCCCCAGACGTTAATTTACACCCGGTGATGTTTTCTTTTCTCTTGCTCAGGGTGGTTAATAAAACCTGTTATGACAAGCTTAAAGTGCTTAAGAAGCTCTGGGAATAAATGAGGCTTTTTCTACGCCTCCCCGAGGCGTTTCCACTCCTGTCAGTGGTTGTTCCTTCCCTGTGAAGGGTCGCCAGAGGAGAAGATGTTAAATGGCTCTGCTGCTGCTGTGGCTCCAAATGGGATTTATTTCCGCTGGGGTGTGATTGGATTCTCGATTTGCCTGAACGGAGAAGGAGGGGGAGGGGGGATGGGGGGGTCCTCTGCTCCCTGAGGTGTTTTTAAATACATCCACCCTTTTTTTTTCGATATGAAAGTGGGAGCCTCTCACTGCCATACCGAGTGAAATGCAATTTTCTAACCAAGCAAGAGTTACCTTCTCAAGAAAGAAGTGCTGTAAGCTGGGACCGCTACCGGCTGTGGGAGCCTGAACTGGGGGATATTGGGAAGAGGCTGTGCTGGTCTGGTGAGCGGAGGCCTGAATGGAAGAGGGATTCTTGGCCTTGTCACCCTCGGTGATGAGGGTAGAATCCCCCCTGAAAAGAAGAGTCCTTGTGCTCTGCAGAGCCAGCTTCACCCGAATTCAGCTTCTCTTCACACAGCTTACCCCGTTGCTGCCGTGTAGAGGGTTCTGGGGAGCCTCCCCCCATGTTAACCCAGCTCCTTACAGCTCTGCTGCCCTTCACACCTGCCCCTCCTCCATCTGAATTGCCTTTGGGAAGGGGGGGGTGTAATCTGGTAACGGCTGGGCTGGGCTGGGCTGGGCTGGGCAGGGCAGGTGGCCCTCTGGGGCCTCAGAGAGCTCGGTGTGAATCCCCTCTGTGGCTGGTTTTCAAAGCGAAAGCCTGGCTGATCATCTCAGGAGCTATTAAGATAAAGTCCTTATTTCTCTCGGTGCTTTGGTATCTTTCTAGAAGGAGCAGATGTAGATATGCTGAGGCTCATTCTCTTAAGCAACACCCTTAATTGCTAGATGGGAAAACAGGGGACATGGGGGTACTTCACAGCGCCCCTGATTTACTGTGTGGCCTCACAAGCTGCAGCTCAACTGAGGAAGGGTGGTCTGGATGATGGGGTGGTGAGGTGAGCTGGGAACTGGCTGAAGGACAGAAGCCAGAGAGTGGGTCAATGGGATGGAGTCTACTTAGAGGCCTGTATCTAGTGGAGTCCCTCAGGGATCAGTACTGGGACCGGTGCTGTTCAATATATTCATCAAACACTTGGATGAGGGAGTGGAGTGCACTATCAGCCAGTTTGCGGGTGACACCAAACTGGGAGGAGTGGCTGACACACCAGAAGGCTGTGCTGGCATCCAGCCAGACCTGGCCAGGCTGGAGAGTTGGGTGGGGAGAAACTGAATGAACTAGAACAAGGACAAGGGTAGAGTCTGGCATCTGGGCAAGAACAATCCCAGGTCCCAGTAGAGGTTGGGAACTGACCTGTTGGAGGGCAGCGTAGGGGAAAGGGAGCTGGGGATGCTGGTGGGCAGCAGGATGCCCATGAGCCAGCACTGGGCCCTCATGGCCAAGAAGGCCAAGGGCATCCTGGGGTGTATCAGAAGGGGGGTGGTCAGTAGGTGGAGAGAGGTTCTCCTCCCCCTCTCCTCTGCCCTGGTGAGACCCCATCTGGAATATGGTGTCCAGTTCTGGGCCCCTCAGTTCCAGAAGGACAGGGAACTGCTGGAGAGAGTCCAGGGCAGGGCTACCAAGATGATGGAGGGAGTGGAGCATCTCCCAGAGGAGGAAAGGCTGAGGGAGCTGGGTCTCTTGAGCTTGGAGAAGAGGAGACTGAGGGGTGACCTCCTGAATGTTGATAAATCTGGAAAGGGTGAGTGTCAGGAGGATGGAGCCAGGCTCTTCCCAGTGACACCCAGTGACAGGACAAGGGGCAATGGGTGGGAGCTGGAACAGAGGAGGTTCCACTGAAATATGAGGAGGAACTTCTTGAGGGTGAGGGTGAGGGAACCCTGGCAGGGGCTGCCCAGGGAGGTGGTGGAGTCTCCTTCTCTGGAGACATCCCAACCCCGCCTGGAGGCGTTCCTGTGTGACCTGCTCTGGGTGTTCCTGCTCCTGGTAGGGGGTTGGACTGGAGGAGCTTTCAAGGTCCCTCCCCATCCCTGTGATTCAGTGATTCCCTCTCTTTCCCCAGTCTCCCCTCAGAGCTGCTCACACTGTGTAATAAACCTGAATGCCTTCTGTTTCCTCCTCAGAGCAAGAACCTGGACTTCCGCCGCAAGTGGGACAAGGATGAGTATGAGAAGCTGGCAGAGAAGCGGCTCACGGAGGAGAGGGAGAAGAAGGATGGTGCGTAGGTGCTGCCTGCGGGGCAGCTTTGCTCACAATCTGAGAGGTGACATCCCAAAGGGAAACAGCAGCCCTTCAAGGCTGCCTTGCACCGGCCCTTTTCCCTCTCCTTGCCCCAGAAGGCTTTTTTTTGGACAAAAGTGCTTACCGAGCACCTTGGCCTCTGTCTGTGTGTTCTTTGGGGAGGGAGAGAAACAACCAGCCCCTGGAAACACGGGGATCTCAGAGCACGACCCACATCAGAGCTGGAGATCCCTCACAGCTCTACCCGGTTCTGATAGGAACCAGGAAATAGTGAGGAGGAAATGATATTCTTTACTGATTAAAAACACACAAAAAAGGTGCAATTTCTGCCTGAATCAGGTAGTTCCCAGGTTCCCAGCAGGCCCCTCTTCCTCAGGGACAGTGTGGAATCCAGCTATGTTGAGCCTAACCTTTTCTGACAAACTCTTGGGTTTTTTTGCATGTGCTTCAGGCAAACCAGCTCAGCCCGTCAAAAGGGAACTGCTGCGGCACCGGGACTACAAAGTGGACCTGGAATCCAAGCTGGGCAAAACCATTGTCATCACCAAAACTACCCCTCAGTCAGAGATGGGAGGGTAGGTCGTGGAGTTGGTTTTTTTGTTGGGGGTCTCAGAGTTGTGCTGGTGAGAGCGTCGGGGGCTCCAGGTGGTGTTACACCCAACCTGGGTTCTTCTGGGGCAAGGCATGGAAGTGTCCCAGCAGGCTGAGGCCCTGCCAGCTTTATTACTTGCTCTCAGTGTTGCTCTGCTCTCCAGCAGACAGGACCATGGCAGATCTCTGCTGCTCACCTGGGTTGTGTTCCTCAGGAGGCCTGGTGGCAGCGAGACCCTCCCTGCTGATGGTCTGAGTTTAGGATTTGGATGTCTTTGCCCAGGGAATGGGAGAAGCATCCAGATGCCTGTCCTTAGGAGTGGTATTTGGGCACTTTTTGCGTGGCTGATGTGTGGGCAAAGGCTGACAGGATTCTTAGCACATCCAGAGCCATCGAGATACTGAGAAGAATGCAGGAGGTTTGTGCCATCGTAAGAGTAAAGCCTCTTTGCTGGAGTAAAGAGGTCTCACAGCCAGCAGTGCCAGGGAGATGCACAGCCCAGAACAGCATCCAGGGATGGAAGTGCAAGCCCTGGCTGAATTTTTGCAACAGCTCTTAAGATGGGCAGAGCTCTCTCATACAAAGCGGGGAGCTGCTGCTGTGAGGCCATGGAGATGGAAGGACCTCCCTTGCAGCCAGGTGAGAGCTCTCAGCAAGCCCAGGAACCTGTGCTGCCCAGCCAGTCCCACTGTGGCAGAGGACAGCCAGGCCAAGCCAAGCCCTGCGGTGTCCCAGAGTTTGTTGGCTGTGACTGGGGAGGGAAGGCAGATTGGACTGGATGATCTTTCAAGGTCCCTTCCAATCCCTGATGTGATTCTGTGATTACAGGTCAGCTCATGTCTCAGTTACTGTCATCTGTCAGGGTGGCATCAGCCTCAGGGTTGGTGCCACCCCCAGTGTTGACCCAGGGGGCATTGAGAGCTGCACTCAACCTGGGCTGTGCCCTGGCACCTTTCTTGTCTCTGGGGCTCTCTGATGGAAGTAGCTTCCCTCCTGCCTTGCAGGGAGGGAGATTTCACATTTTAGATTATCTCAAATCGTTGTTGTGTGAGATGAGGTTGGTGCTCATCTTTGGTGTTGATGTTTTCTCTCTCTCCTGCAGGTATTACTGTAACGTCTGTGACTGCGTGGTGAAAGACTCCATTAACTTCCTGGATCACATCAATGGCAAAAAACGTAAGGATAATTCTTCTGCCTTGTTGGGGGGCTTGCTGAAGCCCCCTGGGCTCTTCACACCTCCCCAGTGTCTGAGCACTCAGCACTTACCCATGGATGCACTGGAGATACCCATGGATGCACTGGAGATCAGGCTGGAGGCACCGATTGCTCATGAGAGCTGGGGAGATGCTGCCTTTATCTCCTGGCACTTCTCCAGGGTGCAGGACCACTTGTACAGAATAAACCCAGAAGATTGCCCCAAGCCAAAAGAATAAGCCCCAAACCAGTGATTGGTTTGCTCTGATTTGGGGGACTTATTTCCCCCAGGCAGAGTGTCTGCGCTGCGGGAAGGCCAGGGCCAGCAGATCCTGACACCTCCTCTGAAACTGCAGTGACAGGCTTCGTCACAGCACCGAGACTTTAAAGACATTCTTAGACAAGTAAAAGGTATGGGGCTAGCCCATCCAGGGATTGGAAACTTCTCTTTGTAGAGGCTGGGTATGGAGCTCAGGACTAGCTGGTCCTGGGGCTCCGGAGTGTGGACTGGAGTTTTCACAAGGAGAGAAGACGAGGATGAGTGCAGGAGGGGGACAGTTGGACCCCAGAGCTGCTGTGTGGTGCTGCTGTTGTCCTGCCCAGCTTTCCTACCTCCTGCTGCGTAGTTAGAGCTGCTGAGTGCTGCTGAATCCCTGGGACAGACCTGGGCACAGCTCTTTGGATCCACCAGGCAGCAGGGGTTGGAGACACCACAGAGGGTGGCCCCTTCACCCTCAGCTTACTCGTGGGCTGAAACGTGTGAATCAGGTCTGTGAAGACATTCTGAGGGAGCTGGGGGGGCTCAGCCTGGAGAAGAGATGGCTCCAGGGAGACCTTGGAGCCCCTTCCAGCCCCTCAAGGAGCTCCAGGAAAGCTGGGGAGGGACTCTGGATGAGGAGGGGGAGCCTTAGGATGAAGAGGAAGGGTTTTGCACTGACAGAGGGGAGATGGAGCTGAGCTGTGGGGAAGAACTTCTCTGGTGTGAGGGTGGTGAGAGCCTGGCCCAGGTTGCCCTGAGAAGCTGTGGCTGCCCCATCCCTGGGGGGGTTCAAGGCCAGGTTGGATGGGTCTTGGTGGAGCACCTTGGTGTGGAGGGAGGTGTCCCTGCCCAGGGCAAGGGGTGGCATTAGATGGTTTTTAAGGTCCTTCCAACCAGGACCATTGTATGATTCTATGAGTCTACTCTGAACAGCCACTGAACCGGCGGCCTGGCTTAATATTCCTTGGGTTTGCTTTAGCTAGAAGTGTCCTGTGTGCTCAGGACCTCTTACTGAGAGACACTCATGTCTTGCTTGGCTCCTCCCACAGCAGAGCGATGCCAGTTTTATTCCAGACCATTTTTCAGCACTCCAACCCTTTTTTTATTTCTTTTTTCTCCCCACTGGTCCAAGATTAAACTTTCTGAAGTGCCAGAACACCAGCGTGATGAGGAGCATCCTACCGGGGTGCTTAAGAGCATAAACTGTGTCCTCCTTCTCTAATGTGTCGTTGTAGTCACTGCCTGGTGGAGGTTATGGTGTCCCCATAAAGCCCATCCCTTCTGACATAAGAAATCCCAGTCTGTATAGCAGTATGGGACCAGTTGAGGCCAGAAAGGAGGCATCACTCTGCGGGAGGAGATACTGCTGTGTCCCACTTCCCCAGCTGGGTTCCCTGCCGCGTTGGTGGTGGGAGGTGGTGTGCAGAGGAGGCTCTGGATGCTGGGCCATGCCTGGAAGCTGCTCTGGAACAATGGATGACACGAGGAGGAATTTAAATTGGGATGAGGAAAGGGGGGGGAGGGCTATGTGCAGCTTTTCCAAGGCCAAAGGTATTCATAGAATCATAGAATCATTTAGGTTGGAAGAGACCCCTGGGATCATCAAGTCCAACCATCAGTATTGCTGCCCCTGGCTGATTCCTGTCCCGTTTTCTAGACCAGAGGAATCTGGGCATGTCCATGCGGGTGGAGCGCTCCACGCTGGACCAGGTGAAGAAGCGCTTTGAGGTGAACAAGAAGAAGATGGAGGAGAAGCAGAAGGACTATGACTTCGAGGAGAGGATGAAGGAACTCCGTGAGGAGGTGAGTCTGGGCCGTGGCTGACAAAGCAAAGCCTTCACAGAACCCTGGTTCCTGAGGAAACCAGCCCTTGGTTCCTCGTCTGGTTCCGCAGGAGCCTTGTTCTTGGTAGCGTGGGCTGCTTCTCTGCTGCTGTGAGTGGGCTTTGTTTCTCTCTTGTTTGCTTTCTGAAACGTTCTTGGCTGCTGTCCCTGGAGAGCCCCCTTGCTGTGTGAGGAGAATGCTTGGTGCTTCAGGTCTCCACCGAGAGCTGGTGCTTCAGGTCTCCACCGAGAGCCACGCAGCCCTGATGGCTCATCTGGGTTTCCTCTCCTGTTAGCTGGGGTGGAACCTGTGTGCTCTGATAAGCAGGGCTGTGTCTTTGCCCCTTGTCAGCCATTGGAATAATCTCCTCAGGGAAGGGGTGGCTTCCACAACATTGGACCACCTTCAAGATTCAACTGGACAGGGTGCAGGGCTGTCTTGTGTATACTGTGCTTTTGCCAAGACAGGATGGACCAAGATGATCGTCCTTGAAGTCCCTTCCAGCTTGGTATTCTATGATTCCTCTCTTGGGTACTTGAGATCGCTGAGGGTCCTGCTCCATGTTGCACATCACTTCTCCCCAGGCGTGTAAAGGTTCTGGGGAGACCTTAGAGCCCCTTCCAGCCCCTAAAGGAGCTTCAGGAGAGCTGGGGAAGGACTCTGGATGAGGGAGGGGAGCCCTAGGACAGTTTGACACTGACAGAGGGGAGATGGAGCCGAGATGTGGTGCGAGATGTGCCTGGAGGCAGCGAAAGACAGCAGGTTCTTCTCAAGCCTGGGCTCGGGTACCAGCTCCCTGACACGAATAGCGAGTTTATTTGAAAACCTGACAAAGCTCTGACAGTTGAGGAGCTTCTGAGGCTGCTTCTCCTCCCTCAGCAGTCACATAACGACTACAGACTAAAACTTGCTGCCCGTTTTTGCCGTGGGGGTGCTCTGTTGGGCCACGGGGGGAGCAGCCCCGTGCTCTGCTCTCTGCTGCTTGTGGAGCCTTGTCAGTTTGGGGGGAGGTAGGAGACAGGGACCCTGGCGGTGTGGGCTTGAAGAGCTGCTGCCAATGTATGGCAGTGAAGAAATCAGCAGCAGGTTCTGGCAGGAGGGGAATGGCAGGAGGGGCTGTGAAGTTGGGAGCCAAAGCCACGCTTCTGTGTTGCCTGGTGCAAGCTTGGCGCTCTTCCAGGGCTTGTGATCCTCACAAAGCCAACCACTTTGATGAGAGCAGCGCAAATCCTGTGCTGCCAAACACCCCCACACATCCCCCCCCCCCTCCAACACCCCCCGAAAGCAGCTCAGAGCTGCAGCTTCTGCTCCAGTTGAGCAGCTGTCGCTCTGCTGGGCTGGAAGCCAACAGGCAGCGACACCAGGCCACCAGAGTGGCTGGAAGGGGGCATTGCATGAGGGAAAGGCCTCCTGCTTTAAAAACAGCTCCTTCTTGCCTCAGCCTTGTGTCCAGGTGAAACTTGTGTCCTTTGTTCAGAAGAGAGAGTTTGGTAACACTTGGGATTTTTCATCCATCCTCTGTGGGACTCTGCTCTTGGGGTGGTTTGGAGACAGTGGGAAACCTCCTCCTGGGAGGCTGCGGTCCAGGACTTCTGGTGGGCTCTCTCATTTCCTCAGGCCCAACTTGTGTGCTGTTGGGAGGATTTGGGTTACCTGTGCAGTGCCTGCTATCCCAAAATCCTACTCAGCTCAGGAACTTCAGACTATCCAGCGGTGCTGCCACCCAGCGAGAGCTGGAGAGGCTGGAGAGCTGGGCAGAGAGGAACCTGATGAAATTCAACCAGGGCAAGGGCAGGGTCCTGTACCTGGGGAGGAATAACCCCCTGCACCAGCACAGGTTGGGGGGGGACCTGCTGGAGGGCAGCTCTGAGGAAAAAGACGTGGGAGTCCTGGTGGAGAACAGGATGACCATGAGCCAGCAATGGGCCCTGGTGGTCAAGAAGGACAATGGCATCCTGGGGGGCATCAAGATGAGGGTGACCAGCAGGTCAAGGGAGGTTATCCTGCCCCCCTGCTTTGCTCCAATGAGGCCCCACCTGGAGTACTGTGTCCAGTTCTGGGTTCCCAGTTCCAGAAGGACAGGGATCTGCTGGAGAGGGTACAGCAAAGGGCCACAAAGATGCTGAGGGGCCTGGAGCATCTCTCTTATGAGGAAAGGCTGAGGGACTTGGCTCTTTTTAGCCTGGAGAAGGGAAGACTGGGGGGGAATCTGATCAACACCTATAAATACTTCAAAGGTGAGTGTCAAGAGGAAGGGACCAGTCCCTTTTTTCAGTGGTGTCCAGTGAGAAGACAAGAGGAAACGGGCACAAACTTGTACATTAGAAGTTCCATCTAAAAGTGAGGAGGAACTTCTTCACTCTGAGGGTGGCAGAGCCCTGGAGCAGGTTGCCCAGAGAGGTGGTGGAGTCTTCATCTCCAGAGACACTCAAAACCTGCCTGGACAAGTTTCTGTGCAGCCTGCTGTGGGTGGACCTGCTTTGGCAGGGGGTTGGACTGGATGATCTCCAGAGGTCCCTTCCAACCCCAGAGCATTCTGTTGTTCTGTGATTACTCTGCTCTCCTGTCCCTTGCTGCAGGAGGAGAAGGCCAAAGCCTACAAGAAGGAGAAGCAGAGAGAGAAGAAGCGGCGGGCGGAAGAGGATCTGACATTTGAAGAGGATGATGAAATGGCAGCTGTGATGGGTTTCTCTGGCTTTGGCTCAACCAAAAAGAACCACTGAGCAGCTCTGGACTCTCCTCTTTTCTTCAAACCCGTTTGTTTTTACCCAGGGGACTCTGGATAACTCTTAAAAGACTTTGTTTTGAAGACTTGTATGTAAATCTCCCAGTAGAGGTTGGCTGGATCCCACGCTCTGCCTGTGCTGCACGAGGAGCTCCCCCCGTCGTTAGCTTCCCCTTCTCCTCCCGTGCCCTGGGTCTGGCTGCTCACGGCTGCGCAGGGGAGCCTTCTGCTGGGTACGTTTTCTGCTGTCAATAAAGTGCAACAGCTCTGTGCAGGTGGCCTGGCCGGGGCATTCATCTCCCTGTCCCAGTCTGGGACACGGCAGGGGGGGTGGGGGTGGGGGGGTGACAGGGCTTCTCTTTGGGATCACGGGACAGGAGGGACCGTGCCCTGGGCATCTCCGTGGCTCGTGCTGAGCCATCTCCGGTGGCTGAGAAACGTTCCTGTGTGTTTTATCTGCTTTTCCTGTGTGTGTTTTTGTTCCCTGACTTGGATATTGTGAACTGGGGGCTGGGGGGGNGGGGGGGGGGGGGGGGGGGGAAGGTCCTCCCCGTGGCTGGTGTAGGATGGAGAGTGGAGAGGTCTGTGCCGTTTGCTGGAAATTAAAGGGATGGTTTCAACGGGCCTTTGGGTGGGAGCTGGATTCCCTCTTTGTCTTGAGAGCTGCTGCCTCCCGCCGAGAAGAGCTGCTGCTGTCTCCCAAAGCCCCGCAGAGCTGGTGGTGGCCTTCTGGGGGGCCCTGGGGGGAGCAAAGGCAAGGCCTGTCGCCCCCTCCCTCTCAGCTCAGCCACCAGCACCCCCCAGGCAGGCAGTTGCCCTCATCCTTGGCTTTTTTAAGTGATTCTGGGGAGGGGTCTAAAAACATGGGAGAGGAAAAAGGGGAAGGAGGAAGAGGGACAGGGCTGGGGACCTGTGTTTCCATGAGGAAACCCAAGGGCTGCCTTCCAGAACGCACCAGCCCTGGTGCAGGACGGGCCGTTTTCTCCCTGCCTGCTGGCTGGCGGTGTCCTTTCCCCTCTGCCCTCCCCTACACCCACTTCATTTCTGCTTTTATTTACCTCGGCTCAGGCCTCCAGTGACTCCCTCCCGCCCTCGGTCAGGGCCTGGGTAGCTCTGTCTCCCTCCCCTCTCTTTTCCAGGTGGGTGCTGATGAGGTCCTGCCCCGGCCCGGAATCTCCGGCCCGCGGGGGGGCTGCGGCGTGCGTCGCCCGCTCTTCCTCGGAACAAACCCTGCAAGGCTTTGCTGCTGCTTTGAGTCCCTTAATCTTGGGCTGCTGACAGCTTCCTTGCCTGGGGTCTTTCCGCTTCGATTCAGATTGTAATCCCCCTTGAAGATGCCATTGGAATGATATACAGCCAGGCAGATACAGCTGCCCTTGGAGCTCTGACCCTTTTAACTCAGAGGCTCGGGCTGGGGAAGAGACTTTCATTCCAGCCACGTACCTGGGGGACGGTGGGGGGGCAGCAGCACGTGGCTGAAGGGGAGAGAGGAGAGGGGGATGTTGCCGTGGTTTCAGATGCATTAGAAGTTGAGGACGTTTGGGAGGAGGTTTAGCTGCAGCCATTTTATCCCCAGCTGCTGGCTCTGCAGCTGCAGAATTCGGCTGGGGCTTCTGGGGACGGGGCTGCCCTGTGTGTGTCCCCCCCACACACACACCTTTTCCCCAGGTTGTGATGCTGGAGCTGGTGGCTGCTGCCTTGGTTTCTCCCGTGGAGCATCCCACTGGTTCTTGGCCATCCTGCTGTGAAATGAGCAGGCCCCCACCACCCCCCCAAAAAAGGACCTTCCTGGGGAGAGGATTGTGCAGCCTCCTGGAGCCACCACCCAGCCCCTTGTGCTGGCTGCTCCCCTTCCCAGGAGATGGGGAGGAAATCCCTCTGCTGGGCAGGAGAGGCCTTAAATTAAGGAGATTCCCCTTTGATAAAAGGCCTGCCATACCCAAACCCTGTCCTGGGGCCACCTGCACCCTCAGGGCTGAAGCCCCAGTCTCTCCAGCACTGGTCCCAGCGCTGGGGCTGCTCTTGCTGGCAGGGGGGGATGCGGGGAGCGG
>VZTM01005974.1:3146-22196 GCA_013400555.1 Jacana jacana | reverse complement strand
GTGACAGGTCCTTGGGTCTCCGGTGGGATCGTGCCCCGCGACCCCGAGGAGGTTGGCACTGAGGTGGTCTTTAGGGGACCAGGATTAGGGGCGCGGGGCTGTGGGCAGGCGGGGTGTCGGGAGTGGGAGCAGGCAGGGAAGGAGAGAGGGGGGGGTCTCTCTGTGCCTCCGCGCTGATGGGCTCAGCTTTATCCAGGGCTGTAATCCCCCCTGCTCCGGTAATTAAAAACTCCGCATTACAAGGAAAACGGTGTGCAGGGAAATGTAATCAAGTCTGGAGGGGCTTAACCATCTGGTAAAGGTTAGGACCGGCACGGCGGGGGACGCGGCCGGGGGATTTGGCAGCCTCCGCGATCCGGGCTCCTCTTAATCTACCGCGGGGACGAGCGCAGCATCTGCGGGGTAATATCGGTGCCCCGGGCAGCGATCCGTCTCGCTGGAGCTTCCACCGCCGTTAACGGGACCTCCCCGGGGCTAGCCTCCCCCTCCCCAGGCGCTCCTGGCTTCGGTAGACCCATTCCGGTGTGGCACCGGGGGCCCGGATTGCATCCCCTTCCAGGGACCAGCAGGGAAGGGGTTAAGCGGCCGCCGGTGGCTGCGGCTCGCCCCCCGCCCCCAGCTCCGGGCAGGGCCCTCCCCCGCTGCCCCCGGGAGCCTGAAACTCTTTGGAAGTGCAAGGGGGGAGCAGAGGCGAGGGGGTACGCGACGGCGCGGGTAGGACTCCGCGTCCCCGCAAGGGTTGGGGGGGTCATGGGGATTGGGGCAGGCTCCGGGCGGGGACAGCTCTTCCTGCGCCCCCTCCTCTTCTTCCTGCTGGCCGGGGCCCCCGCACCGCGCCCGGCGGGCGGGCAGCTGCGCTACGCCGTGCCGGAGGAGCTGGAGCACGGAGCCTTCGTGGCCAACCTGGGCGAGGACCTGGGGCTGGACGTGTCCACCCTGTCGGCGCGGCGGTTCCGCATCGTGTCGCGGGCCGGGGCCAGGCAGCACCTGGAGGTGAACCTGGAGAACGGGATCCTCTTTGTGAACGAGCGGATTGACCGGGAGGAGGTGTGCGAGGCCGGGGGGACCTGCCTGCTCCACCTGCAGCTCCTCATCGAGAGCCCGCTGGAGCTCTACCGTGTCGAGGTGGAGGTGCTGGACATCAACGACCATGCACCCACCTTCCCGTGGCAAGAGTATGTGCTGGAGGTGGCTGAGTCCGCCGTCCTTGGTGCCCGCTTCCCACTGGAGAGCGCCCAGGATCCCGACGTGGGCACCAACTCGGTGCACACCTATCGCCTCAGCCCCAACGGATTCTTTTCCCTCGAGGTGCAGACGCGCAGCGACGCCAGCAAGTTTGCAGAGCTGGTGCTGGAGCGCGCCCTGGACCGGGAGCAGCAACGCGCGCACCGGGTGCTGCTCACCGCTCTCGACGGCGGTGTCCCCGAGCGCTCAGGCACGGCTCATATCCTTGTCACCGTGCTGGATGCAAACGACAACGTGCCTGCCTTTGACCAGCCCTCTTACGGCGTAAGCCTCCCTGAGGATGCCCCTGCCGGCACCCTGGTCATCCAGCTCAATGCCACTGACCTGGATGAGGGCCCCAACGGGGAGATCGAGTACTCCTTCAGTGGCCACGCGCCACCACGTGTCCGGGAGCTCTTCCACATAGAGCCCCGGAGTGGGCAGGTGCTGCTGAAGGGCCCTCTGGACTACGAGCGGGCAAGCCTCCACGAGCTCTATGTGCAAGCCAAGGACCGTGGACCCTCAGCTGTGGCTGTGCACTGCCGGGTGCTCGTGCACCTCCTCGACGTCAACGACAACGCGCCGGAGGTGACCCTCACCTCTGTGTCTACACCCGTGCTGGAGGATGCCCCACCAGGCACCATCATCGCTGTCATCAGTGTGCTGGACCGCGACTCTGGGGACAACGGGCGCGTGAGCTGCGAGGTCGGCCCCGACGTGCCCTTCGAGCTCCGCTCCTCCTTCCGCAACTACTACACCCTGGTCACCACCCAGGCACTGGACCGGGAGGTTGTGCCCGAGTACAATGTCAGCATCACGGCGCGAGACATGGGCTCCCCTGCCCTGCTGACGCGCAGCACCCTCACCGTCCCCGTGTCCGACGTGAACGACAACGCCCCACGCTTCCTCCAGCCCTCCTACAGCGTCTACGTGATGGAGAACAACGCTCCGGGCGCCTCCATCTGCTCTGTCAGTGCGTTGGACCCCGACTGCCAACAGAACGCTTACCTGTCCTATTCCATTGCCGAGGGGCACATCCACGGCATGCCCGTGGGCACCTACGTGTCCATCAACTCGGACAGCGGGCACATGTATGCCCTGCGCTCCCTCGATTACGAGCAGATCCGCAGCTTCCAGATCCAGGTGCAAGCACAAGATGCGGGCTTCCCCCCACTCAGCGCCAACGTTACCGTCCACATCTTCGTGCTGGACCAGAATGACAACGCTCCGGTCATCGTTTCCCCCATGCCACGCAATGGCTCGGTGGCCACCGAGCTGGTGCCGCGATCGGCTGGTCCTGGTTACCTCGTGGGCACCGTGTCGGCGGTGGATGCGGACGCGGGGTTGAACTCCCGCCTCTCCTACCAGCTCCTCCAGGCCACTGACTTCACCCTCTTCAGCTTGGCACCAGACACGGGCGAGCTGCGCACCCTCCGCTCCTTTCTGGAGCAGGATGCAACCCGGCAGCGGCTGGTGGTGCAGGTGCGTGACGGTGGGCAACCAGCCCTCTCAGCCACCATGTCCCTCCTACTTTCGGTGGTGGAGACCATGCCTCAGACTCTCTCTGATTTCAGCGAGTTCAGCCTACCCCCCGAGTCCTCCTCATCCTCTCCAGTCACCCTTTACCTCCTGGTCTCCCTGGGCTCCATCTCCTTCACCTTCCTCCTCGCTATCCTCATCCTCACAGCCATTCGGTGCCGTGGAGAGCACTGCTCGCACCAAGGTGATGGCTGCTCACCAGCTCGCTGCCACTGCTGCCCCAGGTCCAGACCCTCCTCTGAGAGCCTGAAGACATCCAACCTGATGGCTCAGCCCCCTACAGGGACCACGGCTGCCACCTGCCACGAGGGGCCTGGGGGTGGCCCGCCTGGCTACTGCTACAAGGTCTGCCTTGGTCCTGAGTCTGCCCAGAGCGACTTCATGTTCCTCAAACCCTGCAGCCCCCCCCGGAACAATGAGAAGGACCCTGGGAAGCACTCCCGGCTGGGCCAGCACCTCCAGGTCTCCAAGCAGGTAATGCCATGCCAAGCAGGTAATACCAGTGCTTCATGGGTCCCCCCAGTCCCCTTCCATCAGCCTCTTCTGTGACAGAATGACCTGTGCCTTTGATTGGTGAAGGAATTAGAAGCCGTCAGGCAGCAGGAAACTCTCCATCGGGCTTCCCAAGGTGTCTAATTATCAGGGGAGCTTTGGGCTCAGCTGAGGAGAGGAAATCCCTTTCTGCTGCCTTTTGCACCCATCAGAGGCAATGGAGAGGCTCCGTTGCTCTGGAGGAGGGGGACGGTGGAGGTGGCCTCTCCTTTACGTGGGGGAGAGCTTCTCACTGGGGCATCCTGAGCGTCACTGCTGCTCTGCTTCCCCCGTGCTGCTGGGGTCTGCGGGGTCCCACTGCTGCACCCGGGACTGGCACCAGCCCTGCTGCCACCTCTCACGTCCCCAGTTCTAGCACCCCGGCCCGGGTGCCGCATCGCACTGGGCTGTGCCAATGGGGAGGGGTGGGGTCTTTGGGGCGGGATTTCGATGTCAACATGCGTTAAGTATTGGAATGAGGAACGTCTAATTTTCCTGATGAAAGACTCTTTCCGAAACGCGATTACAAGGATGGAGAGTGATGAGGCGTCTAATCCACTTACGTTTGACTTTTGATAAGGCAGCCCTTCCAAGGAGAGCCCAAGACTCACTGCCAAGACACTCTCCCCATACGTCTCCTTGCACCGCTGGACTCACTTCTCTAATACCTTAATGGGATTTTCCCCTAGCTGTTTGCAACCCCCCTGAGACGTGGGGTCTGCAGCCAATTTCCGTATCTCCCACCCTGTGGTGCCTGAAAGCTGGGCTGTTACCATCACACCTGGAAAAAAAAAAAAAAAGAAAAAAAGGGCTTTTAAAAATTACCAGAAATAAGAAAAGCCCCTCTCTTTCCCCAGAAGGACAGACCTTAGCAATCAAACTCCCAGAGAATGGAGAGTAAGCCCCAGACAACCCCAGTGTCTTGGGAGGCAAGGGAAGGTCCAGAAGGAGCAGTCTGGATCAAAACTGCCTCCCTGAAATGGGAATGTGCTGCTTGCTTCTCCACAAGGGAGGAGACGGAGTCCTGCATCCCTGTCTGCCGAAGCCTTGTGCTGGCAGGAATGGGCTGATTAACACAGAGTCCCAGTAACCACCCTTCCCCTTCCCCGTGTCTTCCAGATCAAACAGCCCAACATGGACTGGCTGCCCCCAAGCACGCAGAGACCTGCTCTGAAGAGGTACCAAATCTGGCACTGTGGGAGCAGAGGGAGAGGGTGGAGGGTGGATTTGGGGAAGGGGAAGTTGTCTCCAACACAGTTTTGAAACCCGTCTCTTCTCTTTAGCTCCCAGAGTCTGGAGGACGTGGGGGAAATCCGCAGAGCCCTCCAGAAGGAGCACGAAAGGCTGTGCACACTGGTGACCCCTGTCTCTGGTGAGTATTGGTGGGAAGACACGACCCTCTTGTTATTTGGTGTAGGTGCAGAGTGGGACACATCCCTGTTCCTAGCAGTGGTAGAGTTCTAAGGGGTGGCAAGGGTGTCCAGGCTCCAGAAGGGAGGTTGGTGACACATGGCCATGGGCTTGCACTCCGGGACATGGATGTGACTGTCCCACTGAACTATGGATGTGACCTCCCCTGAGCCAGTCTCCTACTCATCTTTCCTCCAGAGTTTCAGAAGGCTCCAGCAGGCACCAACAGCATCTGGACACCACAGTACAGCTCCCTGTACCCGGGGCACCTCCCAGCCCTGGATTATCAGCACAATGTCTACATCCCCGGCACCCCTACTCTGCTCTCCAGCAAAGATGGGCCCCTCTTCCTGGGCCGGGAGAACAAGAACAGCTTCTCTACCTTTGGCAAGAGGAAGAAGATGACAACTTACTGTGACATGCATGACAGTGTGGTCATCAACAATGACCTGAAATAGTGACCAGAGCTGGGCTGGGCTGACTCTGCCCAAGGCCCTGGGAATCACTCGCATTATTTCAGCTGCTGGTCCACCCACAGCACACAGCTCCACGTATGGACCACTCGGGACTTTGTGGGGCTGCTGAGATATTGGCCCATTGGGGCATGGGGAAAGGATTTAAGGGGCGAGAGACTGAGAAGTGATAGGGATGGGGGAGCTGGGGGGCATTTCTCCTGTCTCATCCCGCAGAGCTGTGTTGGCAGCAGGTGCTGTTGGGGGTCCATACAACCGGTTTTAAGCAACTCTGCCTTGAGTTTACCCGTTCCCACGTCCCCGTAGGGACCATTCATCTCTTAGAAACATTGCCACTTCTTTGTCTTGTCTGGCTGTGTGAATGTACCGAGCTGCATGCCTGTATTTCTGTCCCGGTAGGCATAGCAAACGTGAGCAGACCAAGCCTGGTTGGGTGGAGTTCTGGGGCAGTGACCATCGCTCTGTCCCTCAGATCCAGTGGGATGTGTTGCACGTCCAGAGCAGCTGTTGGCTTCTTCAGAAAGTGAGTGCAAAACCCCACCATTGTGAGTGCTTCCCTTCAAACTCTGACCCAAGATTTGCAGGGCTGGAGACCCAAAGTCCTGGAAGCAGCCAGTGCCTAGGACACGGCCAGTCTTTGCTCTGGAAGCAGCATGGGCTGGAGCACACAGAGACTGGATGGCTGGAAGAGCTGTTTGCTTAGGCAGCTCGGAGATGCCCAAGATGAGGCCCTGCTGGGTACCTCCCTAGCCCAGGGCAACATCATCCGAAGGATGGATGGCACCCCAACACAGGTGCCAGTCCTCTTGCCTCCTCCTCCTGCTCTCACCCAGATCTCTCTTTTCCCCAAGTCCTGAATGCACTGGGGAAGCCACCTGCACAGGACAGACATCTCCCACTGTGCCCTGCTTCTCTTTGAGGACTCTCAGTTGGCTGTCAGGAGCCCTCGTGGGCAGGAGTCCAGCCCCAGAACAGTCTTTTTCCCTGCCCCGCTCACCCTACACCTGTGCACCCAGTCTGTCGGCCAGCATTGCCAATCGCTCCTGTCACGGGACAGTTCATTTCCAATCCATCTGTGCAGAACATGACAGCTCTTTCTAAACTGAGTTTGTTTCACAATGTCTGATTTGTACCAATAAATTGTATTTTAATAGCTCACCCTGGCTCCTGGCTGTCCCTGAGCCGCGCGTGACAGTGGGAGTCAGTGCTCAGCTCTTGGAGGAGGGCTCTCAGCTCCAGCAGACATGAATGTCCCTCTGGCCTCCTGAGTTGCTGGAGCAGCCCAAGAGAGCTCATTTTATTCACGTCACCCTGATGCTGGGGGCTCAGGGTGCCCTTCTTTTCCCTCCCTGTACTTGGGACCACTTTGGGGTCACGGGCAGGAGGAGCCGTGTGCCATCAGGGTCCCCTTCCCTTCCCTCCCTATACTTGGGACCACTCTGGTGTCACAGGCAGGAGGAGCTGTGTGCCAGAGCTGTGTGTCAGAGGTGTCACACAGCTCCCTGGCCCGTGCTCCAGCTTGGGCAGAGACTCTGCAGGGATTTGGCATAAAGGGCTTTGAACCGTGGGGGAGAAGGGCTGGGGCTGGCCGTAATGGCTTATTGTTGTTATTGTGTGTTGCTTTCCATGGCTCAAGTAAGCTTTCCCTGGGATGCTCATCACCCACCAGCTCATCTTGGGAGCTGCAGAGACAACCTGGGTGTGTGCAGGTGTAGGGACCAACTGTCTGGAAGCGGCGTACTGGTGGGATGAGTTGGTGTGGGAAAGCGGTGCGCCTTTGGATGAAGTCCTGAGACAGCCACACGCTGCGACTGTCCTTCTCTTACCCCCTGCTTGCTCCGTGGCTGGACTGGGGAGGCTGCAATGCGGCTTTTGGGATTAACCCAGAAAAGCCCTTGTCTCAAGTGGGTAACGTGCTCTTTGGAGGAAGCAGGGGGGCAGGGAACACTCAAAGGGGCCCCAGGAGAGTCAGGGACCCAGGAGGACAGTGCTTTGGACATGAAAAGGACCTGGCTGCTTCTGGTGACTTCAGTCCCAGCTCACATCTGCCTGGCTGTCAGTAGATGAAATATTATTCCCTGTCCCAATTAGACAGTAGGATGAAGGATTTTTATGCTGCCCAGTGCGCTCTTCAATGGTCTCTGCAGAGAGCTGAGGTAAAAGAAGAACCCCAAACAGGCACTGCCTGAGACCCCTGTACAGCATTAGCCTGTTCCACTGCTTCAAAAGAACGAGAAAATTATGTGAAGCAATACAGTAAAATTAATAACAGCCTCAAGAAGTAATAAAAGCATCAGATGGACCTGACTCCCTGTGAGGGCAGCAAGCATTGCCCTCTCCCGGATTAGCTCTGGCAATATCTTCCCTGCCATTTTCAGGCAGAGAAGAATTTCAGTGCTGGTCAGACGCTAGGAGAGGACTGCAGCCCCTCTCCAGTCAACCCACAGGGGCTCAGCCACAGACCCCTGCAGCAGGGCCAAGCTGGTGGCTGGGTTTTAGCTCACACAGCAAAAGCACCCAGTACATACCCTTCATGGCACACAGGATCTAAACGAACCCATAGAGCTGGCACTTTGGTTTAGCTTCCCAAAGGGACGTCCCAAAATCGAGCCCCGAAGCAGACAGGGACTTTAAACTGACAGTTTGCACCCCTGTCCTTGGAAATTCATAGCCCTGAGCCACCAAGGGCCTGGCTTTTGCCACCTTCTCACAACGGTGCAGTGCATCTCTCCAGTGCATTTTCTTGGCATTTTTTAACTCCTACTACTAAGGCTCATCTGACCCTCAGCAAATTGCTGTCCTCTCCTCCCCATTACTCCTGCCTGTCCTCAGCCCAGGAGAAGAGATAGACACACACACACACACATATCTGTGCCTCTCGCTGATCCCTAGGTTTGCACCATAATACAGGTCAAATCTCTTCCAAAAGGGATTTGAGGGACAACACAGTGCTCAGCCCAGGTCCCAACATCCCACATTCCCTGAGCGTCTCCTTTTGCTCAGTTAAAGGAAGTCCTGCACTGGTGAGAGCTCAATTTCACTCTCTCTCTTCAATCAACATATTGATAAAAAAGACAATGGAAAGGGACTTGCTTTAGGGGAGAGAGCACTTGCCGAAACCTAATTCAACTGTGCTGCTATCCGTTCTTCAAAGGGCATGTCTGGTCAGAACTGTCCGTGTAAGGGATGAGATCTCCTTTGAAGGCCTCCCGCAGGGACGGGGCAGCATTAAAAATGCAAGGTCTTTGCCCTACAACCAGTTATTTTTACAGCTCTTCCTGTGCTCACACTCCTGCACAGTTCATGAGCATTAGCTGGTTCCTGTATGCTGATAATGCACTGGGCACGGGAGGCGCTTCGGAGGGGTGCTCAGCAGAACTCTCTACGCGCCCCTCGCATCCCTTCCAGCTCTCTCAGAGATCCAGAGGCGAATCGGGCTTTCAGGGACCTGCCAGCCAGCTCGAGATTTGCTTCTACAACAGCAGGAAAGCTGCCATGTGGTGCAGTTGGCTGCAAAATGCTGCAGGCCATGCTAGGCAGGCACATAGCGCTTCTGGGCAGGAGCACAAATAGGGGAGGTTTTTGTGCTCTTGCTGTTGCTGAATAGACTCTTTGGATGGAAACATTACTTATATCTCTGTAATGACTTGAAAGCTTATACCAGAGAGACAAAATAAACCCAGAGGTAGAGAGAAAAGAGGGCAGAGAGAGAACCCAGAGGGACCGGTGCTCAGCTCTGCCACGTGTGGAGTCAAGTGGCAGCCAGCGAAGCCCCCAGGAAACCCTAGCAAGGACACAGCTCTCTGCATGCAGGCAGCTTAGGCTGGGCAGAGCCATGAGTACAGGCACACTCAGCTCCCCAGAGGGGGTGGTATCAGCAGGCCAGAACTAAAACCCACGGGGACCAGTGGGAGGCTGTGCGTTGACCTTGGAAGGCTCTGGAGCCAGCCCGAAGCCTGTGGCATTCAGTGGTTAATTAGCAGCCAAGTCTGCGGCACTCGGTGGTTAATTACAGTCTCCAAGATGCTAGGTCTTTGTTTTCTTCCCTTCTCACTTGAAGATGATGCTGGAATGAACACACTTTAGTTTAGCCTAGGACTGGGTTGAGGAGCAGCCCGACTTCTCTGCAAATTGCCTCAGTGTCCCCAGCATCTCCCCGGCCTCATCCTGCAGCGCCGGCTGCTGTTCTTGGCTGGATCCCCTCCTCCTGCTTCCCTTGTTTTGTGATCTCAGGAGATGCTTTGTAGAAATAAACACCCTTTAGCTTTTGTCGTAATAATTTAGCCTCTGCAGCACCCAGAAACGGTCTGCATGGCTGCCACGTGCTGGTTTTCTCTGCTCCTTTGCACCTTTTCTTTTTATCCTTTTCTTCCTTTTTTCCCCTGCTCTGAAAACATCCGTTGCAAACTCCTCCGCAGAGATCAGCTGAAGAAACAGGCCTGGGCTAAGTGAGGCTTTTGCCTCCCCAGTTTGCCTATAATGCATTTTCCCTCTAAGTGGTGGAAATGTCACTGACTCCCTTTGCAGCGTTTCGCTCGAGTGGAATTAATGCTTCTTGTTAGTGATAATATGACTTAATCAGCTTAATTATTGTGCGACACAAGTAGACACCTTTGTGTATTGAATAACTTATGACACGCTGGACCAAAAAGCACGAATGAAGGCTTTGAAAATAAATTAAATATGACCTCTAGTGCAGTCTGCACTTTGACTAATGATTCGTCTCCCGTGGAACTCAATGATTTACAATTCTTACATTTGAATAAATGATACATTTTTGCATGTTTTAAACAATAGCAGCGACTTTTATTGCGGCATTCGGAACTCAGAGAGTTTCTCCAGTGCCAGGAAGCAGGGCAAACCAGTTCATGTTAAACGGGTTGAAAAATAAAGCATTTGTGCAGCCAGCCATCAGAAATACATCCAGAGGATCTGCAGGCGCTTGTGATGAGATACTTATTTTAATTCATTGCTAGGAATGTCTGCAACAACAGGTGACAAAAAATAAAGCATCAGAAAAAATGAGGAGAGAGTGAAGGTTCCCAGAAGGGTCACTCAGGTCTCCACATCAAACCCGTTCATTTCAATAATGTCCAAAAAATAACCAAAAAATATAATTAAATAGCTCCAGAAATGTCTTATCATACATTTATGCCTGCACAGAAAATAAATCACACTGTGTGAAGGAAACAGAGGCAAGAAAGGCAACCATCAATCAGGCAAATTATGATGAGCGTTAGCAGGATTTGTGATAGGCCAAGATGCAGAAACTGTGATAGCAGCCTGCATGAGAAATAGAAAAATTGGGGTTAAATTGCTGTGTGAACCCAGAGAAAAGACGAGCTCTCTGAATTTGTTCTGTTCTGTTGCAGCGAGTCACTGAGTTTCTGTATCCAAATCTTCTCCTAAAAAGCACTGGAGTTCATCGTGGTGCAAACAATAATGGAGATTTCTACAGAGGGGTGTTTTTTTTCAGCCCAAGTTTATCAGAAATGCAGAGGTTAGTTTAGACTCTGGCACCACAGGGGAGCCTGGCTGGTCTGAGGAGCCTCCTCGTAACCTCATGTCCATATTTCTTGGTGTTTTAACTAACAGAAAGCCTTTTTCATACTGGCAAGAGTGAGGGCTGAGGGCACTAGGCCTAATTTTTCCGTGTGAGAGCTGCTGCTCTTTTGTGCCCCGTTTCTCACAGCTCTCGCTCTGCAGTTGTTCAGTCTGTACTGACTAAATCCAAAGTTTCCCCGAGGACAGATGGAACATATCCACCCCAGTACCTAAATGTAATGAGTTTGTCCTGGGGCTGAATCCCACCATTTGTTCCCACTCTCCTCCTTGATCTTCCTTAAACATAATTTACCAGAAGTGGAAATAAAGCCTTATGTGCCCAGCACCTGTCTGTGAGTGGCATTTTATCAGAAACCAGAGGAACAAATTTGCTTTTTGCTTTGAGTCTCTCCCAGAAGACCAAACTTCAGGGATGTAATCCTGAAATCAGTTCCTAAAGTGAAAGCTAATTTTTCCTGTTGTCAGGAAGTGCAATGTTATATTCAGGTTGCTTACCTAAACCACCCTTTCTTCCTCTTAGCTTCCCCCTTTAAAATTGTCTGGTAGTTGCTGCAATATGTAAGGTGATCTACAGCTGGAGTGAATCCTTTTCCCATGTTGCCCAAGGCTCCTCTTAGCTGGTTGTGCCACATGCCATGAGCCATTTCACTCCCTCAGTGCCTGTAAGATGGCACTCATGGGAATGATCCTGTTCCTTTGATATCTGAAGAGGCTTCAGCATGCTCCTGTGCAGGAGCAGGGTCCTGTCCATGCAAGGTCCACGCTCATGCCCTCTCTTCTGCTTCTCTTTTGGCTCAGGTTTTATATCCGTTATAGTTTCCCAGTGAGACTGGATCAAATCTGACACTGCTTTGGGCTGAAGGCTGACCCAGTCACTACCAGGCATCCCTCAGTCATCATGTAAACCCATGAAGATCCCATGCTGCAAACTGCCAAGTCCCTGGTGAAATCGTGTCCCCTGCATGTTACCCACATGATGCACAACATCACCAGCACCCAACTGGCACAGAGACACCGTGCTTTGGTCTACTGAGCCATCTTGTGTGCACCCCCACGGTGCCTGAAAACCAGGGTGACCAGCCAGTCTTGCAAGGGAGGAATTGGAAGATCATTTCTGCTCCTTCTCTCTTGGAGCTCAGCAGGGGTAAGCTGCAGACTTTGTTTAAATGTTATTGTCTCCTTCAATAAGATAAAAAGTAAATTTTAAAATTGGATGTGAGCTGCGGGGACAAATCACAGCGCAGAGCCTGGGAACACAGTGGGAACCCTTGTGCCTTCCCTCGAGGTTTTGTGTCGAATAAAACACTATCTGCTGAATGAATGAGGAAGGAAGGAAGACCACTCCGGGAACCAGCTCGGAAAAGCCTGATTCCGTTAGCAGGGAGAATTTTCTTTACAAAGAACCTCTGTATGCAAATGGGAAATGGAGATGGGGTGGGAAATGAGCCCAGCAACAAAATCATGGAAGTTTTTGCTGTCTGCAGGTGGAATTCAAGTGAAAAAGGAGGGGTAGGGGGGAGAGGGGGAGAAGAAAGAAAATGAAACAGCCTCCTCTGCACAGATTGCGTTGCTGGAGAGGCTCTGAGTCTTGCAAGGCACAGTCGTTGTCTGCTCAGAGGTTCCCTCCCCAGGGACTTTGCCTGGGATAGTTTCATCCATTCATCCCTGACTCCTGGCATCTGCATAACACGCTTACAGAGAGAGTTATTAGTTTAATTTTCTTGTGAATTACAACGGGGGCAGAGAGAATTAGAAAAGACTTTTTTTTTTTATTATCATTACTTTTTGTTTTCCAGTTGAGAGACTGTAAATGAGGCTATTCATTCTGCTAACATCAGTAGGGACCCAAACCCAAGCCTTTCTGGGGTAATTGGTTTCTGATGAGCAATCACTTGTAAAACCAATAGCAAAGGCAAGGAGTGAAATATAAATTCTCCCTTCACACGCAGAGCTTTTCATTAGGATTGTGTGCCTGGTTTCTTTCGGTGATGCAGTGGAAAAGCCAAGAAATGGTAAACAAGGCAGTGGACTGAGCCAGGCGAGGAGTTTGTACTAGCAAAAAACTGGGAGAACAGCATTGCCCAACATCCTCAGGAGCAGGTAAAGCAGACGCAGAATCCCTCAAGGGACAGCTTTCTAGTGAACCCCTTGGTCAAATTAAGGACTCGGGCAGGAACCAGAGACAGCAGATCTTCTCCTAAGTGTGTGTTTTCATGTGGGGCAGACCTGGGTGCCCAAGAGAGACCAGGGACAGGTGTCCATGCTGCAAGTCTGGCCAGGGTGGCTGATAGAAATCTGCAGCCCCTTGTATCCTGCAGTTTGCAGAATATAGTGGACCTTGTTATCTGGATGCGCTACAAGGGCTGTGAGTCAGGCTTCAGCTTTTAGCTGGTCTGTGAATCACACCAGCTAAAAAAAAAAGAAGCTTTCTTTTTTTTTCCTTACCCCCCCTCACTCCCTCCCCATTTCCAGGCGAGGAGGCTGCTAATCTGCACGAGAGCTTTTGTTTCCCTGATGAACGTCACGGTGCTTAAGGCTTGATTTATTTATTTATTTCACTGGCAAATTAAGTATCAATCTCGATACAGTTTTCAGCGTTTTCTGGGCTGGGGTTGTGGGGCTGTCATTCATTGGCTTAACTGGATTTCTTGCTGCTTTGTGGTGGCTTGGGGTTTTTTTTTTCTCAATAAAATCTTTTGGCACTCATACAGCTCGTTGTTGTCTTAAAGATGAGTAGGGAACAGCAGGCTTGACAAAGACAGAGAACGTTTTTAAGCTCATGTACACAGAAAGGCTTCCAAAACGAGAATGATGCAGACGTATCTCTGACAAAACCAGCCAGGCAAAACTCGTCAAACAAATCCCCTTCTTCAGCTTCCAAATGCCGAAAGCTGATCCCAAGGAAACCAACACGCACAGTACAGTAACTGGTTGGACTCGGGCCTGGGTGATCTGCTTTAAGCAGAGGGGAGTGGACTTAATATTGTCCAGAGATCTCTTCCAAACACAACCATTCAGTGATTCTGTGATCACACCCTTTTCTTTTCCTTAACCCTAAAGAGCCCGACATGGTGCTGTGGCCACAGCAGGACAGGAGAAAACCCAGACATTTCCATACTTGTGTCACATTTGCTTACAATCTGTAGCCCCTTGCAATATTCTGTAGCAGCTGCCCAACCAACCACTTTCTGCTTCCCTCATGTGCAGCCAAGTTTTCCAGAAGCCTCGAAGAGCCTGGATGTCCCCTGTACGAACCGTGCCTTGTGGTCACACACCAGCCAGCCTTTGCCGACCGCTCTGGCTTTTTGGCCTCTCACCTCAAACATCAGACAACCTTGCAATTTTGGTACTGCTTGAGCAGAAGTATCATTCCATGGCAATGCCCGGGGTAATTCGCTTGTGCTTAAACATTGGAAGTTCAGTGAATGTAAGGCATTAAGAAGAGGTTTTAGTTGAGACTGATGTGTGACCTAGGGGCAGTGGTAGAGGACCAGCTTGTCCCAGCAGTTTTCTGAATTGCCCAACTGCTGAAATCAGTGGTAATTCAGGCCTTTCTGCCTGCAGTCTGGGCAAAGATTTGTACCAGGTTTGTACCTCAGAGAAAATTTGTGGAATATGAGGCTTATGCCAGTGTCAAACTCTACAAGGACAACCACTAGCACCTGACCCTGCGCCCTCATCACTGCTCGTACCTGTTTAGAAATCTGTGCAGGCAGAAACAGAGTCTCGGGTAAGGAAGCACTTTTTCCTACTTTGAATTGGTGCCCCATGAGCCTTGGTTCCCAGTCTCTTTCTCTCTTCCCCAGAGATTTCCACATGCCCTTGCCCTGGGCAGAGCTGAAGTTCCCCAATGAGTTCTCCTTTGATGTATATGCTGGGTGATGGTCAGGACACACTTCATAGAATCATGGAATCATTTTGGTTGGAAGAGACGCTTGGGATCATGGAGTCCAACCATCAGCCTCACTCTACAAAGGTCTCCCCTACACCAGATCCCCCAACACCACAGCTCATCCACTCTGAAACACAGTCAGGGATGGGGACTCCAGACCCAGTCCAGGCTCTGACCACTCTTGCTGGGAGGAATTTTTTCCTCATGTTGAGTCTAACCCTACCCTGCTGCAGCTTGAAGCCATTCCCTCTTGTTCTGTTGCTGATTCCCTGTGAGAAGAGACCAGCACCAACCTCTCTGCAATATCCTTTCAAGCAGTTGTAGAGAGGGATGAGGTCTCCCCTCAGCCTCCTCTTCCTCAAACTAAACAGTCCCAGCTCCCTCAATCTTTCCTTGTAAGATTTATTCTCCAGGCCTTTCACCAGTTTCGTTGCCCTCCTCTGCACTCCATTATGTCTTTACTGGGGTGTCTGTCCTCCAAGTGATGAAGAGTATAGCTGATCCTTTCTAAGGCAATTGCTATGGATAAAAGGGGAAAATACAGGAAATTAATCCTTCTGACTTCGTTTTGGTTTGTTGCAAGGTTCTACTTTGCTATTTTGGCTATGCCTTACGTTTCCCCTTGTCTGAGTTCAGCAGTGAGGAGGCTGGGACTGGAAAATTAGCAAAACATCAACAGATCACATAATTACATACTCCTTTTAAATGTATGTGCTATTTAAAAAGGCTTAGTCCTTGTAGTGACAATGTGTCAGAAGCACAAAATAGTGAGTGATTGAAGGACACTTATCAGCCCAGAAAATATTTATGTTGCTGCTGTTGGTTTTTCCCATTTTCTGCTTTATTCTGTGACCTGGCCCAGGAAACTCATTGAGAAGGTATGTATTTGGGAGGTCTGTGAAAGAAAAAAGGAGATGGCATTCAGTACCTGCACAGCTGGTGCTCGTCAAAGGAACGTGAAAGAAAAAATCATTATGGTGGGAGATTTCTCTACTTCAACAGCCTTGGAGAATTTCTGCTGCTGTGGGGCAGCATTTGTAGTTGTTGTTACAGAAGAGATGGGCAGAACAATGAAAACTGGGTAAAATAGCCACTGTCTGACCAGGAATTCTGTACCAGCATTGAAATTTCCCTCCCTTCTCTTTCTGGTGGACATTTCAAGGGATTGGTGGTATTAGGGGAACCTACGGACAGGACAGAATATTGCTGTGTAAGCAGGGTGTAAAGTGTTCTGTGGTTTCCATCTGAAACCCCAAAGCCCTCAGTCGTTGACAGGCCACCACACCCCTTCATATCATGCTCACTGCCCATCCTAAGGCAACAATCCCAGCTTTTACATCCTGGTTCTCCTCTCTGTGGCAAATCTAGCAAGAATCCTTTCATGCAGTTCTTCCCTATTGCTGTAGAGCAAGGAGAAGGAATTATTTTTCTTGCAACTGCTTAATTTTCTAGCTTTATTTACAGAGACTGAAATGATGAAAACTCACCCCCCCACACCAAATCTGTTGGGCATGGTGAGCACCGTGAAGGTGAGGAGGTGGAATTATACTGTGAGTGTCAGGAGCTATGAAAAATGTAACATACTTTAATATTCTTCTGCTGTTATTGCTAAGAGTGTCTCTCACCTGCACTCAGGGAGAGTGAAGTGCCTTTTACCGAGCACAGCTGATACTGAGCAGAAAAGATTTCCAGGCTTCCTATTTTTATTTTAAAGCTGCACTATGGTGTGTGTCCTGACAACGAGTGCACTTTACCCCCAAACTCACTTTAACAACTGACCTTCACCTTCAAGACTTAATTTACACCCTCAGCCTTTGGAGTTAACACCTACATCATGCTCCACTAAACTTCAGCTGCAAATGTCCTGTCCCTTATACCTTACAAGTGACTTCTACATGCCGAATTATAACCACAGTCCCTTCCTTCCCTGGTATCTAATGCTAACTGGTGCTGAGCCAGCTACTCGGATGCAGCTCTGAAGACGTAAAACATTAACTGTGCATCCCTCCGTTGCTCACTTTCCCGTGGGGTTGTGTTTCAAGGTAAGTGGTTTGCATAAGATCCCTCAGAGACCTGCATTTACTTTATTCAGCGGTATAAACAACCTGCTGCTTTTGTGCTTCTCCCTGCAGAGCAAGGAAAAGCCCATTTTATACATTAAAATTGAACGTAGTGTTGCTGAAAGGTCTGTGATGGCTTTTCTGGAGCTCAGAGCATCTAGTTCAGAGAGCAGGTTTTTTCCACACACCACCCCCCTCCCTTAAGACCCTGTGTCCAGGAAGGAGGTGGCATCACTGGCCCTCAGCTCTGTCCCTACTGCCCAAGGCTGGGGGAGTTCGTACCGAGGGCAGGTATCGTTTTTCTTCATGGGATTGTTTTAATTTCACCTCGATACAACGATCCCCAGGGCTCGGGAAGCCGCTCCGGGAGAAGGGAACCTGCCTTTCTGCGACCCTATTAGCATAACCCTGGGAAACCATGGGCATAACTCCCGACTCCTGCTGTTTATTACGAGCCACGACATGTCGCTCTCCGCCAGATACCGGCGAGACGGACCCCTAAAGGGGCGCCTCGGCTACCGGCCCCGCCGCGGAGAGCAGCACCGGAGAGCCCCGACGGCTCGTCCGTGCTGCGCCCGCGGGGAGCGCGGCGGCCCCGGCAGCACGCAGCGGTGCTNACCCCGTTCAATTCCCAGACGGTTATACACAGGATTGGAGCGGGGAGGGGGGTGGAGGGGGAACACACGCACGGATTTCACCCCTTGTCCATCCTTGTCAGGCCGGTGCTGGTAAAGCACAAAGAGGAGAGGCAGAAAATAAATGTACAGCTCCCCCCCGGCGGGATTTGAGCAATCAGGAAATATAATCTGAGCTGGGAAGTGACCGAGCATCTGTTGGGTTATTAATAAATTGTATGCAATCTGTCCGGGATGAACGCTGGGATGGAAGGGAACCATCTGCTCCCGAGCGGCAGTTCTAATGGTGTCTGGGGAATGAACTTAGCAAATGAAAGGCAATGGGATCGGCCAGCCGGGCTCCCGGGGAGCCTGGTCCCCGCACAGGGGGGGACAACACGGGAGGCTCCCACACCCGCGGGACAGGATCCCGCACGGACGCGCAGAGAACTAGGATTCGGGCCAAGCGTGGGAATCATCGGTCCAGCCTGGCAAGCTGGGCCAGCTCTCGAGGAACTAGCCCTCCCTTTCGAGATCCTTTCCAAAAATCAAAAGGTCCTGGGCTAGGGAAAGCCACGCTCCCGAGGGCTGCCTTTGTGTTCCTCCCCGTCTCTGGACGGGGAAGCCGATCTCGCCCGCCTTTCCCCTGGGTCGGTGCTAACTACCATCCCATAAATGTTATTCTCCTCGTTTTATCCTCCACCTCTAACTCTACCAGCGCCTGACGGGTGTTTCCTCGGAGCAGCTGGCGAGGATTTCCAGCTCGGCTCCTCCCGACTCCAGGCAGCCCAAGGGTCGGACTGGCTATAACACAGCTCGGTGCCCACCATCCCCCAGGGTAAACGGGGAGGTACGGGGTGCTGCGAACGCGGAGAGGGCAATTATGCTAATCGAGGCAGGCTAGGGGCGTGGAGGGGGATAAATAGTCAAACAAATTGGCTATTATGATAGCAAATTATAACAGCCAAAATGTTTATTGTTGGAGGGTATCTCCGCCTGCCGGTGACGGGGTGGGGTGCGGGTTAGCAGACACGCTTCTCCTTAGAGGGACAACCCAGGATCACAGAATCTCAGAATCTCAGGGATTGGAAGGGACCTTGAAAGCTCCTCCAGTTCAATCCCCTGCCGGAGCAGGAACACCCAGAGCAGGTCACACAGGAACGCCTCCAGGCGGGGTTGGGATGTCTCCAGAGAAGGAGACTCCACCACCTCCCTGGGCAGCCCCTGCCAGGGTTCAGTCACTCTCACTGTGAAGAAATTTTTCCTCATATTTAACAGGAATCTCCTCTGTTCCAGCTCCCACCCATTGCCCCTTGTCCTGTCACTGGGTGTCACTGAGAAGAGCCTGGCTCCATCCTCCTGACACTCACCCTTTCCAGATTTATCAACATTCATGGGGTCCCCCCTCAGTCTCCTCTTCTCCAAGCTCAAGAGACCCAGCTCCCTCAGCCTTTCCTCCTCTGGGAGATGCTCCTCTCCCTCCATCATCCTGGCAGCCCTGCCCTGGACTCTCTCAGGCAGCCCGCGGGCCACCGTACACCCAAACCCCTTAACAAGCGAGAAAACCCTCAAAAAAGAAAAAACCCAAACCAAAAACGTTTCGGCTACTTGAAGCCGAAACCGGCAGCGATGGGAAAGAGGGAGAAAGGGACCAAGCGCGGCCGGTGATGCGTCGGGGGAGCGGCCACCCCTGCCCCACCGGCGCCTGACAGCGGGCACCATCCTCGCATCCCCCTTCCAGC
>VZTM01005962.1:274-16792 GCA_013400555.1 Jacana jacana | reverse complement strand
TGTAATTTGTTTAATTTCCTAACCCCTATGAGATATTTCATCAATGCCTTTTAGTTTCTATCTAACAGCAATTTTGGAATTTTTTTTTTTATTTTATTTTTCGTTTTTTAAATTATTAGTGTCCATATCTATGACCATTTGAAGCTTAATTTTTGTTGCCATTTTCTGTCTTTCACATCAACATTTTGGACTTTCCTATGTTAAATTGATTCACAGAAGTTGGAGCTGGCAAAAATCTTTATTAATATCCTATCAACTCTCTGCAAATTCAAAGCTAGCCTCTGTATTTTCTATTTTTTGTCCAGTCTGGATTAGAAAGTGCCCTAGGTTTTGGCTACATGCCAATAGACTTATACACTGTATCCCAATGACAATGCTGCCATATATTCTTTTGTGAATAAAATTCTTCTCCCTTGGTATTTCAGTCATTTGCAGACTATTACGTTATGGCTAATGTATCAAAAGTTACAAAAATATTCCCAGATCTGTGCCCTTAGTTGAACCAGATGTATTTAATGCTTCATAATTTTTGCATTTGGTCTCTCAAGCCCAAGGTTTATTTACTCCACTGTAGGTTTTGCTATTTGTCTGACAATGTTATTCTCATAATAAAGCTTGATATTATTTTTGCATCCTATTTCTACAGAGTTGATTCACTGAAAGTAAGACAGCGGCCATCCTAGAGCCTAATAACATTTTCAAATTGGTTTAAATAAAGCATTTACAAAGTTGAGTGAAACCACTGTTTTATCATATTGACTGATAACTACAACAAAGTAAGGAACAAAGTAAGCCTAACACATAGCCAGCCACTAGAGCCTTTGGGAATTACCACTGAACAGATTACAAAAGAACTATGGCAGAAGATAGACTATAAAGTGAATATTACTAGACGGTTCCAATGCAAATAGGTATGTTAGATCTGGAGCAGAAAGAAAGCAAGAAAGTAGCCAACAATCCCTAATAAGTATGCTATACACCCTAGGATCATATAAATTCCTGATACTAATCTCCACAGTAGGAAAAGCAGATGTTTCAATAAAATCACATCACACGGTGACTATTTGTTGAAGGTTTCCTGAACAAAGAAGGCTGAAATCCGTCATGGCTGTTCTCCTCAAAGTCCCATGTTCATTTATGTGTTCCTTTCCCCATTCTATTCCTGTTTTCTCTTCCCTGTTTTCCTTCCTCTTCCCCACAAACATTTTCCTCTCTGCCCAAGTAAACTCGGGAAAAATAGTATTTATGTCACAGTGAAATGGGGTTGTTTTAGTGTTCTGAAAAAGGCAGCAAGGAAGAGAATTGGCACAAATTAGCTAGCTCAGTTGATAATAATAATGAAGACTAGTCCAAACAGACTAGTCCAAACCCGACAGTTACTTTTGACAGTAGTGGACAGTTGGGGAAAGGCAAATGAGGAAAGAAGCGCAGACCCAGCAATTTGCTACTTTGTGGTGCTTAATTACTATTCCCGGCTTCCTTTGTGCCAGAACAGGGAGGAATCATGCTGCTACATATGGCAGAGGCTGTTGTTTAAAAACACCCATTGAAGAGACTACTACTGTTTTCATATACCTAAAGGGAGGGTATAGAGCAGATGCCATCTAACTCTTTGGAGGTGCTCAGTGGCACAGTATGAAGGACCAATAGACACAGGTCACAGCACTGGAAATACTACACAGTGGGCAAAAAACAATGTTCACAAATAGAGTAGAGAAATACTGGAATGGTTACCCAGAGAAGCAGTTGAATCTCTATCCTTGGAGATATTTATACTGGAAAAAGCCCTGAGCAAGGAGCAAGCTGATCTAACTTGGCTCTGCTTTGCGCAGGCGTTTGGCTCAGATGACTTCCAGAGTTCCCTTCCAACTTAAAATACTTGTGATCCTATGAAAGACACAGGGCAGCACAGAAAAACAAATAAAACTTACAGATATTATGTTGTTAACTACACAACAAAAATTAATTCTAGCTTCAGTGTTCATAGCTGGCATTTAGAAAAATGTCTGTATTTGAATGATGATTTATACAAGCCACATTCTGCCCTTAGTTACCCAGGTACCTTCTCAATGACTCCCTTGAACACTGGAACTTGTTTGAGCAGGATATAAATTACTTTGGTAAACATGGAGCGCCACCAAAGTATTCTGCGCTATTTATATAGTGCTTTTCAATAAGTAAATGATTTGGGGTCAGACACTGATACATTTACTTAGAAGGATTTCAGTGATATTACCATTTAAAGGGAAACTCAGCTCACCATAACCTAGAAAAGCAGAAGGTAACTTGAAAGGTTTTTCAAAACAGAAAAAATATGAAACAAGAATGTAGTCTTGTTTTTAACTCCATGGAAAAATGCTATTTGACAACTAGCAATCATATTATTCTCAAATTGCTCTAATATTTTGATGTGAGCATTATACAATATATTTTTGGGTATTATATTCTTATAATTTCTATATGACTATGCAAAGGTTTGCCTGTCAATTTGCTATACAAAATCTCAAGAAAACTGCAGTTTTCAGTAACAACTATCCCAGTTAAATGACAAAAGATTTGCCAGATCTAATTGTTCTTGCACAATAATTACCAGAAATTAATGTAACATTTAAAATGTTAATCTTTCACAGGAAATTACTCTTAGAATGGCTACAGCACATTTCTAATCTACTCACTTCATCTCATGAAAAGTATGAAGTGTGCTACTTGGCCTGAGGCATTAAGGCAGGTATGCCTCAAGGACTCATGCCCAGATGGCAGGCAGGGTATTCAGATCTAAGCAGGGACCATGGCCAGGTCTGTTGCAGAATTAAAACTGCCCGCACTCAACACAAATCCAAAGGATTTGCCTTTGTTGGTGACCTTTTGCCAAGTCCTGGATATGTCAAAATAAATTAGTAAAGGCCAAATGCTCCTATCTGAACGGATACATAGTTTTTTTCCTCATTTCAGTAATGTATAGATTTCATATCAAATTTACTGTGATAATTCTACAGGTATGTGTAATTCAAAATACGTTCATGGCAGTAAGGAAAGTTGGGGAAAACACCTTGACTATTCTATTTTCTATCAATGTGGAAACAAAGTAATATGATACTTTGAGTAGGAGGTATTCTTACCTAAATTTTGATCATGTGTGTTTGCTGCCCTCTGCAAATTAGCACTGGTCTACCTTTTCCCCAGTAAGGCTCAGAGGTTTGCCGGACTTTACTTCACTCCTTTTGAGTGTCAGTAAAAAGCAGAAGTAATTCCTAAAGTCCAAATACTCATACCAACAATGAGCTGCCATTCAAATAAGATTTGCAGCCTCCATATTGTACTCTTTCACTTCACTTCTTCTTCATCTGATGGACTTTAAATACTGAGGTAAACGGCTATTCATAATTCTCAAACCTTAAAATCCACCTTGGAACTTCTTTTAAGTTCTTTGTGCAAATGTAGGTAGACTTCTTGCACCATTTTGCTTCTATTTCATGTATTAATTTTTTTTCCCCCACATAGTTCTTAGGGCTACAGATTTTGTGAAATAATATTCCAGTTCTGCAAAAGAAGAGCTTTTCATAAAAAAATACTAATTTAGCTAATGACTATAAATAACTTAAAAATAAAGCTGAAAATATCAATACATCCAGTGGCACAAACTGACACATTATGTGAAATGCAAATTTAAAGCATGCTAGAAGTTATTTCTGACGTCCACTAGCATGCCACAATGACTGTATTTTTAAAAATACTATATGTAAAGTATTACTATTTTACCCTCCAGTGAATATACTAATCAATTATAACCTACATATAAGCAGAAGCATCTGTCATTTACACTTCCAAATGCATAGGGAGTAACCACTGGCCTTTACAACCCAAATGATTCCCATAAAAGGGAAACAGTCAAAACAGTTGGACACATACTAAATATAAAAGATACTATGTCAATCAGATAATTTCCTACAACAGAAAGCAATATGAGTTCCTTTCCACAATCTATCAATTGCTTTTTCTTATTTTTCTTTACAATCCCAGCTTCAGCAGAATCACTCTCTCTCTCTGGGTTTATGTCTCTGAATGTGGTGACCCAAAGCAAGCCATTGGGAGCCAAAGGTACTTGGGGAATTGCTTAGCACTTTGCAGAACTGAAATCTTTAAAGAGTTCCCAAGCAAGCACTCTGAAGTGTGAATCTCAGAATCGTAGAATCATAGAATGGTCCAGGTCAGAAGAGACCTCTAGGGTCATCTAGTTCGACCTCCCTGCAGTCAGCAGGGACACCCCCAACTAGACCAGGTTGCCCAGGGCCTCGTTGAGCCTCACCTTGAATCTCTCCAGGGAAGGGGCCTCTCCAACCTCCCTGGGCAACTGTTCCAGTGGTCCACCAGCATGAGGTGAAGTATGGGCGATCCCTACAGAGAACCTCTGTGCTGTCAATAGTGATACGTGGCATCCTTAGTTGAAATCAATCTGGTTTTGATAATTTTTGTTTGTTTGTTTTAGGTTGTTGTTTGGTTGTTTTGGGGTTTTTTTTGTGGGTTTTTTTGGCTTTTTTTTTGTTGTAGCTGGGTTCTGAACTGCTGCCACATTCTCTCTCTTTACTATAGGAATGTTTATTTTTATGTAACTGTCAAAGGAAAACAGCCATATTTTGTGGGAAAGCTGTGACCCACATACCTAGGGGATACACCTCCTGTCAAGCTAGAAAACAAGGTCTGGTCCCTCTCCATCAGTGTCCCTGGAGAAGCCACTGATACTGGATTCCTCCCTTTTGGAACAAATTCTAATCAACTTACTTAAAGTCATTTACTGCTTTTAAAAAGATGGTCAGTGAGTTCTAATTCATTGTGTTTTAATGGCACTTGTGCATACCTGGATTGGACATCCCAAGAGCAAGTCCCCTCTAAAATACCCTAAATTGAGCAGCAGCTTTCTAAAATATAAGATCAATGGCTTTAGTTTGGTTACATTTTTGAACAAATGAAAATTTCCAAGCTACTATTTGCTTTTACTGGAAAACATGCACATGCCTTTAAAAAAGAAAAAAAGGTGGCAGTTGCTCCCATGGCCCACTGATAATTACTTTCCTTGCCTTATCATGAAGAAGATTTATCATCAATCTCATGCCCAGGTTTCTCAATTTACAGATGAATGGGCCTGCAGATGCCAAATGCTTAATCCCTACAGGTGAGGAGGTGTCCGTGTTGCCCAGCAGTAATTCTTCCTGGTAACTACATGGTGTTAATGGGTTCTCAAGAGAATCCTGTTTTCCTAGACCAGGAGTCAGTGATCAACATTAAAATGTTATTTAGGGTCTTGTCCACAACAGCAAAAAGAGCAAAGCAAGAATTTTAAATTGGGAAGCCAAGAAGCTCTTCTGAGGCACATTTTATTACCCGTATATTTTGAAAAATACTCTGCTCAAGTTTTCCTTGAACTTCAGGGGATTACGAGTAAATCATGAGGAGAACACAAATGTTGCTTTAGCATTTTCAAAGAAAGCAAGCATAAAAGTTCTGTCACTGGGGGAGGAATGACTAAGCCCTGCAGTTCTGCCACATTAAGGAGAGGGGAGGACTGTCCTGAAGCAGGAAAACAATAACCTAAAAAATAATAAGAAAAGAAAAGTTATTAAAGCAGGCAGAAGATTTCTTTATTTGACTGCGAGTTCAGTTCATAATCAGATTTTTTTTCCTGTTGAACACTGATTTTTAATAAGAACTGTGTGGTTTATGGATTTAGAATAACAGTAATATTTCAGTGAGTCTTTTTCTAATTCCAAAAAGGATTCCAGGCCTTGTACAGGGCAGAATGTCACCGGAAAGGACTTCAATAGTTTCATCTGTTAGCTCAAGGTCCGGGCATGACAGCCTTTCATAATGAAATATACACTACCGCCCCTTCTTGCAGAAATTTCAGCAATAAGGAATGTCTTGAAAAAGAAACATTCAGATGTTAGCTGAATGACAAGAGTTAGTTAAGAGACTAGACAGAGTATGCTAAGGGAGACTAATTTGCAAAAAAATGGATGATGTACAAAGAATAACAGACCTTTTTTCTTCAGAAAAGCTTTTCTAATTAAAAGCAAACAAACTTGCATTGGATAAAGCAGACCAATTTCTTTAACAGCTATATTTATTATCACCCTTACTTCATGCTTGCAATAGAAAACTCGGTAGAAAGAGGTTCAGATGTCATCTCCAAGGAGACTAATTCCATAATGAGTTGATGGGTTTCAAGAAGATATTACTTTTCCTTCCTGTTGCCATGGGCTTTGGATGATGCCCATATTGAATTATAAAAAAAAAACCAAAACACAACAGTGATACTTATTGCTGAAAATTTTCATATTATTTGATTAACTGCTGGAATAAAGAACTGTAGTGTTAAGAGTTTTCTGCTAATCAGATAGTATATCCAGTGTGAGAAGGGAGGAACTATTTTTAAGTGCTGTACAATGAAACATTATTTTCTATTTGGATCATAATTTGAATTGTCAGTATTATGTTAGTGCTTTGGCTGACACTCTTTGAAAGCCAGTTCCCCCAGATTTAAGAAAGGCTTTTGAAATTGTTGTGGAAGGGGTTTTGCTGGCTTTTCCTGAAGGATTATACCAAAATGTAAAGTTGTAATGAAAACGGGAAGTCTGCTCTACACAAAAATTACACGTACATATTTGATTATATGAAACTTAGAGAGTTTGGGTTTGTTTGTTTGTTTTTGTTTTGTTTTGTTTTGTTTTTTTTCTGAAAAGTTAAAACAATTTTTTAGCAAATGGGAGTCTTTTCTATCAAAATGCAGGTCTTGTGTATACACTGAAAATTTTCATAAAACAAAATATTCATTTTCATTTTATGTAAAATTGTGTCCTACACAAATCTATTTCATCCTGAGTGAAGTTGTTATAACTATTTCAATTATCTCTTCAAGTAGTCCTCTCCACTATGATCACAACTACATTTCTCCACACCTAGTCTGCTCTGCTTAGAGAACTTTGTATTCTCTTCTGTTCTAGGAACCCCTTCATTCTATGTCATACCCCATTTATTTACATGTAGACGTGTTCAAAACTTGGCACTTGGTAATTCCAGCTCGTTACAAGGTCATCGACAGTGAATCAGCTGCATGCAGGCGTCCTGTGCTTCTGAACAGCCACAACACAAGATCTTAGGTTTTTTATGCCTTTGAGAAAAGGCACATCTTATCTTTAACTACGTTTCATGTTTGTCTTAGCACATTACAGCTAATGGAGCAAACACAGAAATCCTGTTTCCAAGGGGCAAACTCCTCGTCAAAGTGCTCAGGGTAAATTACCAAACTCCAAAGATAAACTAACCTTTCTCAGTGCACTAATTTATTTCCATATGCACTGCAGTAGAAGCTGGACCAGATTTTTACCTTGCAGTCACCACGGCACCATGACGTGTGTTGAATATTTTGGATCTGACTTGCAATACGTCAAACATTTCTCTGAGACTACCTAAACCATTGGAGAATCCAGCCAAGAGAAATACCTGCTTTCAGCTGTCTTCAGCCTATTATCTATCCTGTAGAATCCCAACATCAGGTAGCCTATGGGAAAACCAAGTAAGAATACTACAGAAAGTCTCTAATCCAGTAGGTAAAAAGTGTTGTAAAATAATTAGATCTCCCATTAGTGTTTGTTGAAGAGATTTGAAAACTTCTGTGCTACCTCCATGTGTTGTAAGTAATGGCAGGCCAGAAGACAGATATATCCAAGACTCCAATGCCCTTAAGTCCTTCAGCTGCCTAGTTTTGGTTTTTTTAGTGATATAGCACATTCAGAGTATTAGTCAAGTGAGAAAATGGAGCAGTAAAAATGGTGACATTTTTTCCTTGCTACATATGTTAATCCCTTATCCGTAGATCAAAATTTAGTATTTCCTTTCCTTTTCTGATTTGCTTTACTATTTCCTATCTTATAACTGCTTCTGATCCTCATTTTTCCACTTGTCAATGGAACACATTCAGAAATAAATATTAATGTCCTTGAATTTCCTATGACCATATATTAAAGCAAACAAAAAAAAGTCCAAGAAATATACCAGTAGGAAATTAACATAAGGTCACAACTTTGATGCTGTCCTGAACTTTTAGAGATAATAAGATTTCCTTATACATAAAGTAAAATTAAACTGCACACTTGAGGTTAAATCATTTTAAGCTTTCTTTTAAAAACCATGTAAATGCTGTAAGGATAGTAAGGATTAGAAATTATTTTTCATCAAACAATCATTTGTAAATAGCACTTAAATTTGTGCTAGGATATATATGTCATGGTAACTAAATAATTACTACAGATATTACTATTTTGCTTTGCTTTGCTTTGCTTTGCTTTGCAGCTGGGGTTATAAAAAAGTCCAAGCGAAGAGATCTAGAGGCTTAGCTGTATGCTACATAGGTAGTCTTTCCCTGCCTTTATCACCATATTATGAAAAAGGCAGTTGCTTCCACAAGTGTTAAATCAGAGTTAAGAGAAAGGCCAAAGCTTCATACTCAAGAGAACAGCTGTTTTCTGGACTCCCTTCTAACAGGCCATGTGCCCCTATTAGCTTTTCCTTCCTAATTCATGCCTATCTTGAAAGCCAGGCCACTAAAGGAAGGCCATGGTGTTTCCAACGCTTCATCTGCCAACTCATGGGCCTTTTTTGACCTTATTAACATTCTGGCCATAATCCCTTTCCCTCCCACCCAAGGTGAGTGGAACCTGAAAGTAAATGAATATGTAACATCCATTCCTTCTTCAGGTGTCCTATCCATGCACTGCCAGTCACAATACATTTGAATCACTGTTGAATGGGCACTGAAATATGGTTCTGCCAACTAAGCAGCTGACCTAGAAGCCAAATCTAATTAATATCATTTTGTATAGTATCAATAGAGATCCTTCAAGAACAGGAATATGTCAGAGACATGCTAACAATATGTCCACTGCTGCCGTCATCAATTTAATCCAAAGTCTTGGAGAAGGAAGACGTGATACTGCCCTATATCCTCTTTCTGTATCCTGACTAATCCACCCATATAATGACTGAGAAATAACATTTTTCTACACCTGTCATAAAAATAGAAGATAAAACATAACCATAAGAAATACAAATCTTGCTGGTTGAGAAACTTCTCTTACTCATATTGTAAATTAACTGTTGATTAACCTGAAATACGTATTTATATTCTTCTTTATGGATAGACAGTCTTAGAAAGATAAACCACAAATACTCATAAGACTAATATAATAGTCAGAGCCTGTCTTATAAAAAGCATTCTAGGGAAGGTTAACTTTTTCAAAAAGAGCTGCTGCCACCATAGCTAGCATACTCCCCAGCCTTGCACGTCATGAGTCTTACAAAAGCTGCTGAAAAATAGATAAATGAAATAAAAAACAACCCACCATGTTTTCAAATGGATCCAGGCTATATCCTTGCCAAATTAAGTTCCCATGACAGAACTTCATTTTTCACTAGTGAGTACAAATTAACAAGACCTTTCATACATTTTTAAACTATATCGTGCAAAAGCAAATTTACTGTCTGCAGGGATATAATGTGCTGCAGCTGCTCAGTGATATTCTGACAGAAGACAGAAATTTGTCTAGACCTTTAAAATAGCGTAAATATGCAGAAATTCATTGTACTGGCACTCACATGGGATCAAGATGCTGCTCAGGGTCTAGTTTAAACATTTAGCTCCCATGATATCTTCCTGGAATTAATCATCCTACATCTCAAAAAGAAAGGTTTTTCAAGGACCATTTAAATCCCTTATCCCCTGTATAATAAGAGGGCCTGGGTTATAAATTTTCTTGTCCTGTTTATGAACTGCATCTGGTATCACTGGCAGAACACTGCTAGAGAAATGAAGAAACTTCACGCATCTCTTTATCTTGTTCATAGAGAATCAATTAGTAATACTTTAAGTTATATCTTAATAATGTGTTGTCTAAAAGGAAAGAGCATGTCTCCAGTGTAATATATTTTTTCTCCAGTTCAGAAGAATCTGATAATGGCAGTTTATCTTTCGCAGTTTGGAGCTGGAGAAAAGGTTAAATATATCTTATTGAACTAGATCTCTTTGAGCCTATTCATGCAAATGCGTTGTTCCCTGCTGACTTGAGCCTGTGTGTCATTATCCTTGCATACAAAAAGCAGAAAAATGTTGTTTAACACTTATTGGTCACTCTCAAGTTTTATGCCATTTGTTAAATCCTTGTTCTCAGGACACCGAGGAATTTTAAAGGAAGAGCTGGAAAGGATTCACAGGAACCAATAGAGTAGTTTTTGGATGGTGCATCCCATGATCATTATTGTGCAGAGGACACTCAAACAGTAAAAAAGCTGTACATCTTTCCAATTTTTTGGTTTGTTTGTTTGTTCGGTTTTGGTGGGGTTTTTTTTTGACTAGGAGCATACTTTAATTCTGGAGGTATGCTTCAATATAAGAACAGCCTGTTTTGCATGGGTTAAAATGAAGTTACTAGTCTTACTACTTTTGAATCCTTTGGCTCTGCTTGGGGAGACTTGTGGTAGTCATTGAAAGGCTATTGTTAGACTGTATTGCAGGGAAAATATACTAGAATGAAAAAACCCACCAAACCCAAACTTTTAAATTTTCATTTTCTTCCCAGCAAGGGAATAAAAAAAAGTGGATTTATTTTTTTAGTACCAATCACAGCACAACATGAAGGGAAAAAAAACATGGTATCGTATACGTTGCTACATCTCTAAGGGATGACAAAGGGAATAAAGGAGAAGAATTGTGTTGCTTTAACAAAACTCAGCTATACCTCCAAGTCAGCAGTTGAACAAGAGCAGACTTATATTAGAAAAGAAGAACAGGAGAGAAGGACTAGAAAAATGCCAAAAATAGTAAATAAAAAGAAGACTGGAAAGAAAAAGGTGTATTCAGGAATGGATGCTGGATGTGATGCAGAACGGGTAAAGTCACTGAAGAACAGTGATTGACAATACAAGTGACTGGCCTATCTAACTCTATCCTGAAGCTGACTGAGAATACAGATCACTGTGTTCTTATAATTGCATGGGACAGACCAATCCACTTCATGTTAAGAACCACAAGAAGCACGGCTATGGTCCCCCCTACAAATTCTCGTGGTTCACAGTTCATAGAATCATAGAATCATTTAGGTTGGAAGAGACCCTTGGGATCATCAAGTCCAACCATCAGCCCTACTCTACAAGTTCTCCCCTACACCATATCCCTCAACACCACATCTAATCTGCTCTTAAACAGTCAGGGATGGTGACTCAACCACCTCCCTGGGCAGCTGATTCCACTGACTGACCATTCTCTCTGTGAAAAACTTTTTCCTAATGTCCAGCCTAACCCTACCCTGCTGCAGCTTGCATCCATTCCTTCTCCTTCTATCGCTCATTGCCTGTGAGAAGAGACCAGCACCAACCTCTCCACAATGCCCTTTCAAGCAGTTGTAGAGAGTGATGAGGTCTCCCCTCAGCCTCCTCTTCCTCAAACTAAACAATCCCAACTCCCTCAATCAATCCTCATAAGCCTTACATTCCAAGCCTCTCACCAGCTTCATTGCCCTCCTCTGTACTCGCTCCAGCACCTCGATATCTCTCTTGTGTTGAGGTGCCCAGAACTGGACACAATACTCAAGGTGTGGCCTCACCAGGCTGAGTACAGGGGGACAATCACCTCCCTACTTATGCTGGTCACACTATTCTTTATGCAAGCCAGGATGCCATTGGCCGCCTTGGCCACCTGGGCACACTGCTGGCTCATGTTCAGCTGCCTGTTGACCAGCACTCCCAGGTCCTTTTCGGCCAGGCAGCTCTCCAGCCACACTTCCCCAGGCCTGTAGCGATGCATGGGGTTGTTGTGGCCCAAGTGCAGGACCTGGCACTTGGCCTCATTGAAGTTGTACGAATACACCTAAATTCAAGACATTGACTATTTCTATGTTACTTAAATTTTATAGGCTACTATGTTCATACATAAAAGCTATAGTTTTATTACTTTAGAATTGAATTTAACTGGAAAATGCCATTGAGTTGCCTATGTCTCTAAGAATGTATTTTACTAACAATACTGAAGTAGATACTATAAAGTGTAAACGTTTCATATACAACATAAAATCTACTTTACAAATAAAGCACATTGTTTACTTGGTTATGACCCTAAAGTCCAAGAGGACATCTGAAGAAACAGCTTTGCAGCCTACTGAGAGCATTCTGAAAACTCTCTGTCTCTGGTCGCCATCCATCCCTCTGTGTAAACATCCTTCTGATGTGCAAACACTACAAACGTCTACAACACTACCATATGAAATGAATTTCACTCTGTAATTTGGATAGAAGTAATGTCTTTCAGCATACAATAGCAATATTTTTTGTGAAACAGGGAAGCATGAGACAAGGTAAATCTTTTAGAATAAGGTCTGGAGTTACAGCACTATTAACATGTATATCAGGCAAAAGTTCCATTTTTCATTGTGTGGAGCAGGGTGAAATTTCAAAATGTCATGGCACAATGGACCTTTTCAGATATTTATTAATGTTAATGGATCAATCATACCTAAGCAACTGGAAATTGCAGTGTCTTTTGCCCAGTGGAGAGAGGGCAAATATTAGTTATGTATGACTATAAAATTTAGGGACTAAAACCTGTAACTCGTCTTTTTTACTCCAATTTTTATAGCTGGTGCAGACATATTTTAATTTATCATAGTACCTGCCCTTATTAAAACACCTGAAGTCCTTGATTTACCAACATTAAAAAGTAACTAATGCAACTGGAAAAGAAGCAGGTTCCCAGACGGCAACGGCTGAATACTTTTCACACCTAAGATGACATGAAACGCACTCCTATTACAGCCCAAGCTACAGCTTCATCTAGGTTTCCAGGCCTATGTTCTATGTTAAGCCTTCTATGTTCTAAAGCGGCCAAAAAATAGCCCTGTCTCACCAGCTGAACCAGTTCAGAAAAATATCCTGTAGAAGTAATGCCTGGTCTCACTTCCATTCTCTTCTTGATGCAGGAAGGTTCTGATGATCTTCCATGCTTCCCAAAGCCATTAGTCATCACGATTGCTAGTCTATTCAGAACAACCTATTCATATGAATTGTGCTGTTAATCACCATGTTCCCACCTGCTGTTTAACATCATTTTGAAATAATGTTTTGAAATCTGTTTTGAAATAATTTGAAAATATTACTAGCTAGAGGGGAAAGAATGGAGGAATCAGTGAAGTTCGATTGTAATTTCAGGAATTTTATTCAGCAGACATCTCAAGATTCACCACGGCAAAATCCCTTAATGTGTCAATATCTGTCCAGAATATTCTGTCACTCTTCAAGAGATATCCATTTCCTATCATCATATGATGCCTCCTTCTAATGAGAGAAGGAGAAAAGCCTGCAAAAGTTAAAACCTTGTAAAATTAGTTTATTTGAAAAGCAAGTAATTTTGCTGGATATCTCCAAAATAATCTATTGACAGTTTTAAGTGTGAGCTTCTGTACATGTGAAAATGGTTTTTATAATCTGAAACTCAAATACAATGTCCCATACTAGGATCTTATCACTCCATCACTATCACCTTATCATTAACTTCAAAAAACATGTAAAGAGACTAAAGAGGCTTTTGTGGCCAGAAAAGATATCTGTTTTTTTTATTATTATTATTATTATTATTTTATTTTTTTCAATTTTTGGGTCTTGAATAAGTGGAGAGTGAAAAAACCACCTTTGGTAGTTAAAATATACTTGAAATGTTTTTTCTCCCTGGTACCATAAAAATGCAAAAAAGGTATGCCTAGATATCTAGGTATAGTGCCTGTCAGTAACTAGCTTAGAGAAAAAAATGGAGTTAAAAATTATCTTCTCCCAAAGGTGATAATAGCAATTAATTATAGAGCACTTTTGAGATATTCCCCCTTTTGATCCTATTCATTATTCCTTGTCCTGTGAATTGTTCTTTCTAGTTTTCCCTATAGTAATTAATATTCAGTTTATTATTATATTTTCTGTTTTTTGTTGTTCATATTCACACTTAACTCAGCTTTTCTCTTTTGACTACTTCCAACTGTCTATGTATTTCTTCAAACCTTTTTTGGTCATTTTGCTCATTCTTTCAAACTCACATTCCCCCACCAAATATCAGTTCCCACTGCAAAAATCACCACAGCCCAGCCAGCACTCTTCAAACCATTTTTGGAAGCATCAGATCCATAGACGTGAATAATTTTGTGTCTGAGTACACATAGTCTTTAACCAACAACTCTGACAATTTGTGACAGATATAGAAGCTAAAATGGCAGCCATGAAATACATTTCACATAGTCCACTCCAGAGTCGTCAAATGGCAGTATTAACAACTCAGTATTAATAGCTTGTGTCAGCTTTTAAGGATTTCAGATCCAAAAAGAAAGAACAGGCTCCGTATAATGCTCTTAATTCCTCAGCTTATCCAGCTGCAAGAAAATGTGAATGTGTATGTATGACCTGAAGTGAGTTCACTTTTCCTCGCTACTCAAAAAACCAGTATCCTCATCAGTGTAGTCACAGTATCACCATATTTTACCATACTACACAACTAAAAATATTTTTAGAGATTTTAAAAGAAAGGAATAGTCAACGGTACCAGAATCACTAGGCACTGCTATTACTGTGTCATGTCATCGTCACGGTCATGGCAAGATGAATCTTGGTTTTGGTGCTGGACAGAACTCCCTGGTCCAATACTGTTCATCTGCTTTCGCTCTCTTGACCTCTGAATATAACTTGTCCTGAAAGCCAGGGAGATGCTACCTCCATAGTTACCCTACAGACGGGATGTAAAGATAGAATTCTCCACAGCCAGCAGTGTTCCTCCCTCTCACTCACAAGTGCTGAAGCAGATAATAGCTGTGAGCTGGTGCCGTAAAGCTCCAGGAGAGAGTCAGTGAAAAACAACTAGGAGCCCATATGCCAGGAGAGGAATCTAGAAGGACAATAAAATGACAGGATACATACATCATGAACTTCAGCCTTCACCATATGGTGAAGTTTCCCCATGATTCTAGTCCACTGAGATGAGATTGGCTGGACAGAAGGAGAGTGAGAGAGAAAAATCCCATTATGGCCCCTGAAGCCTTGGTGACTCTCTGTCCAAAGTTTTAATGGAACTGTGATAACTTAAAGCTACCATGATTCCTTTTTGTTACCATCTTTATCAAGACAGCATCAAGTTCTATAGCTCATTACTAAGCCAGTGATGCTCTTCTAAGATACTAATGCTTATCTACTGTGCTGTGCTCCATGAACCGTTTTCCATAATTATATATCGTATCAGAATATCTTGCTACAAGTCCTAAGCATTAAAAAGGGAATGGAAACAAGAATAACACTCAAACATTAAGCAACACTCTTTTATAAGTAGATGCAGTGTTAATGCCTCAGCAATGGGAGAGACAGAGGTTTTACTAAGGATATTTTGTTAGACTTCATGTTGATTCCTACTGCCACTTTTCTCTCTCTTGAAATCTTTTTTTTGCTTATCTTTATGTCTATTTTTACTTTTCACTCTCATTTCTCAGATGTTCAGTGTACCACTGCTCATCCTACAGCTTCTAGAGTGACAGGGAAAAGTAAAGCTATTTGGGCTGTGCTCCTGTACAACAACAGCAGTTTCCCTTTGGCAAAGAGAGGGCAATAAAGGCTCTTGTCAGCATCAACAGCATTGCTACGATGAGATCAAGTGCACCTTTGAAGGTCTGAGGTTGATTATCTCACCCATGAGAAAAAAACACGTGCCCTACTGTAGAGCTGACTGTATTTATGCTCATTTCACTGCTTCTTGGTTATTTTTTTCCTGGTGAAATTTTACACCTCTTGAAGACAGAAAATGATATGATTTCTCCCATAAATGCAAAAAAGAAAAAGCTCTCTTCCCTTCCTTTATAATTAACATTTTTAGTAAGCTTGGAGTTTCATTGATTTTTTTTCTTTTCTTGTATGCCCCTACAATTATGCAATAGTGATTTATGATTTCTTTTCTAGCCAGTCCAGTCTCTAAGGAACAAAACCTTTCAATCTTCTCATTTTCAAAACTTTACTGTATCCTATCAGTGCAAGGAAGTCTAAAATGTAACCTTGCAATGTGAATCCATCAAAATTACTGCCATCTCAAATAAAAGGAAATGACAGAACATTCAGAGTACTTATAAAATAATTTCAGATATATTTTTGGAGTCATCTGGAAAAAATGGCACTACAATACCTAAAAATACCGATTTTTACCCTGAGGCAGGCTACCTATTGCAGATTTTACTTTGAGAATTATTTTGAATTTTTACAGTACCTGTATCGACTTATTCTGAGCCTTATTTGAAGAGAAACGAAGGGAAAAACAGGAAGAAATAACGTAAACAGTTCCAACTGAGTAGAAGAAATCCTAAAATGAGAAAAGGAAATGTGCACCATCTGGAAGAGAAGTTGCTAAACATAGACTATTAGGTTATATGGTTCATGATTAAGATCTGGCAAAATCCTTCTTTT
>VZTM01005923.1:1731-12771 GCA_013400555.1 Jacana jacana | reverse complement strand
TAAATGTGGAAGATGTGACACTTTTTTCTATGGTGGTCTAGTTGCAGTAGCTGACATTAGAAAGCAGAAGAATAGGAACAGGTTGAGGTAATAAGAAAAAATTGATCTAATTTGAAAATGTCTTCATCTCCAAACAAGAGCAACCTTGTTTCTTTCAGAAGGGATAGATGTACTCCTATTATTGATTGTGATAGCAAAAATAATGAGTGTATCTGCCTCCACTATTTTGAGGATTATAGGAAATGATTGCAATAAATCAGTAATACTGTTTGTGTTTCAAGGAGCTGAAAATAATACTATATCACTGACAGAACTTTCTTAGTTCAAAGCAGTGTACTACGTGTTGATTAAAAAAATAATACTAACCTGACCTGAACAAGATATTCTAAGTCCAGTTGGTTGAAAATCAATGTAAACCAGAGTAATTATATCAAAATATTGAATTTTGGAATTCTCTTAGTTCAAGTCTTAATAACGTCATATTGTGATCTCAGAATATGAAGGGGTGAACAAAAATGTATAGTGTTGCTGAAGCTTTTAAAATGAAAAAAAAATTTTACTGTCATTACTGTAAGTCAGGTATAATGGTTAGCACTTAGGACAGCTAACACCACAGCAGGATAAAGGCTCATAGACAGTTTGCATGGCTAATGTGTTACCAACACCATTATCTCATCTTAAAAAGCTGATTCATCTATAGCTGTAACAATAACTGGAAGATTTTCCTATTTATTTTTGTTGTACTAGAGGCATCAGCTCTGTTGTACATAAAGTAATTGTCAAGTGTATTAAAGTATACACAGTCTCAATCATGTTTTCATAATATGTTTTAAAAGAAAAAGGTTGGCAATGTTACTTTAATTAGTGTCCCTTCTATTGTATTTATAGCTAGAAAATTTAGGCTTGCTTTGCTTTCATACTAACTGTATCTTCAGCCTTGTGTTCCATCTCTACTTTTAATTCAAAATCAATAATTCTTTGCCAAGCACCATGTAGGCATGATAGCCATTGGCATACCATTATTAGTACTGCTAGTGACTTCACAATAACTTTAGCATCTTCTTTGCTGTGAATTAGGGTTTCATAGCCTTCCCCACATTGTTTGTTTCTCCAGTGGTTTACAATGCTTCTGACACAAGCTTCCAAATGTCATGAAAATTCTCTCCTAAACTATGTATTTACTAATGTTTCTGCATCAGTGGTGTTAAATATTTCTTTATACTGTCCCTGTCTTTTAACTTTGGGTTTGTGACTGTTGATTGTGTTCAGATCAATGATCAAAGACCTGAGCAGCAATAGAGTGTTATGAAATACTGTATAGCTGGCTTAAGTCAAAATGGAATTTAAAAAAGCAGTCTGCATGTTTCTGCTCCAGGCTTCTCGCACAAAATGATAGATTCTACAACAACAAGCCAGAAAAAATATGGCTGCAACATATTCAAATGTGTTGCATTCACACATTATGAAAACATGGTACTGTAAGTCATTGGTCTTGTACATATGCACATACAAAATTATACAGCAGCTGTACTGCAGTTGTCCACACCTGGCAGTTGCATTGATATGATATCCTGTGTAGAATGCACCTTTCAGCCTTGGAAAGTTTAATTAAGGTACATCCATACCTTTGTAGCTATCTGGACAGTGGAAAGATATGTTTTGCTAGTATTATCAGACACGGGCAATTTTTAACTGAATGAAACATCACTAACCATCAGCATGCGATAGAAAGTAAGATGCAAGTTGTCTACTAAGATTTGTGGAGAAGATTTGAAAGACATTGACTTAAAGAGAGAATAGTATGATTTGCCAGCAAGTTGTGATAAGATTTTTAGCAGAAAGAGCTAAATATTTTCATGACTCAAATCATTGTGTACTGCACTACTAACTTAAGGAGTACGCTTGTCAGACTGACTAACTTGAGAGAGATTTGTAGTGAAAGCCAGAAAACACTGTTAACTTCTGTTACTTTATTAGTGTACCTAGCATGTTATAGGTGATTTGCACATCTTCCTGCAAGCTCAGAATGAAGGTGGAAGGAAAAATAACATTTGGTTCGGGGACCCTTACAAAAATTTTTCCAAGTATTCTGTCCTCCCAGATAAAAACACTATCTTGGTATATATCTTTTTAATAAAATACCATAAATTTGTAATTACTGTTTCTTCTAGTTTTAGTTTAGCATTATTGACTGCAAATGACTACAATTTTATAGAACTGTATCAAATATTGTTAAGAATTAAACATGTAATGCAATGGATTAGAAATGCATTGCATCACCATTTGTACTCTTGTGAAGAAAAAACTGGGAACATTTTATCCCAGTACCAATCTGAAAATAAATAAGTAAAGCAACACAGAAACACCATCACAGCTGTCTGAGCTGCTCTGTGTAATACACAACTTAGGCAATCTGTCTTACATAATTTAAAATACTGGACCCACAAGCAAGTTAATATGAAATTTCACACTTTGTTTACTAGAAAAAAAAAGTAAAGCAAAGAAGAGAACAACTTGCTGAGAGAGAAACAAGAGCCAAGAAAACAATTGGTGGCTATTCCTTCCTCTAATGGATTTTAAGCAGAATCAGTTGTATGGAAAAGCACTCAGAAACAAAACCAAAACCATATAATTAAATTAATGGATATTTATGTGTGTATATGTGTCATGTATCTCTAGATAAGTCTATATATAATTTCATCTATACCTGTAACCTATATTCTGAAGAGAATGCAGTCTAAAGTCCAGTGGAGAACTTTTACCTGAAGTACATGGTCACAGTGGTGTTGCTTATTCCCAAAACATTGCTTTCTTCAGGACAGCTTAATCATTATTTTACATTGCTTTAAGATGTTGTGGTTTTACAATACTAATCACCCAGCAGAACAACCAAAAGGTCATGACACTTCTGCTTCTCAATCAAGGAAGTGAAAAATAAATTCTAGGAAATGCTAGCTTAAAAATAAATAATATAAAAAAGAAGGAAAATCGTATAAATCATATAGTAGAGAAAAAAATCAAGTATCAGATGAAAAATGTTAAACTGCACTTAGAAAAAAACATATAGATACTTGCCAAATTAATAAAACCCCCAGATTTTTTGCTATTTAAGGAAGAGGAAGAAAATGAGGTGTTCATCAAATTGAAATTGTCTGTTCACTTGTTCATCCTTTTTAAAATCATCTTTGCTCAGTTTAATGAAGGAAAACATCTTAATTTTAATGTAGTTGGATCCTATCCTTTGTGTTTCACTCTAATTACTTTCTGTGTATAAACCAGTCAGGAGAGTTAGATGATCTCATAGAGATACCAGTGAAGGCAGCCAGATGGTGATATCTGCTCCAAACTGATACAAGAATTTCAGCATGGAAGCTACTTGTTAAAGAGTATATATATTTCATTTCATATGCAAAGTATACATAGCTTTATGTATATATAATGAGAATGTTTTTATGATGCAATTTAAGATCTGGAGTTCAGATACTAATAGTAGATGATGTTTTATGTGTATCTAGTACAGAAATATGGTAGTCATATTAGTAATCTTGAAGACATGGTTGGTAGCTAGTTTTTAGGAAGAAATAATGTTCAATTTGTGGAGTAAAGACATATGGAAATATAAAGTCTCTCTTTTAACAAAAGGTTTAATTGCCTTTCTAGTCCATTAATGCTACCCAAGTATGAAAGATTGAGCCTTTGGAAACATCTGCATGTAGGTACTGAATCCAAACTGCAGGACAAGGAGTAGGCTTTCAAAGGCACCAGGTGGTTGTTTGCCCAGTTTACATTCCTTTTATAGTTATCCCTTCTGTTTTTGAAATGCTCTGCTCAAATAATTTTGAGTTGAGAAAAAATGTATGCTAATTAAGATCTATGCAAGGTAGTGTTTTGTGCTTCTTATTTCTTTTCCTGTATAGAATAATTCTCAACCATTTTACATATCATTCTCTGTGTGATATCCAAGTACCTCATAATCTTTGAGTTACTCATCCTCACAACACTAAAGTGAAAGGGGATAGTACAGAAAGGTAGATGATCCCTAAACTTTTCATGGAAGTCAGTGGAAAGAAATGAGCTTGAACCTTGATTCCCTGACATTCATGTCAGAATGTTAAATGGAGTTTCTTTCCCTATTTTATAGAGATTTGCCTTGCTAAATTATTCCCCAGTCCAGCCCTTATGTAATTTAAAAATAATTTTATTGCCCCCCCCCCGCCACCTCCATAAAAACAATGTAATTGCTTAGAAACAGCCCTTTTAAAACCATGCATTGATGGATTATGTATAATGTGTCCAGATTTATATATTGTTTCCCGCTCCTATTAAAAACTTGAGATGAATCCAATAAAGAAAAAAACCTAAAAATTTTCTCATTATGGTAAAGAACAGTCAGGCCATTTATTTCAGTAGATGTTATACAAAATACATAATGCATTATGCATTGTTTTGAGGATAATATTATGAGGTCTAAACCAGGTAATTTATCATTGGCTGAGATACAGTTGATTTACAAAATTAAGTCATACATAGAGGTGAAAATGTAACAGTTTTAAGCATGTAGCTGGCTAGAAAATTCTCTTTTCCTGGGAGATAAGATGTGTGAAAAACTATTAATTTGTCAAGAAAAAAATTTATTTTGTGGATTACAGAAGAGTATACTACTTTCTTTGGAATTTTATAACACATTTGATAATTTGAGAAAATGCAATCAAGGTGGAATATAATCTCTTAAGTGAGAATTCTTAACTGAGAAATAAATTCAAATTGCCATGAATAAGTACACTGTTCAGTGGATTGAGAACTCTCTGAAAGAGCATGGCCATAAATTACACTGTCTCTGGTTGTTTGAATACCAGGATTAGCATGACACTCTTGCATAAATTAGCAATGTGGGTCAGTCATACCTTACTGAAGAGAAAATAATACACAGCTGAAAGTTGATGATATTTTGTGAAAATTTTGTTATGAAATTTAAGGTAATTCTACTGTGTACAGGACTCTGCTATAAAACAGGAGAGGATGAAGTTTGAATAGCTGTGATCTAATAATTAATATATTTGGTATAAATAGGCTTTGCCTATTTATCTGAGAATTTATCTCCATGGAACTTGGGAGGAAAGAGGCAGGGCAGGGTGGGAATGAGGCATCCTCAGTGCGTGTTCCTGGGACATGCTTAATCTGAATTATGGCTAGGTCTTTGCTTTCTAATAATTACTGATCTAGAGGTTATTTGTGAAAGATTAGGAAAAAGCAGTAGAAGTATCTCTAAATTACACTGAAAACAAGCCCTGTCTTTCAACAAGTGTGGATGTCTGCTGCAAACACTCTATAGATATGGAGAATATAAGAGTGATGGTGTAAAGTAGTAATTCTGTTCATCTTGAGTTTTGTGCACAGAAGAAAGTTTTTGCTTATTCCCTTTTACTGCAGAAGACCGATGTGAGTAGTACTGCAGCCATCTGATAACACTTATATTCATAGGAAAAGGTATTGCAGTTTTGCAGGTTTTACCCATTTCTCCCATTTCAATCAAACACCAGTTCCTCCAGTAAATTAAAAAAAAAAAGCAACCCTACTGGCTATAAACTCAGGAGGGAGACTGCCTTTATCATAAAAAGAAAGTGTTGCTTCTCCTGTATTTGCGGATTTCACTTTATCTGAATAGGAGAAAAAAAAATTACAGAATGAGCTGCCTTATATAGAAGATTTCAGTTCTATAGATGTTAAAAGGAGTGCTTCTATAATTTTACCTTCATTATGAAATGCCTTAAGGCATTATCAGTGCAGTATCTTTACTGTTGCCCCACAGCCATTGCTTCTGTGCTGTGGATCTCTTAAGAAAAGACTGTGGTGACCTGTAAATAATAGATACAGTTGTTTAGTGCTGAACTGAAGAGAAGCCTTACTGAATATTGAAAGCAAAGAGAGAATCAAATACATCGTTTACCTTGGGTTTTATGGAGGCTTTTACATAGCATTTTAAAAACTTCAGAGCCGTCTCATTAATCCATCATGTGTGGTAATGTACAAAGATTTGCATGCATTGTTCTCTGGAAACAGACAATATATAAATACACTTTTCTGGTGAAAATCAGCATTCATCAGAACTGGCTTTTGGGTGCACATCTGTCTTCTCAGGCTGCTCACTGTGGAAGGAGAAAATTGGCAAATGGGGGGAAGTAAATTGTCAAGTCAAGGGAAGATAGTGAGAAAGGACAAGAGGAGGATTTATGCTTGCAGGACATGATAATGGGATGCTGGAACAACAGGTGAGTGAACAAAATGGCATGGGAGTGAATGAAGAGTATGAGCATACAGCTCACTGGCTCTGGCGCAACAAGCTGCGAGCACAAGGGCCAGGTATTCCCAGACTGACCAATTTCTCCTCTGCCCCCAGGCTCTATCCTCAAGGACAGTCAGGGGAAGGAGGGAAGTAATGAAGAAACTACAGACAGACAGCTATGTGAGCCAAAAAAAATGGCAACATAAGGGAGAGAAGAAGTAGAAACAATAGCTGTGGGATAATTGCTTCAGCAGCATGGGTATTTCATCCTATGATTGTCTTTACATATTACAAGACTCTTGTAGTACGAGTAAACAAAGACAATTATTGGCAGTGAGCAATGACCAAATTAAACATTTTGTCTTCTTCAGCAGTAGAAAAGCATCTCCTTGTTAGGCTTAGGGTGACTTTCATTTGAAGTACACTGAAATTGATACCAAATAATCTGTACAAAATAGTTATTGTGCTTCTAGTTAAGGAAAGTGACAGAAAAATTCAGGAAGTGAAGAGAATACCTGTAGAAATGCTAGGAATTAAATTAGCTGTTGTTTACTTGATATTTTTATATCTCACCTCATTCCAGTTTCATAAGATGCTGGATATAACAAAGCAATGTTAATGTCTTTTAATAGAAGCGGTATTTTCCACTAACATATATAACACAATAAATCTCAAAAAAAAGGTTTTTTTATCCATTCTGACACATTTTCTTTTCCTTTAATGGATAGCCTTGCCAGAGGAGGACAGAAGAAATATAGCTCTTTAAAAAAGATGATGTTCATATTACTCATGAAAACTAGTAATGCTAATGTTGCTTGCAGGGTCCTTAAATCAGAGTATCATTTTGCTCTTTTCAAGACCGTATTTTCAAGCTGAAATAGTCGTTGCCAAGATGAGTAATAATTGCTACTGATACACTGAGAGGACATTAGTGTTTAAGAATGCAAAAAACGGACATGTGAAGTGGGAAGCAGAGATTTTTGTTATCCCAGTGATATGCAGGATGCAGTAAGATTCTTCACAGAGGTAAATAAAATCACAGGGGCACAGCCCAAGTAACAGAGAGTGCGAAGTGCAGACCTGTGTGCTGCGAGGGAGAAATCTAGTTCGCCAGACTGTGAATTCCATGGTTCCATTCCGCAATGCTGTGGTCAATGGCCTTGCAGGCCTGCCCTGGCAGGTGTGTAAAGTGGTAGTGGCAGAGAATTGCAGGAATCCCCTCTACCTGATGGAGAGATTTGTTTAATCTCTGAAGGTGTTCTAGTTATCAGAGAAGAGTTTTTTCCCCAAGCCCTTTTTCCAGTCTCCCAGGCGTGATCACACCCACCTGCTTCCTGGCACAGAGATGCAGAGCATGCACATATTCGCATACACAACCACCATCCAGCTGCGATCTGGCCCACTCTGAACCATCATGGGCTCTGCAACCCTTGCTGAAGCGCCCTGGCTGAATGACAGTTACAAATTACAGCCTTTCTTCTTGATGGCCCTGAAAGTTTTAGGAAAGAAAGTAGAATGAAAGGAGAGGTCATCCTGAAGGTTTACTTTGGGGACAGGAGAGAAATAGCATCTTACTTACAGGAGAGAAATAGCATCAATTTCCAGAAAAGGAACAGAGACAGGATAAACCATTTGAGAGAGATCAATACCATATATACCTTAATATAAATTGACTGGAAAGCTAAGTTCTCAACATGGCAGACAAGTTTTAACACTGGGCAGAGTAGGAATCCCCTATCCTAGACAGACCACATTGCTGAGTAAACCTTTCTTGTTGACAGACCCGGAGTCCCTGGTTTTCTTCCACAACTTTTGAAGAAGGTAGAAACTAACCTCTGGGAAAAAAAGTGCTGAACTTGCTCATGAACTGTCAGCCTAAGGTGGAAAATATATTAGGTAGGACCTTTACAAATGCATGTACATGCCTTTTTCAGAAATAGTAAAATACTGTTGCCTAGTAAACCGGATAGAGCTCTTTATGCCAAAGAAGTCTTCAGAGTTTCCCAAACCTAACCTTCTGATTCCAAACAAGTTTAAGCACGTATCAGTGGTATCTGTCAGAGTAAGATACTGATGTACAGTGTGTGATCCTTGCTGAGTTGTATGATTTGCACTGTTGTGTTCATGTTTTGATCAAAACTTCAGTGTTTGAGTGAGGTTGCAAAAGCTTGATCCTGGCTGGCTTCTCAAGCCGTGGTATGACCACAGTGCCTAGCTGCACATGCATGTGCTACTTCCACTAACTTTAGATTTATGCTTTTGTTTCCTGCTGTTAATACCAAGAATTTTCAAAATTTTCAAAGATAGATGGGCTCCAGGTCTTCGTAAGCAATACTTTTAATTGAGAGAGCTTTAGTTTCTTCGCTTGGCGTGTTTGCTCCTGCAAAACCCTTGGCAAATGTCAATTAGTAGTTCTGTCTTCTGATGCTTTCAGCTTCAAAGGGGACCTGACTGCAGCCTATCATCACAACAGGCTATGAAATTATAATAGCATGTTTGTCCAGACAATTACCATTTTGATCACCAGTTCCTTGTGTCACAGAGCCATTCCGTGCTTGGCTGATTGGGGTTGCAGGGTTTCCTTCTTGCAGGGTCTGCATTGCTGTGAACACAAGGACTAATTGATTCTTCAGAACTGTTGCAGCATGAATGAGTGCATTTACTGACCCTCATTAAATTGCTGATCTCGTTTGTTAATTTTCAAAATCAGAGAAAATAGGGTCACCTTTGACAAGGAAATTTAAACAAATATGAAAAGGTTATTTATGAAATTAAAGTAAAAACAGAAGCAGAAAAAGACCACCATGCAGCAAAGTTGCCGTCAAGGAAACAGTGTTATAACTCTGAGATAAATTAATGTTTTGCTTCAGTTGTGTCAGACGTTACATATAAGAGAGGAACAACAAAAAACTGATAGATAAAAACCACTTATGTGGACAAGCTAAGGTGAAACAGTGCAATTGCAGTGCTTAAACTGAAATGGTGTAAATGATCCCCCAGAAAGATAAATAAATGCCATTTGAAACTGTAAATATATAATGAAGAATTAAAATCTTAAAATCTCACACAAGCCAGGGATAGTACTCCCAGGCTGCAGAAAGACAAAACCAGATACTTTATTTAAGGAAATAAATATTTCATATATGCCTCTAATAGTACACAAGAATTTAGAATGAAGCCTGAAAGAAAGAATAATTAATGGACTGGAATTAAATGAGCTGGAAAGCAACATAAGTTTACCTAAACAGATACAGTGTAACCTGAGCTATTACTGACAGTGTTCTAGACTTAGAATACAAAATCTTTTGGGACTGCTGTACAGTGTTTTGGGGCCTCGTGGAAAGTTACCAGCAAGCATAAAGAATTAAGGAGTTGATATAAAAAAATAAAAATAAAAATTGGAGCAAGCAAAGAAATACTTCATTGGGGTAATGATTCTAGTGACAGGAGAAGGCACAAGATACATGGTGGCTTCCTGTAGAAAGGAATTTTTTGTTTGTTTAAGAGATATCTAAAAATTTTGGTTGAATTAAGTATTTAAATTTATCATATTGGCAGGGAAAAAGATAGATGCGTGCTAACAAAATTTGCTGATGACACAACCTAAGAATCATTGCAAACATAAAAACAGAACTGGAATTTTGTGGAGAGGTGTAGGACCTTGAGCAATGGCATAATAAAAATGGAAAAGGTTTAATAATACCAACTGCAGAGTCAGGCATTTAGGGACTAATGAGAAGAACATTGGTTATACAATAGCACTTCACAAGGTAGAAATGAAGGGGAGAGGGAATTGCAATGCCAGGTAGTCAATTTTTGGATGTCTTTGAGTTATCATTGTGATGTGACATTGAAGTGGTGAATAGTTCTAGGCATACTGGAGAGACATTTCTGTACAGAGAGTTTTGATTATGGTGTGCAAAGCACTGATCAAACCTCTGGAAGATTGTTTAAAATTCTGGCCACCTCCTTTCATGAGAGATCTACTTCAAACTGGAGCTGATGAATAAAACGTCCACTAGAAAAAAAGAATAATGGAAAGCTCATCCCTTGGGACAACACTAAAAGAACTTGGCTTGTTTGTCATAGAAAACAAAAACTGAAAGTGGTTATGATTTATTTCTGTGCACTGAGGAAGGCATAAATACTAGAAAGGAAAGAACTTTTGAAGCTTAAAGGGCAGAAGTAACTTAAAAGCAAATTAATATAAGCGGACCATGAGCAAAGTTACCCTGTCAATTTAAAGACTCCTCAGAGAGCTGAAAGAGGGCAAATACGCCTTCAAAATCAGATCTGAAAAGAAACTAGCAGTGATTCACCAACAAATTGGAAAGAGGTATCCAGTGCAGTTGAGTTAAGATTATATGATTTGATTGCCTGTGATTGCACAGGAGTGTAGTCAGTGACCCAAGAAGTCTTTTATTCCTGAGTTCCTCATTACCCAGGTGATATAAATTGGTGTGAAGCCCCTTGAGCTTTTCTGTGCTAATTAACTGTGATCCAATACTATGCATCTTTCAGCAAATCAGTGCTGCATTGTAGGTAATTAAGTTTAGCAAATCTTGCTGCAGTGAGTACTGGCATCTGGGAATCTTGTCACAAGGGTGACATTTCTCATTTTCTCTAAATTTTAAAGTATTTTCAAAAGCCATTTTTCTTCAATTTGTTTAAGTAGCTGTAGGTGCATATTCAGAGTGGTTGGCCTCTGTGTAAATAATTATTCTACATTATCAATGTAGGTGATAAATGCTAAAAAT
>VZTM01005908.1:4325-33924 GCA_013400555.1 Jacana jacana | reverse complement strand
CAAAATCAGGCTCAGGATAGATTATCACTAGCAGTAAGAGCCAGAAGGTATAAATCCAGTAGCCTAAAGATAGGTATCTAACTCAGGATTAGATATCTTAAGTAACCACGTATTCTGCAAGATACTTCAAGTATGTGTTAAACTTTGAAAGAAAATTTAGCTCGTTCCCTACTGAAGAAAAGGCTCCTAGATATCTGTAAAAGTGCTTCAAGGTATATATTAACATTATATTTATGTATAAAAATCCATAAACACATTAAATTAGTAATAAGCACATATGCATATATGTTTATGTACCTGCCGAATCAAGAGTCAAAAGAGCCTAATTTACTCAATGGGTAAGCACACACATCTTCACTTTGAAACAAAGAAAAGGGCAAGATTTTGCAAATAATCAAGACATTTTTTAATGCTCCTGAGTACAGATACAGATGTGCAGGCACTACTTCGTTAGGCTTTACCCAGGTCTGTTTAAGACCACCGCACTCCCCTAGGTTCAAATGACACCTCTGAAACAACTGAAGCAGTAAATCATGCCTCTTTATTATCATCTCAAGAATGATAACAACCTCCTCTGCTTGGTGAAATACCCATGGGAATTTCACCCGATTATATAAGGATAACGTATCTTTCATGACTTTAGCTGGCCGTCTACCATTTCCATTGTGTTCTTGGTACTCAGTCACAAAGGACACAATCCACTGAAGGAAAATGTATAGACAAGGGGTTAGCCATTTCAAGAGTGGAGAAAGGGAGGTAGAAATCGAAGGAAGAAAGGGAAAGATGACACAGTGTGTGAGTGCAATTGCTCAGCTTAGTAGCACAGCTGCTTAAACAACTGAATAGCAATCAATGGGTTAGTATTCAATCCAAGTTTAGATCACACTGAAATCTATTAGAATACTGCATATAATGAATGACTCTTACTTATTTGGTATTCTATCTTGGAATTAATCAGCTCAGTTGTTATGCAGAAAGAAAAAAATAATTTAAAAAAATATCAGTTGGTAGACAGGCCCAAAAACAAGAAAAACAACCACCTTGATTTCCCTGGTGGTTAACACCCTGACAGTACTCAACAACACATGCTGAAATTGTACACTCTGAGAAACAATGCAAGTTAGAGGTTTCTCAGCTGTTGGGGCAACAGCCTGGTTCGTGTGTATGTGCAGCCTGCCCCATCCCCTCCCTTTCAGGCTCTCACGCAGTACTCATAGGGTTGTACCATCTGCTGGAGCACAATTCAGAGGTAGCTTTAAAATGATGATAGCTCTGGGAAATGATAATCACTGGGTCATAGAAAGCTATACTGCAGCGTATAAATAAGATAACTGAAAGTGCTGAGCAGGGCATGTTTGCATTATGAAATGTATTTTCCTTTTTCCTGTACAAAACCTGTCTTGAAAGCATGGGGAATGCAGCAGGATTGAAAACCATAAGGAAAGCAACACTGCCCCAGAAGCTGCACAAAGGAGGAGGGGGATGGAGGAATGATAAGCTGTAGTATTATTGACTGAGGAATGATAAAAGAGGAAGGAATTCAACAGTTACATCTATTTCGCTTGGTGCAATGGAATGAGATCAAAGGCTTACTTTCACATTAGCCCAGAATAATGCATACTCTATAAATGATGCAAAGCTAGGCCACATTCCCAAGATGTGACAATGCCTCAAGATGCCCCTCTGCTAAGTTCAGGTCAAGGCAACAGACTTCTGCATATGAAATTCTTTTTCAAAGGACACAAACATAGCTAAACCATTGGGCATGGAGACTGACAACATTCAGGACAGACATGATGTCCTCCATTGGCTTCTACATTTCCATAGACAGTATTGCAAATTTAGACAATTTTCATTCACTTGCAGGGTTTTTCCCAATGTCTGCCGATCTTTCAAAGCACCCAAACTGTCCACACAAGCACAAAGAGAAGATCAGGCTAATAAACTGGATTTTGTTTTACTTATAAAACAAGTACCAAAGAGGAGAGCATCAGAAGGCACTCAACTTAAATTCCAGAGGTGTGGCTCAGTCCCAGTTCTGCAAAGGCAACCTCTGTGACCTTGATCAGCTCATCTGGGACTGTTCCTCTAACGACTGCAGAGCAGGAACAATGCTAAAGGGTTCTTAAAACCCCAGGTTTAATTTTTTGTGAGATATGTTTGTCAAAGCCACCTAAAGATTCAGATCCGTGCTGGCTGTTCCATGGTTCCTGAGGGATCCAGGTATTGTGGATAACTTAAACAAAACACTATCAGGCCACATCCATATTTAAATTCCTTTAAGAAATCTTAACCTCTGGGACTCTGTATTCCATTAGTTAAACAGAGATGAATAATTATTTTCCCTCACCTTTCACGGTTTGGTTAGTGCAGGGATGCGTTGCCATACCAACAGCAATCCAGCCTGGCAGCAGGACAGGGCTGGAAGTGTGGAGGTACAGGCATCCCAGGCCAAGCAAGAAAATCCTCCTCTCTGTCCCTCCCTTCCTTCCTCCCTCCCTCCCTCCCTCTCCCTGGAAGAGAAGCAGTTTCTCTTTGTGAGAGAGCACAAAGGGGAAAAAAGAAAAGGAATTGTCCATCAAGCTCAGCAGAGCCTCGGGGGCTTTCAGCAGAGGATGCCACAGCCTATGAGGAGAGCAAGGCGCACAGAAGGCTGATTTTAAAAGGACAGTTCAACCCCAGCTACACTGAACTGCCTCCAGCGGTCCCCAGCCTGAAAGGAACATGTGGCACCGAAAGACCCATTGACATCTTCCTGTGTTTTGCCTTCCACAGGCAGGCACAGCTTCTGACTAACAGGGAGCGCAGAGTCCCCTACTATTCACGGGGCACCCTTTGTTCAGTGATAGGATAAGGGGAAATGGTTTTAAACTGAAAGAGGGGAGATTTAGATTAGATATTGGGAATAAATTCTTCACTGTGAGGGTGGTGAAACACTGGAACAGGTTGCCCAGAGAAGTTGTGGATGTCCCTTCCCTGGAAGTGTTCAAGGCCAGGCTGGATGCGGCTTTGAGGGGGTTGGAACTCTGTGATCTTTAAGATCCCTTCCAACCCAAACCATTCCATGATTCTGTGATTCTATGCTGCTGTCCTGGCTGTACCACCAGCAGCCAGCCCTTCACTGAGAGTATGTGGCAGGCACTGCCAACCTGGTGGGTCTTCTGGGTCCTTTCCTGTGCCAAAACCATCAGCCAATCTGTAAATGTTACTTCAGGGAAGATGTAACAGATACATCCACTCCCTGCCAGAGGCTATAAATTCTCCAGATTCAAACAGAGACTCTAGCCAGTACTGGAGGGAAATAAACCGTGTAGCCCAATGCCAAACTTGCATCCCATCCCAGACACCCATCTCAAGACATCTGAACCAAAAAGGGACTGGCAATAAGCACAGCAAACAAGGTACTTATGAGAGGAGACCAGAAAGAATATGACAGCCAAAGAAACGGCCTAACTTAAGGGCAGACACAATGAAGTTGTGTTTATATTTATATACGTGTGTGTATACAATAATTAATGACATAGAAAAAGTAAAATAGGAATTTCTCTTTCTTACAGTATGAAAAGAGAATGAGTGTAAACTAAAATCAAGAAGTTCAAAACCACTACAGAGCTATCACACAAAACAGCCATAACACACTTCAGACCACATAATCCCACTGAGACCACACATTCTACCACACTCAAAACCAGAATCAGAGAACCTTGAATATCTAGAGGTACAATTATCTAGTAAAACTGAACAAGTCCCAGGGAAATGCAAAAAACATTTGGGGTGCAGGAAGATAGGAAAACATCCATTCGTCAGAATGAAAGACAAATCATCTGTGAAGTGACGAATCTTCAAGAAAATGTTGGGGCATCTACATCAAGAGGTGTTGACATGTATTTACCATGAGAAACACCAGATCTTTATGGGACTGAGCCTGTACTGATCTTTGGAGATGGAGATGCCAAACAGGGTAGTGTAAACCAGCAAAGAGAGAAGTAAAAAAGGACATGGTTAATATTAGGTCTCTTGCTGTGGGTTAGGGCTCTCCCCTACCCATGACAGACTCTTCAGTGATTTTGCACTAAGTAAACCAATACGTACTTTTTGATAAGTACAACTGCAAACCTCTACTCTGCAGGGGAACAGTTCAGCTGGGTCTGCATGAGGCTGGTGAATGAACTCCCTTGGAAACTCCCTGTCATCCCTGAAGCTGCACGGGGATGAGAACTACCACTGAGAGACAGCCAAGCACCCATTCAGACTGGGTTGCACCACTGCTGTGCTACAGGTCAATGGCACTTCTACAGCAAGGTGGTCAGGTCCCACACACTGTAACAGGATTGCTGCAAGCACCCAACATGCAATTCCACACAGAGAACACATGGATCACCTCCTCTCTGAGCTGAGCCCATCTGTGCAATTCAGGAAGGAAGACTTCTTACAGAAGTCATTGCTGAAATATTCCCCCGCTGCATATTAAAGTCAAGCTCAAAAGCCATGCTCAGGTCATAACAGATCACCCCATCTTTTGGGCAATGTGACCCGAGCACAGAAACTATGTCTTCTCTGGGCTGACTGCCCCAGCCAACACTCAAGCTGCCATTGGGGTCTTTGGCCTTTCAGGATTAGTTCACAGAGAAATAAAATTATATGCCTAAGTACATTTTTGGACTGGACATCTACTTGTGTTTGCTCTTTATGACCTGATGACTCTCCTACCTTATTCATACCCCCATCAAAGCCTCCTAGATGAGCAAACATCCACCTCTTGGGAATCTCAAGAGCTCTGATAATAAGTTTAGCAACTCCTCCGAGATAATTTTATTGCAATGATTGAAGCCCTTTTAGAAACTAACCCTGCTAAGAAATGTGAAGCTTGGGTGTCTGTGAGCATATCCACTCACTTCCAGAAGTTTGTCACGAACAGGCAAAAAAGTTGGATTTTTCTAACGATGCTGCTGGCCAAGGAGATTGTAGGGATGAACTAGATGAGCAGATGTAGTCCAGGCATAGGCTCCTGCTGTTCTTGGTGGAGCTATGTTTAAGTGAAATCCCTCCACCAGAAATAATGCAATGGACATCTATGACAGCATCTGGAAGCTATTCCTGGATATACTTCAACAAGAGCAAATGCATTAACAGTGGACGACTTGTATTACGGGATGAGACAGCCACAGAGAGGTGGGAAGCATAGAGGCCTCAACTAGGGGGGAAGGGATATGAGAAGGAAGAAAGAGCAGCAGACAGCCCCACTGACAAAATGGGGAATTACCAGTGCAGACCACACTGTTTGTAATCATACTAGCCTGCTAGATTTTATTTCTGTGCAGGAATTACACTGGGAGCACAGCTGCTACTCCCTGGACTTAAAAAATTGAATTGTTAAGTTAAAATGAGGGGGTGTAAAATATTGTTAAAATGAATGAAAATAAACGTTCTTGATCAAGCACCATTATCAAGAGAGATGAATGGTAAAACAACAGTCCTAGCTACAACAGCAGGAAGATTCCCCCTTCCAACCATTCTCCCCCTTCATCACAGTGGGTTTAAAAAATAATAGTTATGAAGTTTGTCTGAGAGTGGCATTAACTGGTTTTTTGTATTGATGGAAAATATAATAGATTAATACTTTGTCACTGTTTCTTCTTTAGCTACACTTTTAAATATCAATAAAAGCTTTAAGGATGTACACCAGGTAATTACTTCCCGGGAAAGTCCATTAGAGTTTCTAAGCTTTTATGCCACAAAACAAACACCAAAAGAAAGTTTATAGACGCAAACAGTTTCTGATGTAAAAACTCGTTTTTCCTGCACCTTTTCAAAGTAAAAAATGTCCTCAGGGAGGGAATAAATAGCAATTATGCTGCCAAAGCCAAAGGAGAGCTCCTCAGTGAAGATGGAAATCAGTTCCTCAGTATTCTCATCTCCTCGCTGCCTCATGGGTATGCCAGAGGGACACAACACAGGAAAAGGCCACCTATTTCCAGCAATTTCAATACAAGTCCAGGTCTCATCTTCACCTCACCAAACATCCTGGGAATGCTTTTTCTGTATAATACCAGGTGGTGCGGTGACCGTTGTGATGTGCAGGCTAGCTTTGGACTCATGTTTGTGGCCCCACCCTTAGCAGCAGAAAGTTATTTCATGCTTTAAAGCATCAAGGGCCAAATTGCAGCCTTCTTGCTCCACATATAGGGTTAATGCTTTCAGTGGGACATAACCCAGGTTGCTTGGTACTGCTTTTCGCATAACCATGTTAGCCTCTTCTTGAAAGACATGCTCCTGATTTTGATTCTTACATGCTATGCCTCCTCTAAAGACACTTAGACTGCTCCTGTGCAGCCCCAAAGAGAGGGATCCGAACACAACAAAAAATGCTTGATGAGAAGCAAAGCAGTGCATCTTACTTTGTATTTCATTCCTTGAAGTGATACATCCTGGTGTTCATCTTGCCTTTTCCATGCATGTGGTGATGACATGGAGGCATCCTTGGGACATTGTCTTTCCATATCTCTGGCAAACATGTTCTAGCCCACTAAGAACTCTCTTTTTATTGATCACAGCCTTTATGGGTTTATATTTGTCTGCATTATCTGCTTGGGTTACTTGCTGGCTCACTGACAGAGAGGGACAAAACCATACCAGCTTCCCTTTATACTGTTGCTACAAAAAATTACCAGCAGCGGAAGTAGTTATTAATTTTTACTATTCTCACTTAAATTGGTCACATCCCAAGCCAAAGGTGCAGGTGGAGAGTCACACAGCACAGCAGTGTTTGAATCAAAACCACTTGGGCCTTGGAGGCTGTCCTCACCCAAACCCTTGTTTGATGGCAAGACATAGCAGGAGGCCTCTTCTGATGTTCCCACATGGAGACAAAGGGTTTTCACCTCCACAGTAGGAAAGAAATCCAGCTTGAAAATCTAACCACCAACTCCTGTCAGCTGATAGTGCCAGCTCTTCACACAGATACACTATAAGCTCTCTGTTAAACTGGATGCTCCAGTCCGTTTGAAGATGCTTCCTTCCAGCACAGACCCTCTTTGCAGTGTATACAGAAATTTCAACAAGGGACTCCCTTACTCAAGGGAGGAGGAACTCAGCACAAACAAACTCCCCATGTTGGGCACCAACTCAGCAGGATCCTGCAGCACAAAGGCTTGAAACACCCTGCATGGGGAACAGCGCTCTCAGCTTCTCCAGCAGTCTTGCATAGGCAGCAGAACCTTGGCTTCACCTTTGTGTCACCAGCCTCAGGTTAGGTGATGGAGGCTGACCCACCTCTTCTTCCACTTCAGTCATGGGCTGCATCAGCAGGTGAGTCCTGCTTATGCTTTATGCCCAAGCCAGAGTTCAATCCTCCAAGTGGCCCTCCTACGCAGAGCAACCCACCTCTTTTGCAGTAATTAGCAGGCTGGCACTTTGGCTGCCATTATGCAGCATTTGGACACATGGCATGGTAGTTTTCTTGCATTTAGAAGAATTACAGCACCTGAAACTTCTACACTCTCATGCTGAGACATCTCAAAGTACTTTAGAGAAACATTAGAACTAAGTTCACCCACCCAGAGGCAAAAATTAACTGGAATCAGATAAAATCCAACAAAAATATACATCTCTATATACCTATAGAGAAATTGATATGTGCGTATCCATATGTATTATACTTTGCACAAATATAAAGAATTTTGGCTGATGTGGGTGGAAACCAAAGAGGTCTCAAAAGCCAAAAGCATATTTGCTTTTGCAGAGTAAAGTGTGCCATAATTGTGACCGCCATCATTTTCACAACAGAAGATCCAGATGCCAAACACTCCTCCCATGAAGAACTGATTTCTGGGATGTCATCCAAGGTCCACCTCACCAGTGTGAAGATTACTACTGACTTCAGCAGGACCTAAAACCGGCCTAAACCTCTCCTTTAAAAGCACTTTTTGGGAAACCAGCTCATGCAACTGAGACAAATTTTAGCTGCTTTGTTTCTCTGTCTTGAAGTAATGGCCATCTTAGACTCCTAAATGTATATCCAGGAACCTCTTTTAGACACATCTTCTTTTAGAAGTGCTGAGCACTTTCATGGCTAGGGATCAGCTGGGAGCAATTCACTCAGCAGCTGCTCTTGTAAACCACTGTCCTTGCAAGTTCTCCAAGACTTGACCGGTTCTGCCCGTGCCTGGGCCAAGGTCACACCACAAGCATGGCCAGCCCCTCTGATGCTGTTAGGTGGGGTTGCAGCGTGGTAGCTCTTGTCTATCAAAAGGTGCCATGTAGAGCAGCATTGCTCTCACTGTGAAAGTGGGCCAATTCAATTTTCACTTGCCCCACTGCCGCAGGACAAAAATCCAGCCTGTTTAAGTACACCATTTTTAATTTTATATTACCACAGCTAATAGGAGAATCAAGACAAAAAGCAACTAAAGATTTTGTCATCAGAAAAGAAAAGGTGAGGGTGCTAAGAATATTGGTATGTTTACAATTCCCTTCTGAAAAACAGAGTGATGTATTCATAGCACTTTCACAAATAAACATCATCACTCCTCAGACTGGTTCTAGCTGATCTATATAATGTATGCAAAAGGCTTGGTTCTCACCAAATAGAAATAGAAAGGAAGATTTTCTGTGGGAAAATCTATTTTTTTCTGTGAATATTAATCATCTTAGCTTTGATAGTGAAGTGATACAAGTGAAAAAAGCCAAGAATTGCTCCAGGGCTCCACACAGATGACTATTGTAGCAAAGACATTTGCTGGAGATAACACTGCTTAAGCTCAGAATCATTATACAGTACACAGTTAACTCCAATCAACCTGCTTGCTCCCCAAGATTTAAACAGAATTAATGTGACATCCCAGCTGAAGCTGGAACTTACAAACTCAGAAAATAAGTGACAAATTAAAGCAAGTTCCATATGTGTTTTAATCTTAAATGGCAAAAAGAAAACCATTATGCCAGATGATAGGAGAGCAATATGGTCCCAATACACTGTTCGTCTCCTTAACAGCTTTAAATAACGCTTGGTATGATCTGCAGAAAGAAAAATATGGGCATCACTCTAAAAATTTCCATGGGTAATATAAAAGTTATCACCTTTTAGCCAGGAAAGTCAGAATAGATATTGGACCAACTAATATATGTCACCCAAATACGTCAGTCATTTGGCCATCTTAACAGATTTCCATAACATGACAAAAATCTTCACCTTTTAAACTGACTAAAAAGTCTTCAGTTAATGATCAAATAATGGAATGCCTTTATTTTCCTTGGGAAATGGATAGCTGCTATTCTAAAGCAGAAACTCATGGTCACCAAATTTTTACTTCTAATCCTATTTACGCTATAATATTTTAAGGCTACACAAAGGTCACAATTTTTAAAGGCCGCCTTTGCAAAAGAACAGTTTGCAGGGTAAGTAAACAAAGGAAATACTACTCATCCCATTTTGAAAGGACAGGGAAGGTGGCACAGAGGCTGTAAGCGAGACACCCAAGGGCATCCAGAACACCTGTGGCAGAGCTGGAACAGGCTGCCTGTATCAGTTCTCTTCCACTGCCTTCCATGCACACTTACACTTTAGGTGGGTAGATAACCACTGCTTTAACAGGAAAAGATGAAAGGCCACACAAGTGCCACCAACGGAATGTGCATTAGCTATCAGTGCATGCCTTCTGCACACTGTGTGAGAAAGCACTAATGGATAATTGAAGATGGATGGTTAAAATGTGCATTAACAACTGACTATTGTACCTAGCTGGGAGGACTGGCTGCTAATGGAATAAAAGCAATACTATAAGTTACCTTAAACAGATAGTGAAATACATTCTAAAAAAGCCCCTCTGCTATAATTGATGATAAACATCCTTCCACTGTAAAAAATAGCTCTAAGTAGCATTATAAGGTTTTCTATTAAAACCAATTGTGCCTATTTTCTCCTTCAACACTTTCTTGTTCCCCATCATCATCAGTCTCACAGGGCTTTCCCTCTTTCTCCTTTTACCTCACCACATTTCCTTCTGCTAATTTACTGTAACAGAACAGAAGCAGCAGCAAGGTTTTCCTACTCATCAGTGAAGAGGTCTGAGCTATGCACCTCTGGGAACTGATGCATGTTTACAATATCATCAGGAAAGCTCAGTCACCATGTTGGTTTGGACAGTTTGCATTCTGACAGCCCCAAATTAATCAAAGAGCAATTCTTAAAGCTTCGAAACATGAGAATCTTCCAAGTTTTACCTAATCTGTAATTTCTAGGGAGGTTTTAAAGGAGAGGGGAAGAAGTAATCCTAAAAATGAAGAATGTTTTGGAAACTTCTAATTATCAGAATGGGTGCATTACAGGGAATCAATGCTAACAAAATGTAAGGTATAGCACAAAGAAGGATCACACAAAGGCATAATGAGACTAATAAGAGGAATCACAAAAAGAGAGAACAGTATCTTCTTACACAAGCATGAAACCTTTCACTTTGAAAAAAATTACACCCTACAGGTAAATCGTACTAGCTTGTACTAGTATGAAATTAATTTTGACCTAGTTTTTTATTTTATATTATAATACATAATATGAAATTAAAAAGTCAAAACATAAAATTTTTATCCTGCCTTTTGAAGCACCGACACATTTCATTCTGACAACATGAGGACATTTTGATATTTGTCAGAAGTTTTTGATTTGTTCTTCTTCCACCATCTCAAAATGAAACTGGATGAATGTATCAAGACCTCAAGACAGATGAAAAATGTAATGATGTTACGCTAAGTCCTCCAAAAGTGATGCTGCACAGGCAGCTGATGAAGGCAGTATGTAGCAGCAGAAACAGCAACATGGCCAGGATATCAAGCCTGGCTTCCTAAGCTCTGCTACAGATCACTTTAGCGAGTGATCTGGACCTTATTAGATATAATCACATTGGCTATGTTTGTATGTACTGCATAGACTCAGTTTTATATGAAAAATCAATCAAGGCTACAGGTAAAGAATGTGCCCCAGATAGAGCTTGAAGTCTTTCTGGAGCAGAAGAGCCCCAAGGCACTACCCAGAGCTACAACAAAGTTACAGCAGCACCCACAGTGATGAAGCTCCATACTTGACATGTATATGCAACAAAGAGATGCCACCTCTAAGCTGCATCTCCCATAAAGAGGCATCAGGTTAAATTACATAGGTAGGCTTAGCCTAAGGAATAACATCTTCTAATATACCAAAGAGAGTGGATAAGGAAAGTATATCAAGTGATAGGAACAGCATAAAAGGGAGCAGAAACAGAAATGACATTGAGAAAAACTAGACTCCCATGAATAAATGGTCATTAGGGTACAGAGTTAATAGTATGATTTCCCTTTTTCACAAGCAATAGTTGTTCTTTTAAGATGTTGGTACGGTAGCTTTCTTTGATAATCCAGAGGGAAAAAACAGTATTTTTCTTTTATGTAACACAGAAAAAAGACATTTTATGAGCAAAAAGGAGTATTAAAAAGAACATTTGTATAGAAACATTCCACAGGACAAGAGGAACTCGGTACTTGCATCTTCAGGATCCAATGCTTCACCTGGTAACATTAAAAAACACAAAATACAGAATAAATACAGCACAACTGAACACACTCCTGACCTGGTCCACATTCCCATTACATCAGCTTTCCTCATTTTCAACTGCATGTTTGTTTCACCTCAAGCAGGCCAACAGTTCCTCTTAGGCAGTCTTTTTTTTGAGAGACAATTCATTTTACCTCCCAGATTGCTCCCATTCCCTGGGAGCCCAGTAAGCATTCTCTATTCTGCATCAAAATTCCTCTGCACCCCAGACAGTGACTCTTAAAGTGGAGATGACAGCCAATCCTTCTGGCCAAGGGCAGATATTCATTGCATCGCAGGTTTCCAGCCAGACTTCTCTCTTCTCTGCTCCACTCTCCACATCAGAGTTACACAGTGAGACCCATCTCTGGGCTTTGGCACACTAAAAGCATGATTTCCACCTCCAGCAATTAGTGCTTAATGAAAAAACAGCAGCCACAACAACTCCATACCAAGATTTGAGACCATCTGTTACTGCCTTGTTAGTGTACGCTTTCTAGAGTGACCAATCTACTGCATACCAACAGTGTGGTATGCATCTGTTAAAGAAATATTTTACTGCACAGGCTCTGGGTGGATTTCTGGTGTGGAGAAAAGATGCAAGGAAAGCCAAAATAAACACTGGCTTGATTATTTTAAGCTGTATCTCTTGCTCAAGCACATGTAAATAAATCTCCCCGAGATACAAGAAGGTGGAGCTACACTGGAGAATGCCTTTGGCTTGTCTTGGGAAAGCTACTAAGAATAATTAACATGTTTCAATTTAACTATTTTTTAAGGACCAGAGCATGCACTCCACCCTTCGCTTTCCCTAAGATGCTGTTGATCTACGACACACAGACCAGCAGCAGTGAAAGGTGGGATTTGTTGACAATACATTTGGAAAAAACAGGCACCAGCACTGTTGTGTGTCAATACTCATCCGAATGTGCCCATTTGATATTTTACTGACAGAACTGAAAATATGTTTGAATTTCAAACTTGTTGAGATGGCTAGGATGCAGGGATTATTTTCCCCTGAGGGCAGATAAACAAGATGGATGGGCTAAACTCCGAATCGCCTAATGATCAAAATGCAAGGTAAGCTGTCATAGAGAGGGCTCTTCTCATCCTTGCTGACAGCATGAATTCTGCTGAATTATTTCTAGTCTTTCTGATTAATGGGCTTAGTGACTAATTAGTTCATGAATCTTGCTCACAAACGGCACTTTGATAGCTGCCTAATGTTCGCTTTGAGAGAAAGACCTCACTGATGTCAGGTGGAGATGTGCTCTACAACATAACCTGCCCCTGGACAATCCCACACCTGAGAATGGGTGTACAGATACAGCCTGGCCCTTATGGTGGAGTTTTCAGCCCTGATTGGGACCTCAGATCCACACTGCCCCACAGGGCAGAGGAAAATAGGGTTGCAGCCAGTCTTTCTCCCCAGGCTGAGGGCAGTTGTGTCACTGGCCTTAAGTCACTCCCGTGACTGCAGTGTGGAGCAAATATATTTCTGCATGGCAGAACATGCAGAATCCATTGGGACAGTAATGTCCTCTCTTGTGAAGTACAACATCAGAGCATTTTGGAAGAGGCATAAGGTGCTGCTAGCACTGTGGCATACTAGGGCCACTGCTAAGACATAGCTGCTCCATGTGTTATCGCTGCTTCTGGAGGGAATGAGACTAACCAGTCGTCACCAGCCAAGAACTCAGGAAGAACCAGCAGGATGACCTCTAGCAGAACCACACTGCCCCCTCAACAAGACCAAAGGGAACACATCAGGCCCAGACAAGTGTCTGCTTGTCCAACCAACCATTTGGTTGCACCAGAAGTAAGCTAGGTTCTTTGGCTAATACTTTGGATAAAATCTCATTAAAAGGAGAATTATTCCATTACTCCCAGTTTCTGCTTTCTTCCCTGCCTGGAAGAGCACTACAATCTGTATATTTTGTCGCTGTATCAGGACAATGTCTTACACATGCTTTTTGAGATCTCCACAAATGCACCCAGCTACCAAACATTGTGGTCAGGACATTTATCTATGGCAAAGGCCACACAACCTTTGGCTTTTATAGCTCTTCTGAGACTCCAGAAGTGTGTTGGCATGCTATCACAACATTTGTTTTCTGGAAAGGGACTAAGCTCAAAGGCATATCAAGGTACTCCAATACTAAGAAGAACTTGCTCTACTACATCTAGAAAAGTTAAGTGTCTTTTTTGAACTGTTTGGCCTGATGAACATGAATAGAAAATTTAGATAATGACCATAGACACATTTTGAACTCTGCCTCCACTTAGAGAATACTAGTAGCACTTGCTCAATGTCCCTTAATGAAATCATTTTGAGTCACACCCCTGGCCCCAAGCTCTGTGTGTGCACATCTAAGAAGCTCTTAGGAAGTTTCCTGTAGTATCAGCACACAGGCCCAGATGGACTTCACCCCAAGTAAAACATGGGTATTGCTTGAAGGCAGCACCAAGAATGATGCTGCAGACAACCTCCAGCACCGTTGCTTTGAGATCCAAGCTGTAGTTCCTTACAGGACTCCTAGCATTTGGTTCTGAAAATGTGTTCCTGGATGCCATATCCTATGGAGTCACACATGAGCAGAACAGGGGGAAGCCAGCGTAAAATTCTTCACAATTAATTTACTTTCTCTTATTAACACTGATTATGTTGAACTGGGTTACAAAAAGTAGAAAAGCCAAGCCTTATGCATTTTTCCAGCCCCACAGTCCAGTGCCCACATATTTAATCCATCTGTAACTGAGGCCCAGCACTGGTCTCCCACATTTAACTAGCTGTAAAACACTGTTTTAACATTAAGACAGAGACTTCCCTTCCCACTTCTCTCTCCCTCAGGTAATACAAGAGCAGACTGAAACTTGGGAGAGATTTGCATTCCACAGTACTCCTATTCCATGAGGTTCTCCATATGAGGACTTACCTGCTGGGGACCACCGCAATAGTAACACCACCAAGATAGACAGTCCAGACAGCACAGACTGTCCTAAACGTTCACTTTAAAGTCACACATATCTGCAAGTCTGCTAAGCATTAGGACCTTTAACACCTTGCCACAACCTGAGTACTATCTATGCCAAGATTTGAACCTCTGATCTCAGTGTTGTTTTCAAATGGGTGAGTGAAAAAAAATCTTCCAACTCACATATAACTGGATCCCTCCCCCTCTTCTGCTCAAATGACAAAAACACAGGCTTAGCCTTGGCCACAAAGTCTACCACCTGCTACACAACTGGAAAAATCTAGCCCTCCAAAACAGCATATATGAATTAAAAACTGTGAACGAACATTCAGTCCAGAATGCTCTNAAAAAAAAAAAAAAAAAGGAAACAGTAACAGCTGTGCAGCCTCCACCACAGCAGCCCTACCAGGGGCCAGTTTTTCTTGTTTTGTGGCTGTGCACCCAAGTAGCTGTGTCAGGTCAAATTTCACGCAAGTTAACTTCCCCTTTGTGGCCCGCAAGTCCTCCTGGCTCCTACCTGTGGCACACAGATTGTGGAGAGGAACCATGCTGACAGCCCAGGAAGATAGCATCCATTCCCAGTAAATAACTAGGTACGTCCAGCTAATATAAGAAAAGGACAGTCTTTACAAAAAGACTGTAGCCTTTCTATCAGCTAGCCAACAACATGCAAAAGCGTCAACGCAAAGCTCAAATCAAAGGTGCTTTCCAGTATTCAAATCCAGATAGAAAACTCTGAAGCATGCTGAAGAGGAGTTTTGGTGTAAAAAACTCTTCTCCAGCTCAGAGAATTAGAGACTGGTAGAGATATGCATTATTCAGCTCAGTTCTGTTCTGATGACTTGTTCAGCTCAGCGGCCGTATTGCAGAAGGTAAACAGGTTTCTTCCCATAATCTTGTTGTCTCTGAGCAGCAATCCATCTGTCTCTCATTTATAGTATTGTCTAGTGGTGTGTCTTCTTACCCGGGTGACACCCCCTTCAGATACTATTTTAATACCACTGAAGACAGACGAAACCCCAGATTTGCCTAAGCAAATTTAAAAGAGCTATTTAAAGATAAAGATGCAGCAAAGCTGAAGCTAATACAGCAAAGATTTCTCAGGAGGCTTCCTAAACGGAGAAATTACTGAGAAAGAAAATAATTCACCAGAAAGATCTACCAAATAAAATGAAGTATAGCAGCTTCTAGTTAGGATACTATAGCAGGGGATATATGCATATAAAGATATCTTGGTATTGTAAATTTTGTTCCTAAGAGGCTTCAGTCTACTAGTGAAAGATTTAAGTTTGATTTTAGTCTTCGATAAAAATATCTAATGCTGAATTTAGAAACCGCTCACAAGCCTGTATCTTGTGCTGTTTTTCAGTACCCAGAGGACAGAAAAGTCCATACCTCACAAGATAAAGATGCTGGGAAACAGTTAATGGGTCAACAGCTGGAAACTCAAAAGCTCAGTGCCATGATCTGGGAATCTATGTACCATGGATCAGTTTTGAGTACTGCAAACTCTGTTGTGATAGTAGGGGTTATTTGCCCTCTCTTTAAATAGATAATTACCCAAGCCATTCAGACAGAGCCTCTTGCACAAAGAAATTACCACTGTTGAGATGAACCAGTTTTTCAAGTCTAACAAACAGATCAGCTCCTGAGGGTATATGGATTGTCTCATTTACTAACCAAGAGTTCCCTTGACAAAGAGGACCTACAGCTATAAAAACATACTGGTTCTCAGTGGCCATTTAAGATAAGATTGAAAAGGCAGAAGCAAAAACTGAATTCAGGAATATGCACAGACTCTAGACTCTGGAAGTAGGTATGTACAAGGATATTGAGGAAGAGGAGAGATCCTGGATTGATTAAAAAGGTCTGATCAAAGCCTGAAGAACACTTAGAGCAATGCCAAAAGTGAAGCAAGGTTAAGCATATGCAGATGTTTCACTGTTCAGTCTCAATCTGTACATGACCTCTTGGACTATCTGAAGCAGGGAGTAAGTGTGTCTAAAAGGCTTTGGGATGCCTACTTGTTACAAGCCTGAAAAGGTAATCAGTAAATCAAAACCACATGCAAAGGCAGAGCATTGGGAGTGAATGTGCTTAAGTGACATGGGTATCTCCAGGTGCCAGCCCAGTTCCAAAGGCAGCTGGGGGTCCTGGCCCTATATCTGAGCAAGGAGGGGATTGATTGCCTGTATGAAGAAAGCAGAAGGATAAAGGCAGTGTCTACAGCCTAGCAAAAGTGAGAAAAACTTCAAAGAAGAGTGCCTCAACCTGGTTGCATCAACAGACAGCAGTCATTTTTCAACTAGCAGCTGAGAATCCGGGAGGGCCACCAGGCTGAGGCACAACAGCCTGGTATAAGTGGGGCATCCCACCCTCAGCCACTGGTCAGATCCTAGCAACCCGGCACAAAATTCCCCCAGGAGGAGGTACACAACACACAGCAAAACCATGCTCCTCTGCCATGCAGTCTCCCACAAACACAGTATGCCTATCCTCCCTTATTTTCACCAGTGTGACTTCTCACAGAGCAGAATCAAAAAAAGAAGCAAAGTCTAGAGACTGCTTCCTTGGTCTCCAGAGCCCAAGGTCCCTAGCAGACTAGTGCTCCAAAATGTTGTGTCCTGGGGGAGTCAACCACACCCCCAGGGACATTCACTGCCTGCAAGGTGGAAACACCTGCAGACCAAGTAAGTAGATGGGCAAAATTCCTGCCTCAGTCTCCCTATGGCTAGAATCTTTCTCTGACCTTGCCACTGCTAGCACAAGCAAATAGGTCAAGGATCTATATGGAAGCATGTTCAAAATCCTCCACCTTGTGCGCTTTTGCCTCTGAAATGAAAGATAACTGACCACAATAAGTACTAATCACATAACTTACTGTACTTCTGGAAGACAGCAGAGTGATAAAGCGCAGCATGTGAAAAACAGAATAAGGCAAATCTCTCCGGTGTTCGTTCATTCTGTCTTTTATCTGTCTTGCCTCTGCTGAATGTAAGCTCTTAGGTATAGAGGATGTCTAACGGTCTCCATCTGTGCAGCACCTTGCACAATAGAGGGAAATTTCAATCAAAGCCTCTACGTATTCAAGACAAGCAGCTGATACTAAATGATAAATATGTAAAATATGTATTACTGTTGCCACAGGTATCTCATGGAGGTAGGTGGAAATACTTGGAACAGACCATATGCATTCCGTCATAGATGTTAATAACTTGTATACTGCAAACTTTCTTCACTTTAAAATCAGTTAAATGGTAAAAAACAGAGAGATGCATCATGTTATGGTGCACAGCTTGTGAGATAACACATTAACACAGAAACTAGCCAAGGCATTGAAAGAGATTACATCAGCTTCTTTTAAACTGAAGATATCATAAAAATCACTCAATTTTCAGAAGATGGGTACTCATCCTTCTTTCCAAAAGTAGGTACCTTGAGAAGACTTCAAGTATTTTTAGATCAAGATCCTCTCACATCAGTAGGCTCTTCCGAAAGCATTTTAGCCCTTTCATTTTTAGTTCTAGTGCACCAGAAGTAAGGAGAAAACCTGAAGCATAATTCTATTAATACAAAAACTCAGGATTATTTTTACTTACAGACAACTATTTTTTGAAATCTTCATAAAATAGTCAGGACAGATCATTACTTATAAGCATTTATCTGTAGTTTGTTCTAAGTATGTACATGTACCAAAACCAGATAACTTGTAACATTTACCAACCAAAGAATTGTCTTGCCAGCAGAGGACACAACCTCTGATGAAATATGGGTTGGAAACCAGAGACATGCATTTTATCTTTTGTTCAAAAGTAGGAGGGTAGAATTGGTGCACCATAGAAATGTTTAATGGGAGAAATAAACCAGAATCTTCCAGAAGTGAGACTCCATGACATGGCATCATTACAGGAAGCTCTTTCGAAAAGCTACACTCTTTATCAGCCACTTCTGAACAAAATCTGAGTCTAAAATCACAAGACAATACTGCCTGACCAGTTCTACAAAGAAGGGCAAACTAAGTTTCAGGAGTCAATAAGAGTAAGACTCAACAGGGCAAGTTTTTCTAGACTTCAAGACTAGAAAGACTCAGGAAAAAAAATTGCAACAAAATTATTTCTTCAAACTATCTTAATCAAAACACATTGGTGTTTTATGTGGGCTTCACACAACACTAATGCAGATTTAAGCCAAGCTAAATGTAGCAAAAGAAGCCACCAAGTTGGATATCAAGGTCCACCCATCCAACACGAAGGACAAAAACCCATGCCAAGTCTGTTTTGATCAGACACAAATAATTGGTGTCTAAAACTGTACTACTCTGGCAGTTGGACATGAGACAAGAAAACCCTGCACCTTAAATACTGGTTCCAGCGCAGGTCAAACTGCAGCTGGTGAAGCAGCTGTACCATTTATTGACCGTTTACTGCAGCAGGTTGGAGGCCTCTGTCTCGTTCAGGAGGTCCCCATCCTGGAGAGGAGGTCCAAGTCTTAATGGTGCCAGTGCCAGGACCCTGCTGAACAGGCCACTGGAAAGTGGCATAAGGGGGCGAGGAGAAGGCAGTGGCAGCATCTCTGCCTAGACCCTGTCTCCTCAACATACCAGCAGACAGATTAGGTCTCCAGCACTGCCCAGCTTATGCCTCTCATCAGGAGAAAAAAAAAATAATTCAGCTTAGAAAGAATTATGGTTCCAAACTGTCATGATAAAAACCTCAGTGTCTTTTAATGTAGTTAGAAGCAGGCTTGTACAATTCAGCTGTGATCATATCCTCTTCCAGGTACATATTACAGAAAAAAAATAACACCCAACAAAAAAAAACCAAACCAAAACAAAACCCCAAACCAAACATAGGAGATTACTGTACACAGAGAAAGAGAGAGAGAGAGAGAGAGAAAGTAAAAATATCACTTATGTGTATAAAATACAGGACACATCATTTATATATATGATTATTATAAACATACCTACAAGATACTAAGCATCATTGTTTAAAAAACATTTAAAAGATCTGAATGCAAATAGCCTGAACTGCAGAAATCCAAGGTTTTCCTCATGTCTAACTCTTAAATAAAGCATTTCAGAACATGATTGAGGTATAATATCTTCTCTCACAAAGGCCGTGTATTAAATTCCTCACTGGCAAAGGAATTTTTATGGAAGGTTAATGCTTCCTGTAACATTTATCCTGGATAGTGTGGCTTCTCAAATAATTTTGTGGGCTTTATTTCCTGCACTGTTATAAAGCTTTATCTTTACCATAATAGCTTTACAAATACCACATCTTCTGCCAATACAAAGGCAGAAGTTATTTCTCAGTCACAGCACACAGGTTAATTAAACACAAAACCCAGGTTAAAATAACATGCAGAGTGGACATAAATATCCAGAAAGCAAAGAGATACTGAGTAGAGGTTGTCATACCCTATGCCACATAAACATACCCAGTCAAAGCACTGCTGCTCATTACAACACTTAAATCTGAAGCAACCACCTTTCAGCCTGAGACCTACTGTCCTCTCTTGTGCCATAAAACAGGTATATGCTCACCTGTAGTGAAGAGCAGACACTGGCACAAAACAAATATTGGGGGTTAGGGCTCTCCAGCCACCACAGAGTACTCTGGTACAAACTCACCAGGCACATACTAGGGGAAAAGGGATGCCTGCAAGTTCCAACGCAGAAAACAGGTGTAAATAGTAAAATAACATCAATTGCACTAATTGGGGATTCAGTTGTTGTGTAAAATGAGTACAGCTGGCATGCTGAGGTGTCAGACAGGGCTGTAGCAGAATAGCAACTAGGAGAAGAGCATAAAATATAGCAAGAAACACACATGCAGCTTCCTCTCATAGCCTCATGCTAGCTGCTCTTTGGAGTTAGGTAGATTTTTTTGTGCATACTGGCATTTTAGCAGACAGACCTAGCAACATCTGATGAGACACAAACCACGGGACACACTACTTCAAGACATGGCTATCCCAGTAACTGCACGCTTCACCCAATGTCACAGAGCAACACCATGGGACAGGCACACCTAAAGAGGGCAGTGATGAATGTACCAAGCCACAGAGGCAATTTATTGGTCATGTGAAAGAAAAGAGACTTGCCAGAGTCAGCTCCAAATGGTTTGGTTAACAAAAAAAGTATATTATGTAAAATGGCACTCATCTACACAGAAGTTCTTGTGTTCTAAAGCTGACCTCTTGATTCCTTCCACATACATTCAGCTCTATCATCAGTACAGTATACACTCCTCCAAACTGACTCAGGCCATCTTCATGTATGTCCTAGTGATGGTACCATTAACAAGAGGTTCTATGACTAGGATATCCTCCCTTCTCAAGCCATCATGAAACATTTCCAGGGGCAGGACAAGGTCATGTTGTGGTAAGGGGATATAGACAAAACAGTAGTAGCCACTCAAGAGATCTGGAGATAGCCCAACAGTGATGCCAGCAAGGGACTAGAGAAGGTTCATCACATCTCATCTGTTTCAGGATCTGAGTGGGAGGGATATCAACAAACTGATGAAGTGCAGGAGAAGCCACCAAGTTGGTGGCACTGAAGCACTGCCCTGAAAGTCCAGGTTGCAGGGCAAGGGCTGGTTCAGCCTGGAGCACAGATGGCTTCAATGCATCTGACAGCATCACAGTGCCTACTGCGAAGAGATTGATGAGACAGGGACAGGCTCCTTCCAACAGTGCCTCCAACATGGGAAGGCAAGAGACAGAAGCATCAGCAGTTTCAAATAGAGACATTCCACCTGGGAATAAAGACACACCCCTTTCCCTGAGGAGGGGCAGGCAGTAGAGCATGTTGCCCAAAGAGGTTGCACTGCCTCCATCTTTAGAGCTCTTCAAGACCCAGATGGATAAAACATGGTCTGATCTCACAGCTGAGCCTACTTTGAGCAGGAGTTTGGACTACAGACCCCTCTAGGTCCCTTCCAGCCCAAATTACCCTATGATCTCACACTATAAATGTCAATAAAAATATAAAAATATATACATATTGTGTATGCACACACAAATACGTATGTCCATGTGTACATGTGCAGTACTGCACTGCAGTAAAACATCACCTCCTCCAGCTATCACTGTGCAGGTTTTGATTTTGATTTGCTTATTTTTGTTGATACTGCAAGAGATGTTGGTCTTGAAAGAGATTTGACATAAAAATTTTTCTCCCTTCTTTCAGCTGAGATGCCTTTCCTCTGCTCTTACTATGCAGAATTTTCCTATTTTGGAGATCTTTGAAGAAGGCTGAACAAGCACAGGAAGGTAACTCACTGTCCTGTGGGCATGACTGACCAGCAAGTTACACATATGACATGTGCTGGCCTCTTGTATATACAGGGTACTCAGCTTTTATAATCCTTTCAGAAGTAAAAGCAAAATCAAATGCAAGTGAAATTTACATACGAGATCCAGTATCAGAGCAGAGCCTCAGATCTTTAGGGAAAAATAACACCTCTTAACATTTCTTTCGAGTTAATGCCTATCATCAGAAAAGGCAAAAATAACTAAAAAAAATAACACAAACAAAAAAACCCCACCCCACCAAACCCCACAAACAAAAAACCAAACCACAAAATCAACAAGATCCAAATTGTTCCTCAGTTACACTCACACTGTGCTACAGAAGTCTCGATTCAGGGCAGAATTAGCCTCACTCTGTCTAATAGCTACCGTAAAAGCGGAATCATTGCACCCCACATGCAATTGAATTTGATGACAAACCTCGCAGTCTTGCCTATTTTTCCTGCTGTGGAAGTTTCTCAATAGCTTCACTACAGTGCAGGTTAGACAGTGCCTCACTGGACCAATGGCCAAGTAAGGAAATATTGCTTCTCATCAGGCTGCACTCCTAAAATTCACCAATTTCAAGCAAGTTTTCCCTCATATTCTAAAGAATTTTACTTTTGTTGAAAGGGGATGAAGAACAAAGCAAAAGGGTGTTCTTTATAATTGTGTAAAAATCACCACTGGCAGAATATTTCTACATTTGCTTTAATCCTGACTTTCTTTTAAATCAAGACGTCATTCTGAGAAGAGCTTGGTTATGACCCAGTTTCAACAAACAGTACGGCAACCTGGGCTGATCTAGGTTAAATGCCAAGAGGGTCATCGTTTTGAGAGTGTAACGACACAGTGCAACCGTGAGTAATGTCATGTATAGCACCAAAGAAGCTGCACAAATGAGCTCCGAGAAATAGAAAGACAAACAGGTGCTGGGTAAAGGGGTGTTGTCATCTGTCTCCTTCAGCAGTACTGAAGACCTGAAGGTAAAGGAGGAGGGGGCACCTACCAGGGTTGCTACAAAGTCGGCTTTACTGCTACTGCCTTTATGACAACAATATAAAGTAACTCCCACAACACAGTTGAAGATAAGCTCTTTAAAGAAAATATAAAAGCATTAGCTCGGCAATTCATCCGAACCTCATCATGCATCGTAGACATTTTTGAAGTTTAACAAAGAAAAGCACATCATTAAAGAATACTGCTCTATCACCATTCTTATGCAAATCTTTTCAGATAGTTGGGTGGAAAATTCCATCTAACACGCAGTGAGAAATAAATGTTGCAGGGTGGAAATTTCAGCTATACCGAGTGCATCTATCACTTGTATAATCCAAACTACTGTATGTGCCCTGACTACAGAATTAGTATTGATCCATTCACCATGTAAACATCAAGTACTTTCTATTATTACTTGAAATAGCATGCTATCACAATTTCTATTTCCTCCCTCTATCTTAAATAGAAGTATTGCACATTAGCTCTTCCCTTCATGTACTTTTTTGCACAGCTATCTAACTACAGTGTTCAAGGCTGTTCTGGGTTTCCTGCAGACATCTGCAGTATTACCATCAAAGTACTTTATTTTCAAGTCATCTCTGATGGAAGGCAATACAACTTTCATTTACACTGAAACCTGTTACTGTGGCTTCTCTTGGTAAAACACACAGGGTCCTTTGTTTTAAGATCTCTGTTGTGACTACCATTACGAATGACTACATCAAACAGCTTTCCCAAATGTTACTCACACACCTCTCATGAGTATCACTATGATAAGAGTGGACTGCAAGAGCCTGATAGCTATGTCATCTGAGCACACACAAGTGGGGGAAAAAATCATGATTTCCACCTCATCTGTCTCAACAAAAAAGCTGATCCTGCTAAAATACAGCTTTGAAAAGTGCTGGGAGATGCTTAGAAGCATAACATGCTTCACCTCTTAGGATCTTGCTTTGTCTCTGAGCATGGTGAAAAATTTAAAATGGAAAGGTAAGGGCTTGTCTCCAGAAAAAAATATGAAAATTTTAGATTTGAGAGTTGGTCATAAAATCTGGAGACTTCAGCAAAACAGCAATGCTGCTTTACAGCTGTGTGGCACATTAACTGTTTCTCCAGTACACCACAACCCATGCATTTTGCATTCTGCATGCTGGGTCACACCATCATCAACATTTCTCTTATTATTCAGTGCAAAATGAAGTGTCTTCAGCCCATACAACTGCTGCTGTCAGAGGAGAATTTGCTTCAAAGAAAATTTATAGATTGCAATGGAAACTTCTTCCCCAAAGAACTACAGTATCCACTCTTACTGCAGCCCAGCAGAAGCTAAGCCTCCAGCTTTCTCAATAGTTTGAAAATCCCCATATACAGCTTCTGGAAACATTCACACCTCCCTCCCTCCACTTTGCATTGGCGTTCCCATGTATAAATAATGCATCCTGGTGAAGCTTCACTCACAGTTCAGGCTGCTGCAAAAATAGAAATGCAGTGACACCCTATCCAGACAAATTCTACAAGAACTAGGATTCTTCCAGTAGTGTAAAGAAAGCATGTTCTGTAGGCCAACAAGGAGGGATTATAGTTGAAAACATTTCATTGATAATGCCCCGCTGCCTTCTTTCTGGAACCATTGATTCAAGTCTCCGTCTGAGCTCAAACACTATGCGTCACATGGCTGAGATCATGTCTCCATGGCAGCCAGACCCCAAGCCATTTAAAGCTTTAAATGTCAAAAGAGACTTCATGGATTGCATCAGGGAGTCCTGCAGCCTACAGGGAGAAAGGCCAAACATTGCCCAGAGTAAACCCCAATGCCTCCACTTACCTCTCTAAAATGAGAGTGGTGATAAAGACCTCATGCAGTACTTCTAAAAGATCCACCAAAGAAAATGAGACCAGAAAGGGAAAGGAGCACAAGCAACATCCAGTGGTCTTCTCTGCTTGATGGATGCAAGAAATGGTATGGCCTGCTGCCACAGTCAAAAGCATCTGTGTCTATCCCTGGTCACAAAGAGCAAACAAAAGTGAATTGCACAAGCCATGACCACACAAGCACTCTGCACTGGGCAGTCTTCTACTCCATGTAGACAAAAGAAGTAGATCCCATTTACTTAGGTCTGCTTTTTAGACAAACACTCACAGCAGAAGCACCTGTGCTTCTCTACTCTCCATCTGCCACCCATGACAGCAGCACAACCCCACAAAGTGTCCACATGAGATGTGCTTCCTATCTACCACACAGCTGTGTGTGGAATGTCATGAATGCTTGCTCTTTGATCTCCCTAAATTCAGGAAGACCAGAAGGCCTAATAATCTAATAAGCACATGGATTGCAAAACCCATCATCACCCCATCTTCTCTAGACACTGAGGATGGCAGAACGCTTTATTTCCAGGAGAACAAGAGTGCATCTTACATATCCCCCTCTCAGAAGCCAGAACAATACAGCCTCCAGTCTCAGAGCTCATGCCGGTGCTTCTCACCACGTTTCAAACACAGGCTACCTAATGCCACAGCACACCAGTATGTCAGCTGCAATCAAAATTCCAGCAGCTCTGAACCCAGAAAACATCCGGGCAATCTCAAGCCATTTAACAGCAACGGCAGACACTAAAGGGTAAAGAGGACCAAGAAGGTGCCCAAGCACCTCCCATTACAAGCTCATTTCCCTCAACAGAGCTGCAGCCCCTCCCCAAGAGACCCACATAGAAAACAAAGGAGCCAGATGGTAAACGAGCGTGGTTTAGACATCATTCTTTTCGACATTACTGGAGTGGTAATGATTTATGCCAGCTGATAATCTGACCACTGGGTTTTGGGGTGCTGGGGGGAACAATCCCCCCTTCTCCCCCCCCTGTTCCCCCCCCCCCAGAAGACAGCAATCAAAAAGCCCTGCTTCTGGGGAAATTATGTAAACTTCAGGCATGTTTCTTATTGTTTTTAATGCATCATATAGGTCTATGGTCCCAAGGAACTGCTGACAGCCATCTTCTGAGAGCAAATCTTTTGATATGACCCAAGGAAAATAAAAGGTTCTTTCCTCAGAAAAACAAATACGCCGGGTGCCTGGGTGCACCCAAGATTATCAGAGAAAAAACCCCAACAGGAAGACAGAAGACTACCTCCAACTTCTGTCTGATATAGAAATATTCAGGACTCGACAGGAACATCTCTTCTTCAGCTCCTAACTTCTCAAGTGTGTCTCAAACCTAACAAAACCAAGATGTCTTCCAGCAGCTCTTCCAGGCCCTGCTTGAGCTCTCCTGTTGGGAATTTTCGATGTAAACACAATGCTGGTGTTCTGTGACTTGTCAGCCAGATTTAGCCATAGGGCTGCTGCAGCAATCAGTGACCAAAGTCACTGGGAAGAAGGTGTTCACAGAACCTGAAAACAAAACTGGAAACCCAGCAGCAGCACTCAGGGCAGATGGGCACCTAAACTACTCCAAAAACATGAAGGTGGTACTGTCAGGTACCCTGAAATTCACTGGTAGCTAAAGAAGTAATTCCCTTTAGACTTTCTGAAAGCCCCAGCCTTTGGGAAAATGATCAGAGATCACTGTGTTAAAAACACATCATGGAAGGAGATGGAAATAACAGGAGAAGAAACAGAAGATGTGCAAGGGGGATGCAGGGGATAAACGCATCATCAGCTCATAGTAGATAAGAATGGAGCTGCACTTCACTGCCATGGGAAAAACTGACAGCTATGCTGTAGCTTGTGGGCATATCATTACCAGTTTGGTCACTTGCTTATCTTTCTATCGCCTCTGTGTACTCTGCCCAATGCAGTCTTTGCCAGACCATCAGCTTGCTTTAGTTTTCCAGCCACGCTTAAGATACCATGAGTCTCAGTAATAGAGACCTGTGGACAATCCCTGTTTGATTATTTAAGGTTGTGCTATAAAACATGCTGAAGTGTTCTGTTTTTTTAATTTAGCAATGTAAAAAAAATGAAACTGCTATCAGAAATTACTTAATAAGTCTTGCCAGTAATCTCACACAACTGTTAATTATAAGGTCATAAAACCATTCTCCTCTCACTTAGACTAAAATAGTCATCTTACACAAAGCCAGGTACCTAAGTGGCAGTTAATGCTTACTCACTCATTTTGCAGACCATCACCATCAATATCTGCTGCATATTCCCAAGAAAGACCAACATACTTTTCACCATTACGGCCACATCTTCTCATGATCAATGAAGCCTGCTCCCTCCACTCTTAGCCCCTCAAAAGTAGCAGGGAGTAAATTGTGCATCAGATGAACCATTCTAACAGCCCAAAACCTAGGAAACCTGGGGTTTGGAGTGTCCCATTGTCTCCCCCCTGTCTTACATGCTATTGTTCAATTAAATGAGTGTGACCCTAGACAGTGATTTCCATCAGCACATCTATCCACATGCAAGGCTGGTACACATCCTAGTTCTCACAGCTGAAGGGTCTTTTGCATTCCCTATGTAGGTCTGCAAGATGAGTGGAGTCACTCCAAGGTGATTGGCCATTACTTTGCTGAATAAAAGCCTCTAAACAGCAGCACAGCAGCTTCCCTCTCCTGCTACTGCTGCTGACTTCAAAAGGGTGCTTTATGTTTGTTCACTTCAAAATAACCACAAGCATTTCTTCTTGAGAGAGGATTTTGGAAGTGCCTGTCAAAGCCAGCACTTTGACACCAGTCCACCACCAGCACTCCAGAGACAAGGAGAGATTGCAACAACCTCCTGTGTCTGCGAGCTCCCAGCTGGCTGCCTTTTGGGTGTTCCTCATTCAGCATGCAGTTTCCTTATGGTGCCCATGCCTTGTAACACACTGGAGCCCAGAGGTGAAGCTGTGGGACCTGAATCACAGCAGTCAAACACACTGAAGCTCAAAATTTTGCCTCCCTTGTGCTCTCCATTAATTCCCACCCTGATGCAAATCCCTGCTCAGAGCAGATACTGCTTCATCTGGTGCTCAGGTGCAGAGCACAGGGTGCTGATAGGAAACAGTCTCTTCTCTCTTTAGCCCTGCACTTCTCTTCAGCTTTAATTATGTTGGCACCTTCAGCTGTGTTCACCCCTCCTTCTTCTGCCAACTTCATGTACAGATCTCTGCATCTGAACTCTGCAGATGTGAACTCCAGCTGCACAGCCATCCCACTGGCAAAATGTAGTTCAGTCCCAGCAATCACCCAGCCCTTCTTGATCACTATTGCAATGTCAATTAGAGTGAATTTTCCATGGGGGTAGTTTCTGTCATGTAGACGTATTGTGGATGTGTGTCTACACAAAGGCTTTCCCCAGGGAAACCTCCACAAGATTATTCAGGATGGAATGACTACTAGCCTGCAACTGCTCTAAAAATCAGGAGCAAGTGAAGATGCAGCAAGTTAGGCAGCTCCTTCTCCTACAGTAGTACTAGGACATGTACATAGGTCAATTAATTTGCTATAAGGCACAGACAATCTGTAAAACAGTAATTAATAGCCCAAGCTCTGGAGTCTTAATAATGGATTGCAGCAAAGAACTGAAGTCCAAATCCTCAAGGGTATTCAAATGTCTAAGTTCCTTTGGTTTCAGCACCATTAAGTATCTGCGCTTGACCTACGGAATTTCACCTGCAAAAGCAAGGCTGCACTCGTATCACTCATAACACCATTTCCTTCACTGAGCTCATAAAGACTTCAGAACCAACTTGCATGGAAGCATGATAGTAGGTGGTCTTTAACAACCCTGGAACAAGCTACAAGGGCAGTCCAATAAGAGAAGCATCTTTTTTTTGTATAACATTTTTTTTTTAAATTGTGTGACTCTAAATGAATCCCACAAAGACAGTTAGTTGGATCCTATGAAACAAGAAGGCTACACTTGGCACCTGCTGCGTTACAGATTGTGCCTGTGAAATTGAATTTACAAGGACACCACCAGAGAGAATGGCAAAAAACAAGGAGCTGTTGAAATGATGTATTTCCCTATATTATATTAATAATTTGTCATTAAGAATAAGCAAAGACTGCCATCCACTTAGCAGTGAACATCTTCAATAAGTCTTCAGCATGGGACCTAAGCTATTTACAAAATCAGCTTTTTGGGAGGATGACTCTATAGTACATTGCTAATGCACAAGAAACTAAACCCAGCTGACCTGCTAGTAGGACTGTCGTGTGCGTATGGCTATAGAAAAGGTCACACTGTGAGTGACAAGTGGCACTGCCGATGTAAGTGCACTCTGTAGAGCTGAAACCCAGGCACATTGCTAATGCATAGGTTTAAAAACATACATCCCTAGACAGAAGATGTATCAAGACCCCCAGACAGCTGCCTGATGCTCGGGCTTGTCTGTTGACAGCAGAGAAGAAATCTCAGCAGGTCAAAGCTAACCACTGACTTGAACGTGTTAGTAGGGGAAGAGCCCTGTGTAACTCAGCCGAAACCTGCAGCACACGTCCGGCACGTGTGCACGTGTCTCACACACAGAAAAGACAACTGTGCTTGCGTGAGCAACTTTTTCCCAATTTGCGAGCCTGCGAGCGAGCAGGCAGCCACACCAAGGGTCGCTGGCACTGTCAGAAGATGCGTCCCAAAAAGCGCAGCAGAGCAGCTCGTGGTACCGTACACAGCAGCATCAAACTTGTTGGGAAAAGCACCGGCCTGTGGAGCGTGACCTCCAACCAGCTTGTGGAGCCAGGGGACCAACTGGTGCTGACCACCCACCGCCGCGGCGGCAGCGACCCCCGAGCGGAGGAGCGGCGGGTAGGCAGCTCCCGGCTCCGCCTGGGGCTGCCG
>VZTM01005906.1:66357-78346 GCA_013400555.1 Jacana jacana | reverse complement strand
GAATTAAATTTTATTATAATGGAGGAAAATAATATATGAATATTTTTTTTGAAGTATTTGCTGTGGATAATACAAGAAAACATAGTAATAATACACAGACAATACAAATAGTAATACCTCTGAGAGAGGGATCCCATGAAGAAAAGGGTTGGGTTTACTAATAATGTATTTTAAGTAAGGATTTCAGACAAGGCTTTCAGATACTGCTGCTTTCTTTTTCAATTGTTTACTTGGAGTGGAAGGAGCTACGTACTGACCTACCACTGAACCCCAGGATTTAGATTTGGCTGACTTCACAGAAGAGCTTTTGTAAAATGGGCTCCTGTTTGTGCCTGAGGTCGTGTTACATTTGTTGTCATCAAACCAGCAGATTTAATATGCTAATGATTCTGATGTTACAAAAATATCCCAGGTAGTGAGAAAAGAAGCATATTTTGGCTCTCCAGATGCCAAGATTAAAAGAAAAATCTATTTCATTGCTCAAAAGTTTTGCTTAATCGCAGTAATGTTTCACAAACTTGCTGTTTATTCAGCAGTGGTTTAGTCTTGACTTCCATGAATTACTCAGAGAAAGAGAGAAACTGTTTAAGATGGAGGGGGGAAAAAATGAAAAATATAACAGCCATGCATGAAGGATTTTTTTGTGAACAAGATTTGATTGTGCTCTTGCTTAGGGCAAAATAGAAAGACATTGCTGTTTAATGTATTGCAGACAGGCAGTATGCTAGAATCAACCTATTGCTGTTGAAGTTGAGGTCAAAACATTCTTCTTTATTGAAATACTCTGCTTCTAGTAGGAACCCAAAGAACTTAAAATCTGTTTTGTTTCAGGAAAACATTGAAAAAAAAATGAAAAGTAGGAGGCAGCAAGGAAAACAAACAATTCCAGCAGTATCTTTCTCTTGTTTGGAAGATCAGATCTTGCTTAGACAACCAGAGATCAGTTTTCTTCGTTATTACTTACTGATTTGGATTGACTGTAATAACTGATTAATCTGAACCATTAGAGTGGAGGGATGGCTGTTGTGATGGATAATCATAAATGTTGACTTACCGGTCCTATTTGAAAACAAACTGGCTGAGCCATCTTAATGAGGTTTTCCTGGAGTGTGTACACGTTTCAAATAATTAAAATTAAATTAAATCTGAGGCCCATGTAATTACAACTGAATTTATTTGATTATATTCTCCCCAAGGAGGGTAGGTACAAAAGGTTTCAGTAATTTTAAAACTTCTTTCAATTCGTAGATGTTATGTCTCTGTTAATTGTCAGTTTTGAAGAGTTAATGACATTGGAAATATTTCTGGAGTGCTTTCAGCAGTATCCACTTGATTCCAGCTCCCACTTAGCCTTTTCTAGGGATGGTTGTGAGCAGTGGGCTTGAGGAAGGAAGGTCGGATAAGCCCCTATGACCATAGACTGGGAGGGAACCAAAAGTGGGGACATTTTTTTCCTGTTGCATTTGAGCTCTTAAAGCATTCAAAGTACACTTTTTTCTTAACATTCAGTAAATCAATATTTGCTTATAAAGTAAAAGCTGAATATAGAATAGGTATCAGCTTCCTAAAGCATTTATGTATTTGTGATCACTTCTGTGTTGCTCCTTAGGAGTTATATCAGAGTGTGTTTGTTCATAATGGAATATATAGAATGAAACAAGTCAGCACTAAAAGAAGGTTCTCTGTTTAAAAAGTTGTAAATTACTGTTAAACTGGTGTGAGTTGTTAGTTAAATAGGTGTGAATGTGTAAACTTTGAAAATTTGTACTCCACTGTTCCTTGGACCAGACCCGTAATAATACATTCCTCAACAAAATGATAATCAAAGCAGATCTTTCAGATAGTGCAGAGTAGGCTGTCAGAGCTTCTCCTGGAGAATTTTATTGAAGTTTATGAGTAGATTTTTATTAAGTGTTCCTAAGTAAAGTATGCATGTATTATCTAGCTCAGAAGGTAGAAAAATATTCCATTAAGATCCCTGAGCTTGCTTTTTATAGTGGATATACTCAGGCAGTAACTCTTAGATTAAAAACAAAAAAAAAAAAAACAAACCAAAATGATCATAAGTTCTTGTAAAAGTAATGCTAATTCTCTGAGATAACATTTTGTTAACTGTAGAAATAAAAGCAGTCAAAATATTTAAGGAAAAGTGTCCAGCTGACTCTTAAAAATTATATTCATGGGAACTCCTTCTTCTTTACCATTTTTTCCTCTAATTAAACATTAAGTTTGCCTGAAAATTCGGGGTAGCTCAGGACTTGAGTAAATTAAATCTGCCTATCATGTCTGTAGCAGTATCAACACTAGACATAGTAATGTAGCACAGGGACTGAGGTTCTACTGAGATGTAAAAATAGGAGACCAAGAAGGAAGCCCTGGAGCCAAACTGATAATGTGCATATGTAAGGGTGTAAATAACAGTCAGTCAAAATGAGAATAAAATTCTAAAGTAACAAAGGTAGAGGTAAAAGATTCTTCTTAAAAAAAAAAACAAACCAGCATTTCCTAACATGGCTCAAATGACACAAGACCTGAACCAGGTAGCATTTTGCCTCACCTCTGTCTTACCACAAGTACAGAGTTGGGCAGGTCTACAGCATTGCAGATGCTGTATATTGGTGAACATTGTCTTTTTTTCCAGTAGTCATTGTGTGAATCTAGCTATTCAATTGTCCACCTTTGGCTCTGAACTTTTTCTCAATGCAGAAAGTTGAGGAGTTGTTTCGAACGTTACTAAGACTTGTGTTCTAGGAGATGGTCTGAATTAGACAATTATTTGGGGTCTCTTTATATTGGGTCTCTTTAGCTTGGAGGAGACTGAGGGGAGACCTCATTAATGTTTATAAATACGTAAAGGGTGAGTGTCAGGAGGATGGAGCCAGGCTCTTCTCAGTGACCTCCAATGGTAGGACAAGGGGCAATGGGTGCAAGCTGGAACAGAGGACGTTCCACTGAAATATGAGGAAAAACTTCTTCACAGTGAGGGTGACTGAACACTGGAAGGGGCTGGCCAGGGAGGTTGTGGAGTCTCCTTCTCTGGAGACATTCAAAACTCGCCTGGACACGTTCCTGTGTGACCTGATCTAGGTGTTCCTGCTCCGGCAGGGGGATTGGACTGGATGAGCTTTCAAGGTCCCTTCCAATCCCTGTGATTCTGTGATTCTGTGATTTTAACACCATGCATGAGTGTTTCCATCTGTTTGTCATTCCTATTGCATCATGAACCACAAATATCTAAAAGCAGACACATTCATGAAAAAACTCCATCAACAATTTAAATACTCCTTGTAATTAATTACACTTTTAATGTGCACGTCTTTTTATTTAAAGTAAACCAATTTTTCTGACTGTATTTTCCAGTCAATATTTAGGCATACAGTGTAGGGCAGAGCTGTGGCACAGGAAAGCACGCCTTCTTACGGTGTTGAGCATGGAGACCTCCTCAAACAGGAAAAGCGACGCTGATGGGCATCACTTAAGGCAAAGTTTATATTTTCATCTATTTATTTATTATTATATTTTTAAGGCAAAGTTTATATTGCTAGATATAAAAAGTCTATATACAAGTATTGAAAATGGTATTGTAAGATCGTGGCTCAGACGATGATTTTATCATTCTTTGGAGAAGAATCAGTTCAGCAGTAGCTGACAGAAGCATCAGCTTTTGGTGGTACAATGTTCAGGAATTCCACGTGACAGCGATTTGCTGCATTATTTTTTTTGTTGTTCTTTTCTTAAATAGGGAGCTTATATTCCCTGGCTGTGGCATTTCTGGTTGTGATTCACAACACTGTGCAAATGTCAAATTTATCTTGCAGAACTGAAGCGCTACTGACCTTGTGTTTATAGTTCATAAAACTTTAGCTATCATTCGTTTATATGTGTGGAAATTCATCATAATTTTATGCAATGTGTGGGCAGAAATATATACATTTTATATGAGCTGACCATTGATTAATATATATGCTTGAGCCTTTTAATAAAGCATGAGTGATTCAGTATAATCTGTGCAGTCTACATGGCTTTAAAACCTCAAGCAAAATTTTGCATCCCAAAATAAACACCAGTAAAAAAATAGATATTGATAATTTTTTCCCCATGCTACTTTAAAAATAATTAATGCTTGGAACTGGCTTTTCTATAGTAAGTTAGGTTCAACTTCCATAACTTGGCTGCATTACAATTTTTAAAATACTTTTCTTCAAAATCAGCTTTTCACATTTATAGTACTCTCACATTTATATTTTACTACACATAGCATGGATAATAATATATTTTTTTAAAAACAGGTTTTATGTATGGATTCCCAGTGTTTACATATAGTTAGACTGAGAGTTACCCGTTCATTTCTACTGGGAAATGAAATACCTTTTTTATTTTTAAAAAATTAAACATTTTAAACCATATATTGAAAAAGTGTTTTCAACCCAGCACAATATTATGTCATAAAATATTCATTATCCTAGCTCTATACTGAATATAATTTCCAAAGCCCAGTACCAGGAGATGGTACTTTTTTCTTTCCCCAAACAGTTCGAGTTGGTGGTTCTACATTAACTTACACTGCTGCTGTAGCTGATACGTTCCTCTTGAGGGTTACTAGAAAAGGGACTCTCATACCCTGCTGTTAGGTGACCTGTTTCACTTTTCCTTCCACTTCTGAAGTTTCTGCTTAGTAAGTTTGCATCACTTCTCTAAGGTGTCTGTTTCTGGTAAGGTACTGTGTATTTGGCGTGCTGCTGAAAATCCTATCTGAGTAGGCTGCTGGTATCAAAGCGAATTTCAAGCCAGGATTTTTCCTTCTTCCTTAAGTACCTGGTGGAGAGGGATGTGTAAGCTCCGGTTCTGACTCTTTAAACAGAAGAGCCTCTCAGATTGCCTATCTCTGTGTGGTAATCCTGTAAAATTTTAACTTTTTTTAAACTCAGTGCCATCTACACCATCTATCACCTTATATCCTCATGAGCTTGAAGTTTGATTTTTTTTTTAAAGCTCTGAAACAGCTCGTTTTATGCCTCCCTGGGTAGAGTGAGGCATCTTATTCTCCGCTGACCATAATCCATGAGCCTGCCTTATAGTTTTTTCCTGCTGTAAATAACTCTGCCTTTGAAAAATCTCTGTTTGGTGAGGAGCCTGAACTCACGATGCCGACTGCTGTCTTAATCCAGTTATATGGTACTGGGACGGCACCAGGTTTATCTAAAGCATGTGAAACCAGCTCATGCCTGGGGAGTGCAGAGGGAAGGTGCTCACACCACTGCCATCACACACCCAGGGTTGATGCCTGGACTGGGGTTTGCAGGAATCCAGCAACAATGAAGAGACATGCTGGAGTTTTAAGTACTCTGAATGTATAAGTTAGACACCACAAGTAGCTCAATGTAAGGAATGATACTGTCTCTCCGATTTAGTGCTAAAGACCAGGCACCCAGGATATTTTGGTAGATATTACCTGCCTGTCCTGGCTTGATATTGCTGTCCTTTGGGGGAATCTAGGTTGTTTCTGAACTGAAAACAAACTCTCAGGAATAATATTCAGGCATACATGTTAAATGCCAAGCATGACAGATACAATAGGTCTGTGAATATTCTAGCGGTTAAATCTGGTGGTGCAGTTCAAATCCATCCATAGCTTTTCCTTCCTCTGCATAAGGACTGGCTGGTTGCTCTGACTGAGATGAATCTTAGGCAGCTTGGCCAACAGCCAGCCATGCATGCATCTGACTTTATTATGATTGTCACACTTATTTGCAAATTTAATTGGTAAAAATTCAGCACACTTTAGAAGCACCATGCTTTTTTTTCAGTCAACCTCCCTGTAACTCTTCATAGAATCATAGAATCATAGAATCATTTAGGTTGGAAGAGACCCCTGGGATCATCAAGTCCAACCATGTACTCTTAATGTACATTTGTCTCATACTGTGATTGTATCTGTAGCTGTGCTAAGACAGTACAAGTAATTAACTCTCATTTGTTTATTCTTCCTTTTTCTGTTCTGCATGTGCTGTTCATATGCCAGGGAAAGCCATAGAAGAAAAGTAATGCTTAGACAAAAGTACTTTATAATTCACCTTTGTATGACTATAAATCCTGGCTTGCATAAAAAATAGTGTGACCAGCAGCAGTAGGGAGGTGATTGTCCCCCTGTACTCAGCACTGGTGAGGCTGCACGTTGAGTATTGTGTCCAGTTCTGGGCACCTCAGCACAAGAGAGATATTGAGGTGCTGNGGTGTAGGGGAGAACTTGTAGAGTAGGGCTGATGGTTGGACTTGATGATCCCAGGGGTCTCTTCCAACCTAAATGATTCTATGATTCTATGATTCTATAAATATGGGGATTACAGAGCAATGATTGAACCAAACCCTGTTGTGTCTACCTAAAGAGCTAAAATGCCTTTACATTATTAAAGAAAGTCAGAGCCAAATTAGTTGGCGTGGGTTTGTTATTGACTAAATTAATAACCCAGCCAGATATTGCTGTCACTGAAATCTGAAAGGAAGTTTGAACCCTTCTGACTGACTGATTTTTTAGGCAAGTTACCTGACTTTTCCCGTGCCTTTTATTTTTACCAAAAGCGTGAAAGCTTTTAGGTCAAGAAACAGAATGTAAGAAATGCTGAATGATTTTAGATGTCTTGTTTCTTGGTTGCACAACATAAGGCTTGCTAAAATGTCCTTGGTTTCCCAAGGTGGAAATTTATTGTTGTGAAACCTGTGCCTGTTTAAAGTAGACTCAGAAAAGACAGCATACACTTGCTAGTTGTGAATAACTTCTGCAAAGGACAGCTCTTCATATAAGATACTGCTCCAATGCAGAATCCCATCATTTGGCTCTTGGCGCCTAGAACAACTCAAAATTAGGTTTGACTTTTAACTGTGTGATTATAATAGTGAATTAAGTTAAATAATAAAAGTAAAGTAATATAGGGTATCTTTATATCATCGGGTATCCTACAGAATGTAGGAATATGTGATGTTTATATTCACAGGTGGAAACGGTTGTTCATTGCAAGGCACATTTGTGCTAGAGATACATTTTTCCTTTAGGTATACTGAAAACATGCAAGGTTTTAGGTGTATTAATCATTTTTCAGCCCTTAATGCTTGCTAACACTCAGGTTCCTCCAGTTTGTATTTGTTATATTGTTTGTAAGCAGATCCTTAAAACAACTCTCTTATCAACAGCAGCCTCTGATAAATAATACATAATCCCCAATAATGAAATGAGTAGATGATTGCTTGCATTTTAAGTAACAATAGCTTTTTTCTCTCTCCATAGTTTTTCATCAGTCATAGATTGAAAGATTTGCTCCCAGAAGAGTTCAAACTCTGGAAGCTTTCCACTTGCTCAAAGAGGCATGGATATAATTTATAAAATCAAGATGTATTTGCTCAAATTGTCAAAGATTTGTCTTTAGCAAACAGCATTAGGAGTCAAACGCTGAAAGTGATCTCCCCACCAGATACAGATTTGTCTCTCTCCCTCCCAGTAGACTATTCTCCATTTGGAGACACATCAGTGTAAATACCAAAACCAAAAAGCCTGTGTTTTACAGAAGATCATGGCCTTTATTGCAAAATTTTATTCCTTCAGCGATTTCAAATATTGTTGAATTTATAATTCCAAACAATAAGCTTGTCTTTTAGCAGGTTTAGTTTATGCTGTTTGCAGGCCAAGTGATTTCTTAAGACATACCATGGACTTAGTGGCATGAACAACAGATGAGAGTTTGAGATGATGAAGATTAAGGAAATGTATTACACTTCCTTTAGTAATCTAAAATTACTTTGGGATGAATCATTAGCAATGAGCTTAACAAAGGTATAAAAATACTGTGCTAGCCCTGTGCTAATAAAAAGACCGCCAGCATCTTTATTTTATAATAATCTTGAAATAAAAATGCTGTTTAGAAGACGGGGACAAAGCAGGCAAATATGGATAATTACTTTTATAGCAGTTATTTTGAAAATAAAGTCAAAATGAATAATCTAATATAATTCAGTTTCATTTTAGTTTCATTTAACAGTCAATGCCAGTATTAGATTTTCTGCGAGAAGCCATTAGTTGAGTTTGTGTCAGATCTTTGCAGCGAGGATAAGCAGCAGCTGGATCTACTCTCCAAGCCCTGCCCCGGTGTGCAAAACCCGTCTCTGCTCCGGGTGTGATTTTTTGACAAAGTGCAGGTTTCCTTTAGGCAGAGCACATCCTGAGAGCCTCCACCCAGCTTCTCTGGGGAGGCAGGAGGGCACAATGCTGACTTGGCCTCTCTAGGTCACATCTGTAATAAACATGACCTTTTTCCTCATATAACCTAAAACCTAAGTGAATTATTATAGCTGTGTCATAAACCAGCTTCACTTTGTAACTGAGCAGGCAGGAGTCTTAGATGTCTCCTGTACCCACAGGTTGTATTGCCTTTGTGGAACTGGATGACTCCCCCCTTTCCCGCAGCCCAGCTACAGATATAAAAGAACCTGGCGTAGCTTCTTCTCCCATTAATAAAATCCCCTGCCATGCACAAGATGTCCTGCCCAATATAGTATTTTGCTCATGATGAAGGTAAACTGTCCTTCCTTTCTGAAGAAGAAATGGAATTTTAAAGCTTTGAGATGCGGCTGCTCAGCACTTACCCTGCATTCCCTGCATGTCCAACCCAGTCTCTCTTTCATGTGTCATTCCGGCTTTTTTCTGTTGTTATTGCCCTTTCTCCCTCCTGGACACGGATATCTAAATTGGTTTTTCAGAAATAGGACTCCTGCATTGTAATGGTGCATTATAAGATAATGTTTGTTTTCTCTCAACTTTTTATAATGTTTAATTAAGGATTCAAAAGGATCTTTTTCTTTATGCTGGTTCTTGGTTAGAGGGGGAACAAAGTCCCTCAGGATAACTACTAAATTATTTCTTAGTAAGGCAGGCTTGTGAGGCTTTGTTTCCACCGGATTAGCTAAAATGCATGCTGTCTGTTCACTTGAGTCACAAAGGCCCTGATTCTATGAAATGAACTGTTAAGTTCAATGGAATGACTTCTGCCCAAAGTTATTCAATTTTGCAGTAATTCATGCTGGTACAGTTTGAGGAGGGCAGACATAGTAGTTTCTAGTGTCATCTAATTTTTCAGTATTCCACTGACACAAACTCTGTCTTGCAAAGTGCTGAACTTTGTGTTAGCAGTATTTCCCAAGGTTTTCACAGAAGACCTTCATGTCTAGTATCTATATTCCCGCTCTGGCAGGGGGATTGGACTAGAGGATCTTTCAAGGTCCTTTCCAATCCCTGATATTCTGTGATTCTGTGAAAAAAGCGCTTAACGATTTAGGCTGGACATTAGGAAAGAATTCTTCCCAGAAAGAGTGGTCAGTCACTGGAGTGGGCTGCCCAGGGAGGTGGTGGAGTCGCCATCCCTGAATGTGTTTAAGAGTAGATTAGATGTGGTATTGAGGGATACGGTGTAGGGGAGAACTTTGTAGAGTGGGGCTGATGGTTGGAGTCGATGATCCCAAGGGTCTCTTCCAACCTAAATGATTCTATGATTGAAGAATTTTATTTGCTGAGCCTGATTCTCTGAGATATTTTACAATACATGTATGTCTTCCTAAGGTGATCTTCCACTTTCAAGGCAGAACAAATTGCATGGATATGGTAATGGTTTATAGTGAACTATTTGTATTAATATTACATGTAATGTTCATTTCTGAAGCCAGAAATGGAGGTGCCATAGGTTGTGTTTGCTGTTCCTTGGCTAAACGTTTGCCTGTTGAATGTACCAGCCTTGTTTTCCCTGCAGTGACGCTGTTCTGCTTTGAATGGGCTGGGGAGGCTGAGGATCTGTTCCCTGAAATTGAACCCCCTGAAGCTTTTTATGTTGCTGAGCCTACCTGGTTCATATTCCAAAGGATGATGGAATGTGATCTACTGTTTGGGTGCATGAAAGCTGATTAAAATTGCATTTTCATGTATTTATTCTGAATGCTGCTTCTGAAAGGTGATAGCACAGAAGCTAAGGTCTTTTCTTTATAGAGCATGGGTGGCAAGGTTTCATGTTTCTCAGAACTTTCATGTTATCTCATGTTATTCTGATGACAGAAAAAGCCCCCCTCTTGAAGGGAGAGAGGGAGTTAGGTTTGGAGCAATTTTTCTGTATCAGATGAATCTTTGATTAATGCTTCACAGGTATTTATTATCATCATAAAATAGAAACTGTTAAATTCATTTTCAGCGTAAAACCTGCAACAAAGCCACAAAGGTATCCTGTGGCAGTGCAAGGTCTTAAAGAGGGAATTCTCAAATCTTAGGCTGGTGTGTTAACTGTGATTTGAGTTGATTTTGTTCTGGTTTAGAGATTATGGAAAAAGCAAATCCTAGTCATGTAAAATATTTTTACAGAGGAAAAATATCTCTATAGTAGATATTGACGAGCTTCCCAATAAATACTACTTTTATAAATGACCTAGGCGTTGTTTCATTTTAGTCATGTCCTGTGAGAGGTAGACAGGGTAATGCTCAACTAGTGCATTATTTAGAGACTTGTGGAGTACATTTTGAAAGCCTCATACAGATCTCTGTCCACAGGATTCCCATTAAACACAATGGGAGCTGTGTGGCTAAAACCCTGCAGAGCAGTTTGAAAATGTATCCCGTGCTGTGCTGGAGACAGATGATTAAAGAATGAGTGCTTCAACTGGGAGGAGGGAGAGCTGTTGTGATTCTCCATTTAGGGCTGTAGTTACACTAAAAATCCTTCTCTAAACCCTTCTTAAATGATCTTCTGTGGAAAGTACCAGCTAATAGCTCTCCCTGTTTCTGCAAAAGAACTACTACATTGCAAATAATTATGATAAACATTTGCACCTGAGAGATGTCTAGGAGTCCTGTCACTTCTCTATGCTTACCTTTTCTGTTGTTATTCTACTTTATTCTTTTTCTGTTTTCTGACATCTTGTGTACATCTTCATGTCCTTTTTTGGGGGGCTTCAAAGTTCTCTTATGTCTTTTATGCCACCTTTGTTTCTGGTCATCATGTCTTGTGCCATTCTCTTCCTCTCCATTCTCTCCTTAAGTTGCTCTCTCAAAGTTTTTTCCTCTGCTTTTCTTCTCTGTTTATGAGTATTTCTTTCTTCTCTCTTCTCATAATCCAACTCTGTTTGTCCAGTTGCTCTACTTCATGGGCCGAAGTAATAGGATATGCCTTTCCAGAGCCCTTTACTCCCCTCTGTTTCTTTTGTTCTCCACTTTGACAGCTGGTCATCCCTCCAAAGTGTCCTTTGCTCTTCTCTTTGGATTTCTGGCATCATACAACTTACCTCCTGAACCTATGAGGTGAGAGATGTTTCAAATGCTTCCTTTGACATCGGGGCAGTGTTTTGCATGACTTCAGCAAGGGGAAAACAGAAGCAGGCAGTACTTCAAGCACAAAGATGCAGCAAAGAGACCGCGTTCTTTCTGTATATTTCACTGAGAGTGCTACATACAGAACCTTCCCCCTGCTTTTGTTCTGTTAGTCTCCAGGATAATGCAATTTAAAGAAGTGGGCTTCAATAGTGATCAATTTGGCATTTGAAGCCTCTGTTTTCCGGTGTGTTTGTGGTTTTTTTTCCTGTTGTTAGTTCATACAATGGATAAAGGCTGTGACAGAGTAATGTGTTTGGAAAGATATGGGGAGTGCTTTATGGCATTTAATATAGAGGCATGAAAATGTCCCTGCCTTTTTCTTTTTACTTTTTTAATGCAACTGTTATTTCTTTCTTTTTGTGTCTCGTTAGTACCTTGATATTCTTTTTCTTCCCTTCCTTTGCTTTTGTTAGACTTGCAAGCATACAAAAAGGGAAAGCATTGAAAGTTATTAATGACAAAATATCTAGGTCGTTCTTGCTTTTTATGTGACCAGTTTACAAACAATTTAAATCAGCCCTTCTTGTTTGTTGGCATCAAAGCTGATGTTGCTGTATATGATGCTGTTCTAGCCCTCTTCTGTGTGCATTCTCA
>VZTM01005906.1:53378-66313 GCA_013400555.1 Jacana jacana | reverse complement strand
ATTCTCATGTATTTTTATTGCTCATTACCAACTGCTTGGTTGTAGAAGAGCTGTCAATATAATTTTAGAGAGACTACCACTACCTAATGATCCAGGTAATTAAGCCCTTGGAGACCATTATTCTAACCATATATTACTTGTTTAGGCCATTTTGCTAGGCTGCTAGGGTTTGGAAGACTACCACTAGTAAGCTTTCATTCTTATGTCTCCGACATGACTTGGTTTTGTGGTTGTTTTCTAACCACCTGAAATTGAAGACTGGAAGAGTAATTGGTTGCACATCTTGGGTTTCTTTGGTAGCTGATACGTATTGCTGTTTACTGAATCTGTCCTTCAGAAGGGTAAACTCCTTTGGAGCTGGACACCACTGGAACAGGAAACAGTGTTGTTCCAGGGCAGTGCTGCAGGGAACCTGCATGGAAGGAGGAATACTTCAGTCACGGGAGAAAATACTTGGCATTCACTACCCTGCCAGTCATTCCTGATCTACTTTAGGGCAAAACATATGGAGGCATTTTATTTATATATTTTTCACTGCCTAAGTTTGTAATGTGGAGGGTTTGTCATGTGAGAAAGTCCTACTCTTACAGAGGAGTAATCAGGGCATCACTTGTTCCTGAAGGGCACAGAGAAAAGAGTTGATGATAGCTGATTGACTGAGAGCTGTCTCTGTGAATGTCCGTTTGAACATCCAAAACAAGCTCTCTGCTGAGGAGAACAAAGGGAAGACAAATTCCAGATATACTTACAGCAGCCCAGTATCTCCCTTAGGAATTAAAATATGATAATTTCATTATTTGAGGCACAGACATCACTTGGAATATTCTGACACATTTCATCCATGTAAGATCATCCATCCATGCTGATCTTAGATGGAGAGGCTTTTAGGAAGTAATGTCTGAATTGAAAATCTCAATTTTTTTCTTTTCTTACTGTAGTTTCTATGAGCTCAAATTTAGAAAGGCTGAAGTACAGAAAGTCAAAAGAAATTATATTTATTAATAGTACATGTTGTCTTTAAAAGTACTTTTAAGCAAATCTCATGGTTGGGAACCAGAGTCATTGTTTCTTCTGTTCTGTTGATTCTTGCTGTTATTTGCATTTGTGACCATATGAGGAGACCCACTTTGGGGTGACACAAATTCAAATCAGGAAACTTCCCTGTCATACTTGAGTGTCATACATTTGCAGGAGTTTGGCCTTTGGGCCTTTGCAGTTGGCTGTACAGTGTCAAGAAGGGACTGGTGCTGTCTTGTGAATTTGATTTTTGATGTAAGATTAAGATTATTGAACCAAACCAGGAGTGGTTTCTTAAATGTTTTTTTATTCAGAGTCCCATTAGCTCCCTTAGCAGTTAGTTTTCTAAAGGTATTAAATTCACAAATAACATTTTAAGGGAAAAAGAATGCAGGACTTTAATAAATTTTTACAGTCTTTGCCTCTGAAGGCATCAAGGCATGTTGTATGGTGGGTGTTCAATATAATGAAGCTTCCTGAACAACTTCAACAGTATGCATACTCAGTAGTCACTTAAGCAAAAGAATTATATATCTTTCTATATAGCAACAATACACATGCTCATTAGCTATTTAATTAGAAGAAATACTTATTTTAAGTGTTTTGCAATTTTTTTAATGCTGTACAATTGGTAGAATGGTGAGGTATAAATATCTCTCTATATATCCTCCCACAAATCCTCCAGGTTTCATTTTAGTGTAGAAGAGCAGGAATGTTGGAACGATATAAAGACAGAACAAAGCTTTTGATACGATGCTTCATTCCAGATCGAACGGCTTGTTTAAGGTTATGCAAGCACTAGCATAAGCTATTCATATGAAATGTGTGAAGCATTAACATATCAGTAGAGAGATAGCAAAACTGCTGATTTATTTGAAGTTACTGAAACCTTTTTTAAGCTGCAGAGCTCAGATCACTGATGGAAAGAGCTGAAGATCTGTACAGTCATGCTAAAGAAATGATAGAGGACATGTCATCTGCTGCAGGGTGAACCACCCAGCAGAGCGAACAGTTGATGTCCTGGGTTCTAATGATTGCTGATACTGGCCATGTTGCTTAACCTTGCTCTGCCTCAGTTTGTTCACCTGTAAGGTGAAAAAACAGTATTTTGTGTTAACCTGCATATTCACAGCGCAAAAAATGGGACCTCAGAGCTCTTACGGGCAGGGACTTGGTGTATGCTGGGATGAGGCCTCACATCACTGATCTTTCTAATAGAATAAGCATGTTTACCAACACACGGAGAATGGTGGTAATTAAAACTAGTGTGATTTGTCAGTTAGAAGATGATGTTTGTGATAGATCAGCCTTGGAATTTTACTGCTGTTGTTCACTAACTGGAAAATGTCGATACTTTTCAATGGATTTCCCAGTCGTTGTGTAAATTTAAAAAGTGGAACATGTTGTGGTAAAGAAAATACCAATCTATTTGCTCCATGAAGTTAGGGTTTTACCTACACAAAACTACATCCACCCATCTTCACAGGGTATTGCTCACAACAGTGAAACCGTCTCAAAAGTCCTATGAGATTTGCTAAAAGGTAGAGCAAATGAGAAGAATGAAATAACCTTGTACTACATAGACCTTAAGATTAGAGTCCAGAATCCAAGGGCCTAAGAAATCCTTCACTGAGGAGCCAGGGAGGCTGAAAACAAATTATGATTATTTCTGGGGGAAAAAAAACCAACCAAACAAAAAGTTCTTTTTAGCTTTCTTTCAGCTGCTGTCTGTACTCTGAACAGCAGGATGGTGTCTACCAGAAGATGCACAGTCTGAGCCTGAGAGCTTCACAATGGGCTGTGTAGTGTGAAAACGAGCTGCCTAGCGAGAACAGGTTTTTTCCATTTTGCACTTTTTTGCATTGTGGAGGGTTCTGCAAATGCTTGTTAATGACAGACCTCTTCTTTGCCTTGCATATCTTTTGTATCTACTTTAGCCCTACAAAAATTGCCTCCCTCCACATAGCTTCTTTGCTCTTCATGGAAAACACATAGAAATTTATGTAGCTTATGTCAGGGTGGTTTTGGTACACCCTTGGAGCCGTAACTCAGAATGGAATAAGAGCTTCTTAATTTTGAGTGGCTTTGTATTCCTGTAAGTACCGTAAAGTAACGGGGATTTGTCTCTAACAGGGTGCTTATATGAAAAAATAAATATCTGTATTTGGAGGAGCTGGCAGATACTTCTATTAATCTATCTGGGTATTTGCAAATACAGAAAAACAAGTATTTGTTTAAAATGTAGACCATAAGAAAAATTTATTTGAAATTGGAAATATTTGCTGTCTGGTTGTTTAGGTGTCTATAACTTTTCTGATGCTTTTAGTTATGCTGAAACACTGCCTATTTCTAGTGCCACCAGCACGAATAGACTTTGAACTTACAAGCATATGTTTAAGCTGACAGAAGAACCAGCCTTTCTCCAAGTGTCTGGTTTTATCCACTTGTAGTTAATGAAAATATCTCCTGTCCTGAGGTCCCAAATATGTTACTGGGGAATTGTAGGAGGGACAGACAGTCTTTCCATTTGAAAAATCCTTTCAATTGACTGTGAGAAGCTTTTCTGTGAGCTTTAGTCTTTGCCTGTAAAGTACAGAATCATATATGGTGCTGGTGATGGAAGACACCGATACAGTGCATATGGCATTTGTCAACACAGAAATAAACATTACCATTGGTTTCTATTGCAGTTCAGAAACGTTTTGCTGTAGGTATAAGTTTGATGAGTGAAATCTCAATGGCTGAAAGAGGCAAGGGAAGCATTTCCAACATTTCCTGGCTCAGAATTTCAGAGAAATGTTCTGTCTGCCATTGTGTGATGACAGAATTCAGACTCATGTGGGAGCAGTGATATGCCAATGCTGAGGTCTTTCAAAATCCTGCCCTACGTATCTGATGCTCAAGGCACATACTCAGTGTTATTTTAAGGATAACTTGAAAATTTCCAGTGGGTTAAGTGACCAACAGTTCAGCTAAGTACATGCTGTGTTCAGTCTTTCAATTCTGTGTAATTTTTAAGTGGTTGTATGGTCTAGAGAACAGAGCACCAGATAAGATTGTCCACTGAAAAGAAGGATTCTTCTCCACTCATGTAAGCAGAGGTTGAGACCTCTTTCGTTCCAGAACAGCCTTGCACTAGTTGTCCTCACCATGCACAAGATACTTTATTTTAGGTGGTACTCTTCCTTAGATAGTTTGCCTTTCAGGCAACGGTTTGAGTATGCTTTAAGTACGTTTTTGGAAGGAGGGTTTAGCATGAGAAAGTGAGAAGAGCGTGGCTTGTACAGTTTGGATTTGCCACAGGGTTGAACTGGCTGTTCAGAGCCTGTGGTGGTGGGAAAGGGCTGTGATGGTGCTGGAAGAGGAGAATTTGCCTTGGTATTTCTGGATTGATAATGATCTGATGAACAGAAAGAATAAACATAAATTATACATTATGTGTGTCTTTCTGTTGCTATTATGGAGGATATTATTACTTGGTTTTTCCATCTGAACTATTAAGGATAGATATTATGCATTCTGTAGGCTTTGCCCAGCATACTGCTATGAGGCATGTACCGGTGTTGTATCCTAAGCAGAACTGAAAATGCAGAGAAAGCCCCTTGGGGTATAAAGCCTCAGCATTTCCCATCTGTCAGTTCTCTTTTAAGTTCATCACGTGTCTGTTTCCACTTCTCTCTTTGCTTTGTTTTTTTTTAAATCCATCTCCAGTATCTACATTCTTTGGCTTATGTCTGTCTCCTGGCTACCAACCCATTTGAAGCAGTGACCTAACGGTGCGCTGCAGGCTCTCTGCAGTAGGTGCACTAGGAACAGTGGGCTTGGACACAGCCCTGGGAAGGTGGGACCACTTTCATCCTGGGGATCACCGTGTCTCATGACTGAGAACAGAGGGTCTTGGGATGTAGGTGTGGCTGGCATGTCAATGCACAGTCTGGAGGTGAGCCTGCAGATCAGAGGGAAAGCTGAGGAGAGCAGGTAGCCATACCTAGAGGTAGTGGAAATACTCAGGGCCAGAGGGGAGTAGGCAGAGTTTTCAGTGCTGAAAGCTACCAATTTAAGTGAAATCAAGTAGAAGGAAAGGCACTCCTGCAAGGATGCAGTGAACAGGACCCATTGTTGGATGAGCTTTATTTGTTATGTCTTGTAAAGCCACTTCCATATTTTTCCTCCTTAAAAAAATCTGATGTTTAATCTAAAAGATGTGGGATTTACTTGTTCAGGAAGGGGTGTTGTGTGGGTTTGTTTACTTTGAAGCCTTTTGGTAGTTTGAGGAACTCACTGGAAGGAGAAAGTCTAACCTGATCCATTGGAGAGCTTTGAATGCAGTGGTGAGGGAAGTGAGATGCAGGTAAACCCAAACCTGAAGTTTGAGTCTATGAATAAGCAAACAAATTTATGTGGGAGCCAAGTCAGACAGAAGCTTTTTGTTTGGTTGGAATGTGGATTTGGAGAGAGAGCTGCAAGGCTTGGACAAAGGCACAGAAGTCTGCTACAAAAGCCAGGCAGATTGTCGGCTCCAAAGAAGACCAGAGTCCAGCTGGTGAAAATGCTGACTGGTTCACAGCTGAACCAAGAGCCGAAAGAGCTGAGAAACCACATGGGAACCTGTTCCTTGGGCCTGGATCAGGCAGTAGGGAGGGGTTCAGATTTTAAGGAGCAGAACCCCAAGCCACATCTTCATGAAGGGTATAACTGAAAATAGAAGTCAAGAGACTTTAAGCTGGAGACTGCCTAGGAGAGAGCTTCACTGTCTCACAGATAGGAGTTGGAAGAAAATACCCACCTGAGAATTTTGATTACACAGAAGTAAGTTAAGCTAAAGATGGAGAAAGATATACTATTGATAATTTTCTCCTAAGATTGAAAAGAGTCCTGCCCCTGCTGCATGGTGTAAGGAGATGGAAAAAGCTGAAATAAAAGCTTCAACTTCTGCATTAAGATTCTATAGAAACCTTTGGACAGATCTCTAAGGCTGTAAGTCAGTATCAAATTGAAGGAATTCTTTTGACGTGCATTTGAAATAACCACCTACTACTGTCAACTCAGCTTGAGGGTGATGAAAAGGGAAGGTGATAGCACCCAGCAAAAGGTAGCTGCCAGCCTGTGGAAATCTGGGAGGAATTAGGTCAATGGAGAAGGGGCTGAAACTGTCATGCACCTTCTAGAGCTGGAACAACTATATGCTGCCTATATGCCTTGGAGGGGGAATTGGAAAAGGGACTGTGTGGGACGTGGCTGAAGAGAACACAGACTATAGAGAGTATTTATTCCCTGTGCTTGAAGGGGAATGAAAGAGTAGGATATATGGGAAGGAATCTTTCCAAGGAGTGCTTGCTCGGTCATGGAAAAGGTTGGGACAATTAAACCCCTCTAAGGGATACACTACAGAGGATTGGTGAAGAGAACAGATTTCCTCTGCATTGAGACAAGACACAAAGAGATGTCCTATACAGCTGAAAGGTTGGTCAGAAAAAATCCTCTTCACATGTGAAATTAGCGTGGCAGACTGAGAGACACCTCTCTCAAGGAACAAAATCACTAAAACGAACTATAAGACCTTTTTGGGAAGTGGGAAATACATGGGGAAGGTTTTTCAGAGTTGGAGGCCTGAAAGAAATCACTTGCCTCCTTTCATTAGTGTATTTGAGGAAAGATTAATTCCTGCATGGTCTTAAAATCTGTTCTTGGGGAGGACACCAACAAAATGGTTTATGGCTTTAGTCCTCTTGAAATGACAGAACTGGAAGAGGCACAAAGCCAGCAGGTTTTCTGACCATGTTGCAGCATTGCAGGGGCATGGCACAAAGGATGTGCCTATTTATGAAGGTGATGGTCCTGAGACAATTGAAAGTCAGGAACTTGACCACCTACCAGTGATGTGTCAGCCCCAGCAGGGTCTGCCTCACCCAGCCTGGATGCAACTGTGCTCTGGTATATGCTGTGAGCTGCAGCAGCGGGGCCAGGCAGGAGATGGAGGCAGCAGAGCTGTCAGAAGCATAACATCAAGAAGCTTTAAAAGCAAGTCTCCTACAGCTCAGTGGGTCCTTACTGTCAGGTCTGGGCTTCCAGACAAGATTTGAGAAGATCCACAAAAATGCAGAGGAAGCTTGCTTCTTCCTTCTAGGACGCCTGAGCATCTGTGCCCTGTGTGCTGCTCCCTGGGCAGGGAATGTTTACTCCTTTCCAGAGATTCCCCTGGCTCCCTTGTCCAAAAACACATTCAGAAACAAAGCCAAAATAAGTAACTGTAGTGTTGAAGTTGGATTGATTTCCTGGTATCTCTCAACAGCACAGGACAAATTGTATTTTTTACATGTAGGAATGAATGGCTGATTTTGTTTGAGGAGGAATAGCAGCAAGGACCTGTGGATCATAAATTCAAGTCCTCAGCTCTTGACCCAACCCAAACAATGAATTTCATAAACTACTCAGCTCTGACTTAAAACTATTTAGATTTCTCATCCCGTTACTCTACCTGGCAGGCTGGTTCAGAGTCTCACTTTTTCAATTATTAAAAATACCTTCAGCCTAACTGTATTTGTACCCACTGTATTCCCATCTTGTTTTGTCAATAATTCACCTTAGGTTGGTGTAGTTTTCTTTCTTGTTTTACTTTTTCCTCACTGATTCTTTTGTGGAAATCATACACGAGTAAGCCCATGGTCCTTAAAGTTTAGCAAGAAAAGTTGTTTAGGCCCTTCTTATGACAAAGACTCGGTATTCCTTTAAACAACCTCAGAGCTGTCTCTTCACCAAAACCTGTCTGAATGAGCTGCACCTGAACACTGGTGATCGTAATTGCAGATAATATTCCAGATGAAATCCTGACAGCATTTTCCACAGTAGCATTAATATTTTATGTTCCTTAAACTCTTATATACCATGAACAGATTCTGGTCTCAGAGTGCCTCATTTCCTCTTCTGTTTAATGCTTTGAGAAATTTATCCTTAGGTTAGGACCGGTGGAGGATTTTTTTCCCTACACTAAACTGACATTTTGTCAAGAAATGTAAGAATGTTCTATCAAACATAGGTTTCAGTTATTTTTCTCCTAAAGAAAATAGCTTTTTAAAAAAGAAAAAGTGAAAGGAACACTTCAGTTTAAAGAAAACTGCAATTTCCTATTTGAATAATAGATGTAAAAAAAAATGTAATGGTACTAGCTGAGATGCTTTAGATGAATAGGCAGTAAATAGAAGACTGAAGAAAGGGGGAAATAAATGTTCTTAAATAGTGATTGAAGAATATACATTCAGGAATGGCGAGCTGTAGAGACTGCTTTTGCAGATTGTAACAGCTTGATAGTTATGTAAGAAGCACAGAATCCTTGGCAAAACAGGTTTTTTAGCACAGGCCAGCAAGCAGGCATTCTAGCTATTAGAGTAGCTATTCTAGATGTAATCGGCAAGTGCTTGATGTTGGAGTGGGTCCATCAAGGATATTAGAATCATGAGCAAGAGAAGATAACCTCTTGTGGTTACCAGAGGGGGAAAAATATAGGTTGATGTGTAGAAATAGCCTTTCATAAAGCTCCAAATTTTTCCACTTCGCTTCCAAAATTTACATGTCCTTTGGACCCCTTGTTCAGGGAGCAGAACATGGGACTTCCAGTTAAATTTATAGAAGCTACACATTCTTGCAGTCTTTAAAAGAATTTATACTAAATTTCTGGCACATAGTGTTACTGTGGAGATTACTGTAGATCATAATATAGCAACTGTTTTTCAATTAAGGTAGCATTAATTCAAGCCTCAAAGTTTTTAATTTATAAGAAATGAGTCTTGATTATTGCCCTGTGTTTGGTTAGTCCTTCCTAAAAATGGACAACTTGGATGTTAGTGAAGAAGCAGCAGCTTATAAACTGCAAGAGCACTGCCCATCAGTTTTGCAGTAAACTTGACTATAAGTGGATTTCACCTCCTTGTTTGACAGAAACTAGTTTTGTCTTTCCTTTTTCAGATATCCCACGGATACCTAAAACTTGTAAGATCCTCCCAGTGGTGGTTTTATAGTGACTTGACCACATCAACAGCGTGTTGATGCCCAAGGTTCAGTTTTGTGGCTGTTAACTCTTACAGACTTTTGTAGTAGCTGCAGACAACAAAGCAACAAAAGCCTCAGCTACGTTTAACTGAGCTGTTGGTCACGTTGCAAAGATTATTCTGCTGCACAGAAATATGAATTTTGATGGGAGGTGTTTCTAATTGCTGCATGAAGCTGTGTGCTCACCGCAGGCTCTTCAAGAAGATGAGCCTGTTGTCCCAGACAGACCATGTGAGTTGGACTGAAGATGCACCAACCCATTGAATTTAATAGTTCTTCATGACTTTTTGAGCTGATTTAACTGACGATACTAATACAGAACCAGAGTATATTTTATATATTAGACTATTAGGCCTACACTGAAAAACTCCGATTTCAGTTGAATCTATTCTTTCTCCCATTTTTGCTGGTTCATTAATTTGTAAGAACTTTATGGAAGAGTGCATGCAAATATAAACACAATAATTAAGAAACCTATGGCATCATTAATTTAAAAATGAAATGAGCAGTGTGTTAAGAAATTAAATCTTTCAGTGAGGACTGCACAGGAATTTATATTGCATACCAAGATGATTTGTTCTTTTGCGTAAAAAGCATCTGATTAAGGTCAGCCTATGAACAGAAATGGTTCCAATCTGCAACTGAAAAACTGCACCACTGTCTGCACTAGAGATTAGAGCTGGCTTGTTTTTATTCACATTTGGTCAACAGATGGTCCAACTATTCTGTGGGCATTCTGGCAACGTAGGAGTCTGCACATCAATGACAAAAACCCATCATACGACTAAGTGAAATGTCAGTGTTCATCTGAGTAGAATGAATACCTAGTGTCAGCTTCTCAAAAAGTAGCATAGTTGGCTGACTCGAAAGGAGAAACCCAGCAAAAACATCCTATCATTGCTATATTTGCCAATACCATTCATTCTGATAAGACTGAAGGAACAGAAAGACAATGAGGCTCGTATAAAAGATAATTTTATTGGCCTTTGGCCAGAGCAGTGAGCTAATATTTGCTGTCTCGCTGGATTGTTACCTTAGAAATAATATATGTATATGTGTATATATATGCTGTGAGTAATTCTTCTGCTCAATTGCATTTGGAAAGACTGCGACACGAAAGTCATGTTTCCCTAAACACAGTAGAAATAAACAACAGCAGGCACTTTCTGGTCTGATATGCCTAGGAATACCAGCTCTTTTTTCAAGGTCACAGTTTTAATCTACAGCGTATCTGGCAATTTGGCTCAAGGTATTCTTCTCTCTTTCCCTTCTTCATGTCACCCACACACCCGTGCCACAGCAGTTACTCTTCCCCAGCCTCTCTTCCAGCCTGGCTGTTCTTCCAGCTCTATCAAGGGATGGAGGCAGCTCCAAAGAAAAAACACAGAAAACACAAAAGTGAGGGTGAGAAGAATGGTTGCATCCTCAAAGATGAAGAAGCTGTGCAGGGTGAGAATTTGGGTGAGGAGATGGGAATGGAGAGAAGTGTGAGGACCTTGAGCTGGAATTGGCACTCAGCATTTTTTGTGGTAAAACCCAGCGTCTTTGTTGTTGTGTCCATCGCTGCTTCTCTGGCTTTTGATCCTTTTCCTCCTCTTACCAGTACTCACAGAGCTGAAACCAGCTGTAGTCCCATAGCCTTTATTTGGGGTCAGCCTCAATGACATCTCCTAAGACCATGAATTTAATTTCTGATCTACCTTGGGTGGGACCAGTGTTTTGTAGGTGGCTTCTCTTTTCCCCAAGCGTCCTATTGTGTGAAGGAGCAAAACTCTTTATTCTGTTCAACCTCCATTCAGGAGGGTTAGCACTATTGTCAGTTTTAACTAGCTTGATGAATGTGTGCAGATCAAAGACAACTTTTGTTGGTGTCTATTAACACCTTTTGAAATGAAAGTGCAAATCTTCCTTCTTTCACTGATGGAACTGAGGTTGATTATGTTTTCATGAGATGATAGTACCAGATTGTAGCCTACACTTGCTTTTTACATCCCTTTGAAAGGGCAGAGTAGGGTGAACGTGTTCAGCAGCTGTGCCTCTATAAACAAATGTACTGGCACATGCTGCTGTACCTATAACATGCAGAGTAAATACGAGTAATGTGTTTGACAGTCTGTCTGAATTGCACAAACCTGACAATTGCCTGGAAATACAGCAGTTGGGGGATTTCTAATCTGACTGCGTTTGTTTCTAAATGACAGTAATTTTATCCTGGTGTTTGGTTACACTGTTGACAAATTGATGTCTTTCACACAAGTTTTTAAAAACTTGTTGTTTTTTTGTTTGTTTTTCTTTTTTTTTTTCTCCAGTAGGATTTTGACAATACAACTAATTACTGTGCATATTCAAAAGATAAAAGAGTGCCCTTAATGTGTTATTCATAACATGGAGCATGAGAACATTATAAGGCCAGGATTGTCTTTAAATATTAATTTCATGGTAGTCATGGATGTGTTAGGCTCTAGTAAACAGCAAAAAGACTGAATGCAACTCTTAATTTTTTCCGTACAATTGACTTTCATGAATATTTTCATTCTCTAGAATGGAGGAGACAGTGAGAAATCTGCTACAGAGCCAAGAATCCCCAGGCCAGCACGGAGAAGGAACTGTCAATATCATGAAGGTATATCAGGTATTAGTGACTTATTACCTGTTTTCTTGCGATAGAATAGTTCTTTAAAACGAAATTTGCTTACTGAGGTAAACTCGTTTGACAGGGCTTCCTCGATTTGTTTATTAGTTGTAAATACCTGTAAGTGTTGGTGCCACCACTTGCAGGTGGCTGGTACCATCTCCATTTTTTATAGGTGTTCTCTCACCACAGTTTCAGATTTTACTTTTTATCGTCATTGTTGGATTTGTTGCTTCTCACCATTAACAGGGGTCAGAGAAACTAGTTTTGAAGACTATTAAAGTACTTAATATATTACTTAAAAAGTGATACAGAAAAGCTGTAGAAAGCACAGATGCTTTTGACAACTTGACCTGACAGGGGAGATAATTTTACCCAGTCATATTCTTGTTGGGTATGAGGTTTCCCTGTCAAACTCCATAGTTTCTTCTCACTGCTTGTGGCATTGGAGAAAAAAAGACAACTTCTTTTTCCCCCCTTAAGGGTGAAATCCATGGAAACCCATGGGGACTTTTTGCCCCAGACTTCAGCAGAGCCAGGACTTCACTTGAGCGGTTTCTCTTCGCTGTTCCTTGATCACCATCCCTGACTGTGTTTCAGAGTCGATTAGATGTGGTGTTGAGGGATCTGGTGTAGGAGAGAACTTTGTAGAGTGGGGCTGATGGTTGGACTCGATGATCCCAAGGGTCTCTTCCAATCAAAATGATTCTATGATTCTAGGTGCATTTTATCAGCTTTATTTGGAGGAGAGACATTGTCTTGGGATATAATTTAGGAAAGCAAAGATTTTAGAGGTTTTTCAAAGGTAACTAAGTCTGTTAATGCAGTTCATGAGAGAGTTTTGTATTTTACTATTATAGTGCTGTATTCCAGAAGCAGTGAACCCGAGGCCATGGAAAGCCTTTTAAGTGCTGGAAACAGGAATGAAATGTGTCCTGGTTAATCAGATATTCTGTACAGAAATTCTTAAACACCACACACACACACTTAATGAAGCCAGTTCTATTCTGTATCTTTTTAAACAGAAAAAGCATTCCTTATAAACATCTAAAATGCTGAAATAATATATTAAAGTCTGTACTAGGTAGCGATCCTTTAGATAAAACACTTTTTAAAAATTCTAGTTATATCAGTCTATTCTTACAACTGATGGATCAAATATTTACATCAATATATATATATAAATATATAAATATATATGGCAATGTAGCTAAATAAAAATGTAGCTAAAAAAAAAGAG